>CM022299.1:535932460-536375048 GCA_011799875.1 Thinopyrum elongatum
CTTTCCATTTCCACCTGCAATAAACCTACTTTTGTCATCTCTCAATAACCTAATAAGTGCAATCGTGAGCCACTCCGTTAGAGCATATATAGCCGGCAAACTAGCCCAAACGCCCGGGCAGACGGACCAGTAAATAAACCCCAACTATTTACGTCATGTGGGCGTTTGGTTTATGGGTGTATCTACGCCCTATAAAAAGAAGTATTTAAATAAAAATTCAAAAAAATCTGAAAATATTTTGTACTTGTGGAAAAAAATCACAAAAATAAAAAAAATCCAGTTGACTTCTTTAAAAAACATTATTTTGGCCAAAATAGTATGAATAGTGACCTATAATCGCAAATATTTTTTTTCCTGAAGTCAACGATTGTTTTTTATTCATGAAAATTTATATACTAGTGTAAACGAAAATCAAATTTATTCTAAAAAACTTCTGAACTATTTTGACTTTTCTTGTAATTATTATTTTTCCCGTATAGGGCATAGATACAACCAAGAACCAAGGGGTATTTCCCCTCAAACCGGCCTCAACTGTCCGGCACCCCTCATATACAGCCTAAATATAGGGCAGATAGGAGATGACCCGAGAGAGCTCGGACATGTCCGCCACGTCGGCTTGGCCCACCCTGCACCCCACAAACATCCCCATCCGGGCGAACCCTAAACCAACGTTAATCTGTCAATCTACTCCACTCCCTTCATCGTCTACTCCCGTCCCACTCCCCTCCCTTTCGATCGATGGCCAGCGTCGGCAGCAGTGCCGGCTCCGATGGCGGATCTAGCGGCTCTGACAACTGGTCGAGCCTGTTGTTGATGCGGAGCCCGACGATGTGGAGGAGGTTGCCCTTCACATCGCTTTGAGGCGGTCACAGCTCGACCAAGGCGGCAGCTCCGCATTCGCAGCGCATGTCACCCGACGCAGTAGCAACAACATCGCTGGTCCCTGTAGGCCATCATGCAGCTCCCTTTTAGGGATGTGGGTGGCGTAAATCATATTGACTTCTGTCACCTCATTAGGGAATTTCTTTTGGCCCCATTGTTGGGGCGCCGAGGTTCATCCTCGTCTTCACTGCGGTTTTGGGTTTTATTCTGGCCCTCTATTGCTTTCTTACCAGCTTGCTTGAAGACCCAACAATTTCTGTTGGTATGGGTCGCTGGTTTGTCTTGGGTGCTGTGAATTCCACAAGGTCTGTCCAGGATTTTGTCGAGCTGGCTCGGTCCATCCTTGTTCCCTTTAAAGGGTTTTCTTTTTTGTCTGGATTTAGGTCCGGTGAACCCTGCGTTGATTGCGGCGTCTTCTGTGTCGCTTCCGCCGTTTCTATGCCTGCGCTTATTTTTGTTGCGCTTGGGCTTACTATTGGTGTCGCGAGTCTCCGAGGTACCCGCTTCACCGTTATGGGTGCTACGAGCCAGCCAACTATCTTCGCCCGCACAGAAACGGGTCATTAGCAAGGTGAGGGCTGCCATGGTCCTCGGCTTATCCTGGCCGAGCTGACGCGCTAGCAACTCATCTCGGATATTATTTTTAAATGTTGCGATGGCCTCGGCATCCGAGCAGTCTATGATCTGGTTCTTTTTAGTGAGGAACTGATTCCAGAATTTCCGGGTTGACTCGCCAGGCTGCTGAGTAATGCGGCTGAGGTCGGAAACTAGCCCGAAAGGCGTCCTTAATGGCTTCCCAGCTGCCGATGGATTGCGGGGGCAGGCTATTAAGCCAATGCCTTCCCGGCCCCTTTAATTTGAGCGGCAAATATTTGATGGCTTGGAGAAGAAAATCTTCAATCCATACTGCTAGGTCTGTATTGCCATTGTATGATTCTATGTTGATGGGATTAAACCCTTCTGGGAATTGATGTTGCATTACCCTGTCTGTAAAATAGATCGGGTGTGCTGGGCCTCGGAACCGAGTGGTATCCCTTCGGAGGCCGGGAGAAAGCCGTGTGTAGGCTTGATCTCGGGCTCGGCCGTTCCTGTCTAACCAGGCGTCGCAACCATCCAACCCAGCAGGCGCACGTCCTCGTGATCCATAGATGGACCGAGCGCTCGGCTTGCCTCGATATGTCTTTGGACATCGTGGGGGTCTAAGTAATCCACTGGGTCCTTGCCATAACGGCATGGAGCAGGCTGGAGTGTAGAAATCCTCCCATGCTGGCCTATCTCATCCTCGAGGGGGATGGTCAGGTGCATCAGCGGTTAGTTCATCGCCGAATTCAGGCAGCAAGCACCTGCGTGGGTAGGATTTAGGTGCAGTATGACGCTGCTCTTCAAGGTCTTGTTCGGCCGAAAGTATTTCGACCCACTTGTCGTTTAGCGTGTCTTCATTAGCCTGCAGCTATTGCTGCTTGCGCTTCATGCTTCGGGCGGTGGCAACTAGGCGCCGTCGGAAGCGTTCCTGCTCGACAGGGTTTTCGGGAACTATGACGTCTTCGGTTCCGAGGCTCATGTCCTTCTCGGATTCTGGTATGTAGGTACCATTGGCCCCTTCAAAGAGGTCGTCGGGATCCGAGTCCCTGGGGATTCCTTCGAGGTTGACGTGGCGGTTTGGGGAAGCTTGAAAATCCTCCTCCGGACGCTCTACATCGTTGGCCACCGTGTCGGCGATAGCATTGTTCCCGCTGGGTTCCCCATTGGTACCCCTTCTGCGTCTTCGCCGGCGTCTTGGAGGGGATTTTGGTGTATCGGCCATGTGAACATCGTAGGTTGATGTTGCGGTCCATTTGCCGGTATTTCTCAAGACGCGGTGTTTCCAGAGAGGTCCTCGACATCTTCATCCATGTCGGTTGCCTCCTCGTAGTTGAGTACATCGGTTAAATCATCGATGGTGGCGACTAGGTGGGTGGTGGGATGTAAATTTTTCAGTCATCGGCTTTAAGTCCGATCTTATTGTAAACCGAAGTCTTGCCATCCGCGATTGACATGCTCTGGATTCGATCAAGCATCTCGTTTAGGCGACACAGCTCTTTGGCACTTACGGCCGGGCTGTAGGTGGGGCTGACTCAAAGCACAGCTGACGTATTGCTCGGTGTGTTTTCAGCGAAAGAAGACCCATGGACGGTTCTAGGTCCGGCGCCGGGGTTGACTCTGAATTCGGCATAGTTTCAGCGATAGGTGTCGGACTCACATCTAGGGCGGGGGTCGAGGAGAGATTTCCCAGGGCCGTGATGTCAGGGCTTTCTGGCAATGCCGAAGATCCCGGCCCGACTTTCTCTACGGAGATCGGCCCTGAAGTTGGGATTCCGTCGTCAGAAGATTCCGTCCCATAGATGGGGGTCCAGCTTGTCAGGATTAGCTCGCCGCGGGCATCCGCGGTGTACTCTAGGCCTCCAAAGGTTACGATCTGACCTCGGGCATAGTTTTCAATGAAGGCCAGATGGCCAGATGAGTCGGCGCAAAAGGTCATGCTGTCGAACACAAAAAGTTGGCCGGGGACGTAGACGTTCCCGTAGCCGTTGTTGCAGTTGATCTGCAGATGAGCCATCGATCCTTCTATCGATCGCACATCGGAACTCTCAATGAAAGCACCAGTGTCGGTGTAAAAATCGACAGATCTTTCTCTGTCCACCTAGTTGCATATCTAACTTAGTATTTAGTCAGGGCACTCGTGAGACTATTACCTTGCCTGCACCTTCTTTTTTCGATCCTTTCAACCTGCCTAGAGAAAGATCGAACAAAGAAGGTGCAGGCAGGGTAATAGTCTCATGAGTGCCCTGACTAAATACTAACTTATAACGGAATCGACTCGGCTTGTCATCAATAAAGTTATGCCCAACCATGCTAGCATAATCGAGGTATCTAACAGGTAAAAGCTTCTCCTTCGCCTCCTCATGCCTAATAGGGATCTCAAAATGTTTAGCGAGGCGGGAAGCATAAATACCACCATAAATGGCGCCCTTCGAACGGTTCGTGTGCAATAGTCGAGCAATCATAGCACTCAAACTAAAGCTTCTATCGGAATAAAGGGCATGGCACAAAATAGCAAGGTCCGGAGAGCTACGTGTTCCACTCTCCCACCGTCCAGTCAAACACCTCCCGGCAAATAATGAATAGTAACACAAAACGGGAAAAATGTAAACTAGCAACTCTAGCCTCAGAAACTGCTCTTGTCTCCCCCATAGTAACTTCGGATATGAAATCCGCAACGTCACGAGGATGTGGCTCTATAGGGCTACCCTCAGATGGAATCAGGCAAGCCTCACAAAACTCATCAAGTGTCATCTCTCTAGTTATATCATATAAGTTGAATGTAACAGTGGGTGGCTCTCTCCTAGAGTGAAAATGAAAAGTTTGTATGAAAGTATTTGTGAGGAGAAGGTACTGATCGCACTTATCTTCGAGGAAGGGGAGGATGCCGGCGTTGTTCGCCAAGTGATAAAAGTCGTCGAGAATTCCCGCATCCCTCAAGAATGTAACACCCCTGTGTATTAGTCACTGTGATCAACTGCTAATAATGCCAAGTCATATCATTTGCAGTGCTTAGTCATAGTGGTTAACCAAAACAATTCAAACTCTATTCTGGAAATCACCTCAAATTCAAAAGTGCAAAATAAATTTGCTCAAACACTGTTGGGAAAATGTTCCTTAAATAGCAAATATTCCAGAAGCACTCATAAAAATATAAACAGTGATGATGGAGTTAGTTAAATGACTCAAACAATATGAAACAACACCAAAACAGCATTATTTAAATCATTTATAATTAAATCAAATTCAAATAAAGTCCTACTTTACCCAAACCAGTTTTTGGTGAAGGTTAACATTGCACTGTAATATTTGGGCCAAGTCCCACATTTTATAAAAGAGCACAAGTAGTCTAACTATTTCAAAACAGAAAATAAATAAAAGAAAATAGAAAACAGAAACAGAAAAATAAAACGAGGCACTGTGCACTGGGCCTAAGTGCACAGTGCCCCGACCACGGCCCATCTGGCCCAATCTCCCTCTCTCTCCATCGCCGTGTCACCGCGCCCGTGGCTGCGCGCGCGCGCACCGGCGAGCGCGCGACACCGTGGCAGCCACCAACGCTACAGGGGCGCGGGAGGATAAGGGACTCCTCCTCCCTCCCCCCTGGACATCTCCTCATTCTTCCCCTCGCCTCTCTCGCTCGGCTTCCTCCTCTCCCTCTTTGCCTGAGCGAGCTCGCCGCCGCCCGCTGTCGCAGCCGTGGCCATAGAGCCTCCCTCACCGTCTCTCTGTGTCCACTGGCTTCGCCTCGCTCGGCTACTTCGACTGCCGCCCGCCATTTGGCTCGGGAAGGACCACCCGGACGGGATCGAGCGCGGCATCGAGCTCTCTGCCGCCGGCGATCCCCGACGGCTCCAGCATTCCCCTGCGCTCCCGATCACTCGCGGGCCTTCTTGTGCCGCACGGTGAGCATCCACGACGCCCTCCCCATCCTCTCTAGCTCTGCTAGCCGCTCCCTAGGCCGCTCCAGTTTTGCTCAAGCTCGGCGGCGCCATTGCCGGCGTTCTGCTTAACGCAGCGTCGCCTGAGTCCCTCCACCGTGTTCGTCATGTTCTCGTGCGCCGTAGGCCTCACCTAGCTAGCTAGATCGCTCGCTCGCACGCTCAAACGCCGAACCCGATGAGCTCGTGCTTCGGCTTCCGCCACGGCTCGTCACCGGCGACCCCTCCGGCCACCCCAGCCGTCGTAGCCACCATCAATGGACGCGGCTCCGTGTGCCCGTTCGAACGAGCCTAGGCGCGCGCGAAATGACCCCCTGTGGCATTTTTCCGACGCTCGTCGGCGCTCGGCCGCCGCGAATGGCCTCGCCGGAGCTGTTCCGGCGACGGCGCTGACCTGGCTAGGGTGGGCCCCACCCAGAGACGCTGACCAGCGGGCCCCCTGGTCTTTTTGACCACGTTGACCACGGTCAACTGTGGTTACTATTCACCCGAAGCCACTGACGTGTGGGCCCCCTTTGTTAATTAGTCTAATCAAACCGTTTTATAAATAAACCTAATTTGATTAATCAGTATAGACACTGACATGTGGGGCCCACCCCCCTAAATTAACTCTGCTAGCTTAATTAATCCTCTGTTAAACCTACTGAGGCTGACAGGTGGGCCCCACCTGTCAGTTTGACCAGTCAGCCTACTACTGACGCAGTACTGACGTCATGCTGATGTCATTATTCATTTATGTTAATTTAAAATAATTCCGGAAAATCAATTTAATCTTTGAAAATTAATAACTTTTAAACCGTAGCTCGGATTGAAAAACTTAAAACATAAAAGTTGCTCAGAACGACGAGACAAATCTGATCGTGTCGTCTGTTTCGATGCCGGAACCCCCTACGTAGGAGAACCCGTAACTTTTAGTCCGATTTCGGTAGATGAATAGTGCATACCTACCGGTTAATAAATCCAACTTCAATCCTAAAATAACTAAAATGACTTAGACATATCTTTAGGCAACCCTGCACTGCTTTGTAGCATAGCTTACCCGTGTTGCATTTAATTGCATTATGTTTACCTATTTCCTCCCCCTTTTTCCTCTCGATTAGACCCCGACGTTAACGTAGCTCCTGAGGCAGACACCACTCCGGAGTACGACTACGTCCCCGACGACCAGCCACTTGCCCCAGAGCTTGCAGGCAAGCACCCCCCCTTTTTTAGCATTCCGATATCGCCCATTCTCTTCTCTCTTATGCTTGCATTAGAATCTGCTGCTGTTACTGTATCCTATATCTGCTGCATAGCCTGTTTACTTGTAACCTGCTGTTGATACTTACCTGTTATCCTAAACTGCTTAGAATAGGTTGGGTAGAGACCATCAGAGACCCCACTTATCCCGACTGCCCCGCTGGATGATCAGAAGACCCGTGCAGCGGGATTGAAGACCAGGCCCCGACACCGCACGTGACTTCCCCCTTAGTTGCCGACACTACTGGGTTACTATCGAGTGCCGAGGGTGATACCTCGTCAGCACTTCTGATGATAACCTTGTAGGTTAGTTAATTGGTCGTGGTAAGCGAGGGTGATTCCTCCTACACCACCCCCGATAACAACATCGTCGTGCAACACTTCAAGTGTGGAGCTCGAGGGTGATTCCTCCTCCATTCACCTTGACGGTAACATCAGAGGGAATTCCATCGAGGGTGATTCCTCAGGGTTCCCCTTGGTGTCAGACACACAGATACTTTGGTTACTATGACTGAACACTGAACCATGATACTAAAGACGGGTCGGCCCTGAGGGGTACCCGCACGAGCTTAATTGCGAGAGATGTGGACTCGGGTGGACCTGGAGGGTGCCCGAGAGTTGAACACGAGGCGTGGCCGGGCATTCTTAGCCCTTGCCGCAAGTCCTCGAGACGGGGCGACGGGGTCACATCTTTCATGAGTCTCTGCTCGTTTCCGCACTATCAACACACTAACGGTTTGGATATTTGATCCGAGGGGCCTCTGGCCTGATAGCACTAACCATCACGTGGGCATAGTATGGGCGTTCTGCATCGTATACATCAGCCGAAGCTCTATTGACGTCATCGAGGAGCGGCCCGCTTTGGATTGGACTGGGAACGCAACCATGCTTGTATAAGGGGTTGCTAGGTCTGCTTCCGGAGCATCCTCGCAACGTGCAGGGTTCCCAGGGCGAAGGCCCAAGACCCCTTGGGGCATAGGTTAGTCCGGCGTGCTGACCTCTCTTTAGAGCCTAGGTCGGGTTGCGGCGTGTTGCGTAGCCGAGGCCGGGCATGACCCAGAAAAGTGTGTCCGGCCGGAGTTAAGCGAGCGTGGTGGGTAAGTTGGTGCACCCCTGCAGGGAAGAAACAATCTATCGATAGCCTGTCCTACGGTAACGGACACTCGGAGTTGTATCCCGATCGGTACAACTAGAACTTGAGATGATAACTGGATAGTATGGCTCTGGGATTGCTTTCTCGCAGGGAGTCGAGAAAGGATCTCTGGCCGAGGTTGATGATACACTACTAGTACTTTACATTGTGTAATCTGCACTCTTCTAATGCTACAAGACCGATGAAGATGCTAGTCTTCAATAGGACTAGGCTTTCCCCTCTATTCTGGCATTTCTGCAGCCCAGTCTACATATACAGCCCCCTTTGAAAATGTTGCATATGTAGTGTAGATCCTTGCTTGCTGAGTACTTCGGATGAGTACTCACGTTTGCTTTATTTTCTTTTTCTCCCCATATCCATATGTCGCCGCCAGATGACGGAGCCCCTGAGATAGCAGCCCCCGTCGACGACTACGGCTACTACTACTACCCTCCAGGCGAGTACTACTACGAGGAGCTGACAGACGACCAGGAGTAGGATTCGGAGGGTCCTAGGCAGGAGGCCTACGCCTTTCGATCGTAATATTTTATTTTGCCCCGCCTTTATAAAGGCTTATCTCCATTTCTGTAATATATCTGTACTCAGATATCTGATTCTTCCGCTGACACTTGTATGCCATCGAGCTATGTATTCGAGCCCTCGAGGCCCTGGCTTGTAATATTAAGCTTGTATGACTTTATTTATGTTTTAGAGTTGTGTTGTGATATCTTCAAGTGAGTCCTTAGGCTTTATCATGTGCATTTGCGTGTATGGTTAGTGCACGATTAAGCCGGGGTCGTCACAGGTTGGTATCAGAGCCGACTGCCTCTAGGAATCCCCCTTTCCAATTCCTTGGCCGTAGTTGAGTCTAGTGGTCCAAAACTGTTTTACTAACTTGGCTGTGTGGCTTACGGGCCCACGTCGCCAACTGGGTGGTATTAGGATCTTTTATTCCTCGTCTTTACTCTAGGACTCTAATCACTCTTCTATTCGGGTTTAATAAATTTACTAACACCGACACTTAGGATCTCGTAAATTCCATCCACCCGGAGAGCTGGATATCTATGCGATTTCCTTGTCATTGATCTGATTAGTCTGATAATCATTTCCCTTTCCATTGTTTTGTTTAACCTTTCCTTCCGAGATTTGTTATTTATTTCTCGTTGTCATGTGACAACCCTGAACTCCTTTTGTTTCAGATGGATCGTCTGTTCCCGCCACATCCCACGATGCAGCTTGTGCTTCGCACTTGAGCTCGTGATGCCCCTGGGTTTCCAGCTGTTCTGATCGCTCTCTTGACCAGACTGGGCTACCGCTGGTACCCTGAGTACATGGTCTACGAGGTTTACCGCGAGTTCAACCAGGAGCAGTACTATGCTGATGTTCGCATCTATGATCAGCAGGATGACTCAGACACTGAGCTGTACCTTTTCCACGGTATCGGCGTGATGATTGAGATGGCAGTCCATGATGCCGCCTACTCTGCTGTCGCACGTCTCCGAGAAGAGCACAACGCCAGCTTGGATGCTTTTGAGTATCGATACATTCCGTATGCCCCTGCTGGAGATGCTACTGGTTACTACACAGCTACCTGTGCCCCGTACGAGCCTCGTCGCTACGATCAGCGAGTTCTGATTCAGTGTACTCAGGCTCTGGATCGCACTGTTCGCGCTCTTGCTGTCGAGTTGTTTGCCACTCGAGTATGACTCTACGAGGCTATGACGCAGTTGCTACCAGCTGTTCATGCAGGGATACATCCAGAGCACATTCTATACCCGCGCAGGACCGAGATGCCACCAGGGATCGATTGGCCTGCGGTGGGAGGTCGCACACCTGCACGTGGACCTCTTCTTTCAGCTCAAGACCGGGTTCTACATTAGAGTGCACATGGAGCACAGGATCCTTCTGCGATGAACGCCCGTCGTCTGTACTTGCAGCTACCCTGTTTCAGTGGTTTTCTCCGACGTTGATGTAGCCTTTGCTATGTCCCGTTGTGTACTTCCTTACCACGTGCCTGCGCGCCGCCTAGTATGTCTAATTTTTAAATTTGCGCCGTTATGCTGCCCGAATGTAACCGACTCTGTATGGATCTGTATGACTTAATGACTACTATTAAGCATCTGTTGTACTACTTAAATTCCATCGCGTTATATCATGCATGTCGCTAAACACTCGCATTGGCTTCTGCTAAACTACCCCTGTTGAATTTAGCAGGATGGCAGATAACAATCCACCACCGCCGCCACCACCTGACTACATGGCAGCGATGATGCAACAGTTTGAACTCAACCGTCAGTTCATGATGGGGATTATGCAACAGTTCCCTCGTCCCAATGCCGACCAGCCGCCACCTTCAATCACACTGCCAGAGTTTATGCGACTCAACCCGTCATTCTTCCGCAACACAGTGAATCCGCTGGATGCTGATGATTGGCTGCGTGACATCTTCTATGAGATGGAGTCAGCTGATGTTCTCCCTACCAGCTATGTCACCTTTGCGACATACTTCCTGAAGGGTCCCGCAGCGCAATGGTGGGCCACTCACCGACAGACCCTACCTCCTGGAACTGTTGTCACATGGGAGGAATTCAAGATTGCTTTTCGTGCCCGCTATATTCCTCAAGCTATTATAGCATGCAAGAAGGCTGAGTTCCGCAACCTTGTTCAAGGTAACAAGACTGTAGAAGTCTATCAGCGAGAGTTCCATGACTTGTCTCGCTACACTGAAGAAGACATCCCCACTGATGCCCGAAGGCAAGAGAAGTTTCGTGAAGGGCTGCACCATGACATTCAGTTAGCTCTGCTCGTTCAAGACTATCCTGACTTCGCCACCTTGGTGAACAAGACCATCATGGTCGAGACTGGTCTGAAGAAGCACAAGGAAGCGACCAAACGCACTCGTGAAGTGGGCTCATCTTCGGGCTCGTCTTCCCAGAAGCGCCGCATATGGATTCCACAGAGCATGTATCGTCCAGCAGCTCCAGTGTACAGGCCTGCATATGCTGCACCTCGTCTGCCTCCTCCACCACCGAGGCAGCCTCTTCGAGCTCCACCACCTCGAGCTCCCGCACCACATCCTGACAGTGGACTCTGCTTCAAGTGTGGCCAGCCAGGTCACCGCGCCAGAGACTGTTCTCAGAATCAGAATTAGTTAGCTCTTCCTTCTGCTGGCCGTGGTATTCCTCAGCAGCGCAACAACAATGCCATACCTTCTTATGGTCATGGGAAGAACTATCACGTCAACAGGGCTGAAGCTCAGGATCAACCTGAAACTGTGATGGGTACACTTCTTGTTAATTCAGTACCAGCATCTGTTGTATTTGATTCAGGAGCATCGCATTCATTCATGTCGGAAGACTTTGCATTCATGCATGGCGTTAAGTGTGACAACCTACATCATCCGTTAGGGGTTGACACTCCCACGGGTAGATGTCGAGCCTCCCTGTTCAGCCCCGAAGTCACTGTTGAAATTGAGGGGTTGAAATTTCAGGCACTTCCAATTATCCTGAGTTCTTCCAAAATTGACCTTATTCTGGGTATGTATTGGTTGAAGGCTCACTGTGCCTCAATCAACTGCGCTACTAAAGTTGTACACCTACTACACCCATCAAATGAGCTAGTGAATTATCAAGCTCATCTCACTCAGAACACCGAGGCTCAGATCTATGTCTTGAATGCGTTGAACGCTTCTCCGCTGGAGGGAATAGAAAATGTCCCAGTTGTCTGTGAATTCCAGGATGTTTTCCCAGAAGAACTTCCAGGAATACCCCCTGCTAGAGCTGTCGAGTTTGTTATTGACTTGAAGCCTGGCACTACTCCTATTGCGAAGCGTCCTTACAAGATGCCTCCGCACCACCTACTTGAACTTAAGGAAGAAATCGATAAATCACTTAAGATTGGCTTCATCCATCCTAGTTCCTCTGCCTGGGGAGCACCGTCCCTCTTTGTCAAGAAGAAAGATGGTACGAATAGGTTGGTTCAAGATTACCGTCCTATCAACCAGGAAACCATTCAGAATAAATATCCGCTTCCCCGGATCAATGACTTATATGATCAACTTGCTGGATCATCGGTGTTCTCTAAACTCGACTTGAGGTTGGGTTATCACCAGATCTGTGTCCGTGAAGAGGATATTCCCAAGACTGCATTCGTCACTCGTTATGGCTCCTATGAATACACCGTCATGTCATTTGGCCTAACGAATGCTCCAGCTACGTTCTCTAGCCTGATGAATTATATATTCATGGATTACCTCGACAAGTTTGTCGTGGTATATCTGAATGATACTCTAGTATATTCAAAGAATAAGGAAGAATATGCCGAACATCTTCGCCTTGTTCTGGAGAGGCTTCGAGAGCACAAGTTGTATGCCAAATACTCCAAATGTGAATTCTGGCTTTCTGAAGTTACCTACCTTGGACATGTGATTTCCAAGGACGGTATTGCCGTTAATCCAGAGCGAGTTCAGGCTATTCTTGACTGGACCCCTCCGAAGAATGCCAAGCAAGTCTGAAGTCTCGGCCTTGCAAGTTATTGCTGTCGATTCGTCGAGAACTTTTCCAAGATCGCCAAGCCCCTGACTAATCTGTTCCACAAAGGCGTTAAGTTTGAGCGGACAGACAAATGTCAGGAGAGTTTCCATACCCTCAAGGACAAGCTTACTTCTGCTCCAGTGCTTGCTCCTCCCGATTCACGCAAAGATTTTGTGATATATTGTGACGCCTCTCGTCAAGGATTAGGCTGTGTCCTATTGCAAGAGCGTAAAGTAATTGCATATGCCTCGTGACAGTTGCGTCCGCATGAGGAAAACTATCCAGTGCATGATCTCAAACTCGCTGTTGTGATCTATGCTATGAAACAGTGGCGACATTACCTTCTGGGTAATCGGTGTGAGATTTATACCGATCATCAGAGTCTGAAGTACTTGTTCACCCAACCGGATCTTAATCTTCATTAACAACGATGGTTGGAAACAATTACGGACTATGACTGTGGTATTTATTATACTCCTGGCAAGGCTAATGTGATGGCTGATGCTTTGAGCCGCAAGTCCTATTGTAATAAACTCATGGTTAAGAAAGCTCAACCCCAGCTATATGAAGAATTGCGCAAGTTGAACATCTGTATCATTCCGCAGGGTTCTTTTAATAACCTTGTGGTACAGCCAGACCTTGAGAAGGCTGTAAAGATTGCGCAAGCCAAAGATGCTGAAATCAATCTGATGAAGAAAGAGCTTCATCTTGAGAAGTACAGGGATTTCTCGATTGCAGAAGACGGAACCTTGTATTTCAGAAACCGCATCATGGTACCTCGATTCGAGCTTATGACAGACAAGGTTATGAAGGAGGCTCATGATACACCGCTGACTATCCATCCGGGTAGCACCAAAATGTATTGGGATCTTCGTCAAAGGTACTGGTGGTCTAAAATGAAGCAGGACATTGCTCGCTATGTTGCTGAATGTGATGTTTTTCGTCGCGTGAAAGCAGAACATCAGAAGCCTGCTGGAATTCTTCAACCACTCCCTATTCCTTTGTGGAAGTGGGATAAAGTGCAGATGGATTTCATTACTGGTCTTCCCAAGTCTCAGAAAGGTCACGACGCTATTCTTGTCATCGTCGACCAACTTTCCAAGGTTGCTCATTTTCTGCTTGTCAAGGAGACTATCACTGCTAGCCAGTTAGCAGAACTTTACATCTCCAGAATTGTTTCACTCCACGGTATTCCGAAGGAGATCAGTTCGGACTGTGGCGGTCTTTTCACGTCCAAGTTCTGGGAAAGTTTCCAAGAAGCTATGGGAACTCACATTACCTGGAGTTCAGCCTATCATCCTCAATCCCAAGGCCAAGTCGAGCGAGTTAATCAAGTACTTGCAGATATGCTTTGCGCTTGTGTTATATCATTCAGTAAGAAATGGGAGGAATCTCTCCCGTTTGCCGAATTCTCTTATAACAACAGCTATCAAGCCAGCTTGAAAATGGCCCCCTTCGAAGTGCTATACGGACGTAAATGTCGAACCCCTCTGAATTGGTCAGAAACTGGGGAACGACCTCTCGTGGGACCGGACATTATCCAACATGCTGAAGAACAAGTCAGAATTGTCCGAGAAAACCTCAAGGCGGCTCAGGACCGCCAGAAGAGCAATTATGATCGCAAGCAATGGGGTCTGACTTATCAACCAGGTGATCAAGCTTATCTTCGTGTCACTCCTATGAAGGGCACCCGTCGATTCGGAATCAAGGGCAAGCTAGCTCCTCGCTATATTGGTCCTTTCTGCATCGTGGCTAGACGTGGACAGGTGGCATATAAATTGGAGTTGCCACCACAATTCTCCCATATACATGATGTCTTCCACGTGTCACAACTCCGTAAATGCTTCAAGGAATCTCCACACCGCGCAGTGGATCACGAGATGCTCCAGTTGCAAGATGATCTTTCTTATAAGGAGCATCCCATCCGCATTCTCGATGAAGCTGAGCGTCGAACTCGTCAGAAGACGACCAAGTTCCTGAAAGTGCAGTGGTCGAATCATACTGAAGATGAAGCCACTTGGGAACACGAGGATCATCTCCGGGAAGAATATCCCGACCTCTTTCCTTCTACCTCCTAAATTCTCGGGACGAGAATTTCTTTTAGAAGAGGAGAACTTGTAACACCCCTGTGTATTAGTCACTGTGTTCAACTGCTAATAATGCCAAGTCATATCATTTGCAGTGCTTGGTCATAGTGGTTAACCAAAACAATTCAAACTCTATTCTGGAAATCACATCAAATTCAAAAGTGCAAAATAAATTTGCTCAAACACTGTTGGGAAAATGTTCCTTAAATAGCAAATATTCCAGAAGCACTCATAAAAATATAAACAATGATGATGGAGTTAGTTAAATAACTCAAACAATATGTAACAGCACCAAAACAACATTATTTAAATCATTTATAATTAAATCAAATTCAAATAAAGTCCTACTTTACCCAAACCAGTTTTTGGTGAAGGTTAACATTGCACTGTAATATTTGGGCCAAGTCCCACATTTTATAAAAGAGCACAAGTAGTCTAACTATTTCAAAACAGAAAATAAATAAAAGAAAATAGAAAACAGAAACAGAAAAAAAATGAGGCACTCTACACTGGGCCTAAGTGCACAGTGCCCCGACCACGGCCCATCTGGCCCAACCTCCCTCTCTCTCCATCGCCGTGTCGCCGCGCCCGTGGCTGCGCGCGCGCGCACCGGCGAGCGCGCGACACCGCGGCAGCCACCGACGCTACAGGGGTGCGGGAGGATAAGGGACTCCTCCTCCCTCCCCCTGGACATCTCCTCATTCTCCCCCTCGCCTCCCTCGCTCGGCTTCCTCCTCTCCCTCTCTGCCCGAGCGAGCTCGCCGCCGCCCGCCGTCGCAGCCGTGGCCACAGAGCCTCCCTCACCGTCTCTCTGTGTCCACTGGCTTCGCCTCGCTCGGCTATTTCGACTGCCGCCCGCCATTTGGCTCGGGGAGGACCACCCGGACGGGATCGAGCGCGGCATCGAGCTCTCTGCCGCCGGCGATCCCCGACGGCTCTGGCATTCCCCTGCGCTCCCGATCACTCGCGGGCCTTCTTGTGCCGCACGGTGAGCATCCACGACGCCCTCCCCATCCTCTCTGGCTCTGCTAGCCGCTCCCTAGGCCGCTCCAGTTTTGCCCGAGCTCGGCGGCGCCATTGCCGGCGTTCTTCTCAACGCAGCGCCGCCCGAGTCCCTCCACCGTGTTCGTCATGCTTCTCATGCGCCGTAGGCCTCGCCTAGCTAGCTAGATCACTCGCTCGCACGCTCAAACGCCGAACCCGACGAGCTCGTGCTTCGGCTTCCGCCACGGCTCGTCGTCGGCGACCCCTCCGGTCACCCTAGCCGCCGTAGCCACCACCAATGGACGCGGCTCCGTGTGCCCGTTCGAACAAGCCTGGGCGCGCGCGAAATGACCCCCTGTGGCACTTTTCCGACGCTCGCCGGCGCTCGGCCGCCGCGAATGGCCTCGCCGGAGCTGTTCCGGCGACGGCGCTGACCTGGCAAGGGCGGGCCCCACCCAGAGACGCTGACTAGTGGGCCCCCTGGTCTTTTTTACCACGTTGACCACGGTCAACTGTGGTTACTATTCACCCTAAGCCACTGACGTGTGGGCCCCCTTTGTTAATTAGTCTAATCAAACCGTTTTATAAATAAACCTAATTTGATTAATCAGTATAGACACTGACATGTGGGGCCCACCCCCCTAAATTAACTCTGCTAGCTTAATTAATCCTCTGTTAAACTTACTGAGGCTGACAGGTGGGCCCCACCTGTCAGTTTGACCAGTCAGCCTACTATTGACGTAGTACTGACGTCATGCTGATGTCATTATTCATTTCTGTTAATTTAAAATAATTCCAGAAAATCAATTTAATCTTTGAAAATTAATAACTTTTAAACCGTAGCTCGGATTGAAAAACTTAAAACATAAAAGTTGCTCAGAACGACGAGACAAATCTGATCGTGTCATCTGTTTTGATGCCGGAACCCCCTACGTAGGAGAACCCGTAACTTTTAGTCCGATTCCGGTAGATGAATAGTGCATACCTACCGGTTAATAAATCCAACTTCAATCCTAAAATAACTAAAATGACTTAGACATATCTTTAGGCAACCCTGCACTGCATTGTAGCATAGCTTGCCCCGTGTTGCATTTGATTGCATTATGTTTACCTGTTTCCTCCCCCTTTTTCCTCTCGATTAGACCCCGACGTTGACGTAGCTCCTAAGGCAGACGCCGCTTCGGAGTACGACTACGTCCCCGACGACCAGCCACTTGTCCCAGAGCTTGCAGGCAAGTACCCCCCCTTTTTTAGCATTCCGATATCGCCCATTCTCTTCTCTCTTATGCTTGCATTAGAATCTGCTGCTGTTACTGTATCCTATATCTGCTGCATAGCCTGTTTACTTGTAACCTGCTATTGATACTTACCTGTTATCCTAAACAGCTTAGAATAGGTTGGGTAGAGACCATCAGAGACCCCACTTATCCCGACTGCCCCGCTGGATGATCAGAAGACCCGTGCAACGGGATTGAAGACCAGGCCCCGACACCGCACGTGACTTCCCCCTTAGTTGCCGACACTACTGGGTTACTATCGAGTGCCGAGGGTGATACCTCGTCAGCACTTCTGATGATAACCTTGTAGGTTAGTTAATCGGTCGTGGTAAGCGAGGGTGATTCCTCCTACACCACCCCCGATAACAATGTCGTCGTGCAACACTTCAAGTGTGGAGCTCGAGGGTGATTCCTCCTCCATTCACCTTGACGGTAACATCAGAGGGAATTCCATCGAGGGTGATTCCTCAGGGTTCCCCTTGGTGTCAGACACACAGATACTTTGGTTACTATGACTGAACACTGAACCATGATACTAAAGACGGGTCGGCCCTGAGGGGTACCCGCGCGAGCTTAATTGCGAGTGATGTGGACTCGGGTGGACCTGGAGGGTGCCCGAGAGTTGAACACGAGGCGTGGCCGGGCATTCTTAGCCCTTGCCGCAAGTCCTCGAGACGGGGCGACGGGGTCACATCTTTCATGAGTCTCTGCTCGTTTCCGCACTATCAACACACTAACAGTTTGGATATTTGATCCGAGGGGCCTCTGGCCTGATAGCACTAACCATCACGTGGGCATAGTATGGGCGTTCTGCGTCATATACATCAGCCGAAGCTCTATTGACATCATCGAGGAGCGACCCGCTTTGGATTGGATTGGGAACGCAACCACGCTTGTATAAGGGGTTGCTAGGTCTGCTTCCGGAGCGTCCTCGCAATGTGCAGGGTTCCCAGGGCGAAGGCCCAAGACCCCTGGGGGCATAGGTTAGTCCGGCGTGCTGACCTCTCTTTAGAGCCTAGGTCGGGTTGCGACGTGTTGCGTAGCCGAGGCCGGGCATGACCCAGAAAAGTGTGTCCGGCCAGAGTTAAGCGAGCGTGGTGGGTAAGTTGGTGCACCCATGCAGGGAAGAAACAATCTATCGATAGCCTGTCCTACGGTAACGGACACTCGGAGTTGTATCCCGATCGGTACAACTAGAACTTGAGATGATAACTGGATAGTATGGCTCTGGGATTGCTTTCTTGCAGGGAGTCGACAAAGGATCTCTGGCCGAGGTTGATGATACACTACTAGTACTTTACATTGTGTAATCTGCACTCTTCTAATGCTGCAAGACCGATGAAGATGCTAGTCTTCAATAGGACTAGGCTTTCCCCTCTATTCTTGCATTTCTGCAGCCCAGTCTACATATACAGCCCCCTTTGAAAATGTTGCATATGTAGTGTAGATCCTTGCTTGCTGAGTACTTTGGATGAGTACTCACGTTTGCTTTATTTTCTTTTTCTCCCCATATCCATATGTCGCCGCCAGATGACGGAGCCCCTGAGATAGCAGCCCCTGTCGACGACTACGGCTACTACTATTACTACCCTCCAGGCGAGTACTACTACGAGGAGCCGACAGACGGCCAGGAGTAGGATTCGGAGGGTCCTAGGCAGGAGGCCTACGCCTTTCGATCGTAATATTTTATTTTGCCCTGCCTTTATAAAGGCTTATCTCCATTTCTGTAATATATCTGTACTCAGATATCTGATGCTTCCGCTGACACTTGTATGCCATCGAGCTATGTATTCAAGCCCTCGAGGCCCTGGCTTGTAATATTAAGCTTGTATGACTTTATTTATGTTTTAGAGTTGTGTTGTGATATCTTCAAGTGAGTCCTTAGGCTTGATCGTGTGCATTTGCGTGTATGGTTAGTGCACGATTAAGCCGGGGTCGTCACAAAGAATGTGTTGCACAACCATTCACATGGCCGCATCTCAGCTGCGCGAGTAAGATGGTATTTGGGCTTCAGTGCCTCCTTAGGACTCCGGCTCGAAGATCCTCTCAACGTCCACTTGAGCATTTTCTTTTGCTGAAAATTTCTGAAATTTTTAGTGACTCAAAATAAAAGTGAACAAAACTTAACCAAATTGATAGCAACTACTCCTTCAAGTGTCTAGAGGCTATATCAAGCATCAAAACTACTTTGGACCATATAAATTCAACATGCAGTCTCAAGAGCATGGTCAACACAGTAGCAAAAATTTGCAATATACAAAGCACTAGAACAAAAACTAATTGGACCATTGGAGGAGTCACATACCGAAGAGTAATCTCCCAAAATAACTTCGGAAATGGAGTTCCGAGCAAGGAGATTGAAAATTGCAGGCAAATGAGCAAGTACACGGGTTTGAACAAGCTAGTGATTTTTTCTGGAGGAAGAAGAAGGAGGTGGGCGGATGGGATAAGTGAGTGGGTCCCTATGGGACCCACAAGCCCACTAGGCACGCCCTGTGAGCTTGTGACTCACTGGTGCACCCCTGGGGTGTGTTCAGTTCCAAAAATTCTTAATTATTGTGGAACAAATCATACTAAATTTTTAGGACATTCTGAGAACTTTTATTTTTGGGACATTTTTTATTGCACGGAAAATTCAGAAAACAGGATAATCATGGCATTTCTACTTTATTAACTTTAAATAACAGAGAGTAAATAGTAGATACAGTAGGTTATGCTTACTAAATTCATCGACCACATGCCCCTAAAAAAGAATCCATTAATAAGGCTGATCAAGTCTTATTAACAAACCATTTTCGAATGACATGAAACCGAAGAATTTCGTATAACACTAGGTTACCTCAATGGGGATATGCATCTCCCGAACAATAAGAGTTTCATATTTCTTTTTGAATGGAGGAAGAGGGAATTGGAAACCTCCAATAATAATTGTCGAAACATTTTCAATACAATTGATACCATTCACTTGAAATTGTTTCTTCGAAAAGTGTATCGTATGCTCATTACCATTAATATGAAAAGTGACCTTGCTTTTGTTGCAATCAATAACAGCCCCTGCAGTATTCAAAAAGGGTCTACCAAGGATAATCGACATGTTGTCGTCCTCGGGCATATCAAGTATAACAAAGTCTGTTAAGATAGTAAAGTTTGCAACTATGATGACCCACAAGTATAGGGGATCAATCGTAGTCCTTTCGATAAGTAAGAGTGTCGAACCCAATGAGGAGCAGAAGGAAATGACAAGTGGTTTTCAGCAAGGTAATTTCTGCAAGCACTGAAATAGTCGGTAACAGGTAGTTTGATAGCAAGATAATTTGTAACGAGCAAGTAACGGTAACGGTAAATAAAGTGCAGCAAGGTAGCCCAATCCTTTTGAGGCAAAGGACAGGCCAAAACGGTCTCTTATGATAAGCAAAACGTTCTTGAGGGTACACGGGAATTTCATCTAGTCACTTTCGTCATGTTGGTTTGATTCGTGTTCACTACTTTGATAATTTGATATGTGGGTGGACCAGTGCTTAGGTGTTGTTCTTACTAGAACAAACCTCCTACTTATGATTAACCCCCTCGCAAGCATCCGCAACTACGAGAAAAGTATTAAGATAAAATCTAACCATAGCATTAAACTTTTGGATCCAAATCGGTCCCTTACGAAGTAGCGCATAAAGTAGGGGTTAAGCTTCTGTCACTCTAGCAACCCATCATCTAATAACTACTCTTAGGCCCAAATATGGTAAAGTGCCATGTAGTCGACGTTCACATGACACCACTAAGGGAATCACAACATACATATCATCAAAATATCGAACACATATCAAGTTCACATGATTACTTGCAACATGACTTATCCCATGACCTCAAGAACAAAAGTAACTACTCAGTAATGATAATCATGCTCAAGATCAGAGGGGTATCAAATAGCATAATGCACTGGTACGCGTCGGTGCTATACACACGGTTTTTAACCCCTTTCCGCGACGGCATTTGGAACCGTCGCCAAGTGAGTGTGGGCGATAGGGGGTCCTTCCCACATGACCCAGAAACCGTCGGGGATATGGAGCCATGATCCAGAGGCCTTGCAAAGTGCAATCATGTGCAATGCAGCACACACTAAATTCTTTCGCACGTGTGGTATCGGTGATTAAACGTTTCTAATGACGCAGTGAAACCAAACGGTGTGTCGTAATGAACCGTTTGGGAAACAATATGTAAGGCACACGGGCCAACATATGAACTGTGTGCGATATGTGCCCCATCGCACACGACTTTTCTGCTGAACCCGTCTGCCATGCAATATTCCATCGCACACGTTTCCCAACAATTACCGTGTACGATAATGTTCTATCACAAACTGTTCAGGAGCCCCTTCACACACATACAAGTGCTGCAGACCGTTTGTGATTTGTTGTGTATCACCGACGGTTGCGCCAAGAGTGACGTGTGCTTTTCGTTTGGGATCCCACACGTTTCCTGAAAAACTTACGACTGGGATTGTATTTTACATTGGGCATGGTTTACTCCGAGCTCTCGTGTGTGATACCGTGATATCACAAACGGTTCCGGAGACCCTACGCACACGCAGTAGCGCTACAAATCGTTTGCGATCTGCTGTGTATCACCGACGGTTCCGCTCCAATTGACGTATGCTTTCCGATGTGGATCGCACACACTCATTTAGTTCAACCGTGTGCGGAGCAATTGCCAGGTTAAAACAAAAATATCCCATTTTGAATCGGCATGTAAAAAGCAAATTCGCCACAATATTCAATTGAACAAATAGTGTCCACAGGAAGAACATTCATTAGATTTCGCAACAATTGCAATTGAACATATGGTAGCTAAATTCCAATGATTTGTCCACACGTATATGCATTACATAATTAATCATAGTGTACGAAATACGAAGACCTCATCAGATGGAAAACAATGGATCAATGCGTATATGTTTAGCGGCTAACTCTTACTCAATGTTTCAGGAGAAGGCATGCTGAAATCTTCATTATCACCAGTGGGATTGATGTAGTGATTCAGGAAGAAGTCGCTGATAAATCTCCGAACCATCAGCAATTCACCAGCCGGGAGCGGTTCAGGGGTCCTTGGTTCTAAGATGAGCTGCAGTATTTTTAAGATCAGAATGTGCCATATGAGTGGAGTAGAAGATATTAATTAAGATAGACTTACTGGTACTAATTCGCGAGGATTGTCACAACTATCAGCAGATTTGTAGATGAAGATCATGTGTCTGCAAACATAGTATCCACAAAGGTTGGTCCCTGCTTGTTGCTGAGGACACTGAAATTTTTTGTACAGAATTAGTCATGTATTTGTCCTGTTAGGAACAACCTAACCGGTGTTAGATGTATTAATTTTTCTTTGGACAAAAATAGAAAGAGGTTTATTTAGAAGCTTGAACATTTGACTAGCGTAAGAAAAGGTATTTGCAGACTGTTGGATAAATTTTCCAAAAATAACAGATTTCGGTGTGTTACAGGAGAAACGATCTCGTGCTGCAGACGTAGTTCCCTCTTGAACAGTTTCCCTGGTTTAGTTTTCCACAATGCGAGCACACTGCAAATGAAGATGAATTTTGACAACATCAATTATTGAACCAGATATGAATGCAAATTAATTTCAACATCATAGAATTCAATACCTATCCATGAATTGCTGAAGATGCGTCAGATCTTGAGCGTTTGTTGACTCTGTGAGAGAATCCATGTAGTAAACTATGTTCTTGTTTGGGACAATGAATACCAATATCCAGTGATCGCTACATATTAAGAAAGCCATGAACTTACGAATTATGTCAAAATCTGAAAGACAATCAGTGTATGCGTGGTTGTTTACTTGACTTACCGTTCATGATATGGCCAGAGAAATGATTCTGCATGGGACGTGTTTTCGAAGATATGGACGACCGTGTTAATGGCCCAGTCCCGTCGGTCCTTACCATCTAATGTTGTGCCATTTGCTAATGCAGGATCTATGAAATACACACTCTCCCTTTTTCTTCTCTGCGCGTTCAATCCCCTGAGAGGAATAAAATGCAGTTAGCTATTTATCATTTACAGCCTTGTATGGAGAAGTTGATCAGAGTTTGTTAAGTACTTACAAAATCAGGCATCTAACAAGAGTGGCATCGAGCTCGTTGAAGTTGAAGAAGAGATGTAAGTCCTCGAAACTCACATTGATGGAACCAGCATCGTGTCGGAAATGATCTCTGTTGTAGTGGACTAGCAAACCATGATGATCTGCTGACATTTGATCCATGCAATATTCATGTAACTCGCGGCAACTGGAGCTGCACTCATCAAAGTATTTGCCAACAAGAAATGGCTGGCCATGGACGTAATTGCATGCTTCAAGTACGTCTGCTTTACTTTTAGCAAGCAACAAATCTACTTCTTCATCATCCATGCCATCAGAAATAATATTACTCCACGATTCGAATAACCTGCTGTTAATTTGGTTCTGGGCGATGAGTGCTTTAAGTAAGAGGCAATCGTTCTCTTTCCTCTTCGCTCTCCCGCCGCGCTTCCTCGTGGGTGCAGCCTTTTTGGCCGCTTCCTTCTTGGTACTTGAAGCATTTCTAGCAGAACATCTGGTTGGCTACAAGGTAGACTGCCGAGCAGACGGTGAAGCTTCGACGGACTACTTAGCAGACGGTTTATCTCTGCCGGACCGCTGAGCTGGCGGTGCTGCTGTGACGGACTACTGGGCTATAGGAGCAGAGGCATCGCACTGCTGACCATGCGTTGAAGCTATGTCGGGTTTCTGCGCAGGTAGTGCCAACTTGTCGGTGTGCTGAGGAGGTCGTGCCAACGCGTTGGTTTGCTGAGCAGGAAGTGCTGACGCATTGGTATGCTGATCACATGACTGCGGACCGACGGACTAATGAGCAGTCAGTTCTGGACCTATAGACTGCTTAGCAGGCGGTTCCGAAGCATCAGACTGCTTAGCAGTCCGTTCCACCAGGTTGGTCTGCTGAGCATGTGCTGCAGCTGGGTCTCCCCCCGCTGCTTTAGCGGCCGACATCTGAACCGGTGGTGCGTCTTTAGCAGTTGTAGGCCTTGCCACTGGCTGCTCTGGGGCGGAGGATGACATGGCCTGTATGGCACAAAGTCAGGCCGGCTGATCACAGGTTGATGCATCAGCCGTCGGATTACGAGTATTAGGTTCTTTGGGGGAAGCACGCGAGAGCTGCTGTGGCAAGGAGAGCGTTACCGGTTGAGGGGCGACATTGGTTGCTCTTGGCGGGGCTTCAGGGATCTCATCGATGAACTCTATTTCCTTTCGTGGCCACTGGATGTGATGTAACAGTGTTTCTCCCAAGGTCCTTTGCTCATCAAAGTCTCCTAGGACATTCTTCAGGGCAAATTCATTGAATCCAGGCTTTACTTCAGTCACGTAGCACTTCACACAGCCCGGCTTCAATGGCACATTGTCCACAAGAGGCCCTCTTCCAAGAAGGGTGGGCAAACCCAGGCTATTGCACATTTTAATGTACCTTCATAATGTGTAAGCACGCCCTTCAGTCTGTCTTTCATTCCAGATAGATCAGATATAGCATCATCATGAGTAGCTGCAGTCTAAGTGTCGCTGGGGTCAGCTGATGCACAGCTACTCTTGTGCGGTGTTGTCGCGCAATAAGCAGCATCCTCCATGCGCGCCTCCCCTCCCATCTGCTGGCTATCTGTCAGTGTTAGAGTCTTCTGCATCATCATTGACTCCTTAATATCCTTTCGAACAGCCGGACACATGTCCTTCCTCAACCTTTCATACAATTCATTCTGCTTCATTTCACTCCTCTCTTTTTCATCATGAGCCTCTCTTCTTTGCTAAGTGTGAAAGCCCTCTTGTGCGGGACATTAACACCTATACCCCTTGCACGGCCAGGGGGCTCTCTTGTTTCCAGAGCATCGGACAGAATGTCACATGGCCCTGAGTTCCTATAGAACCTTCCAGGGATCTTGGAAGCCTCTAACATCACTTGATACAGTTCTTCGTCATGTGAGTTTTCAAAGTAATAAGTTCTGTCATCACGCTTCCTTGCACGTGCCCGCAAGTAGTCACTGGCGCGTTCGCCCCTGATTTCACTAAAGGCCGGTTGCCCACCCGCCGCTACTGCTTCTTTGTCCTCCTGGTCCCATATCGTTTTCATGCCGTAGTATCCTGCCACACCCATACGATGGGGGTGTATGTTCTTCTTTTGAAGTTCCGATTGCTTGGCACTCTTGTCAGCAAACTCTTTAGTTGCCCTGACCCTTTTGAATTCTGCCCAGTGTGCCTTTGTAATTTGGGGGTATGCGGGGATTGGGTCCTTGCCTTCACTCAAGTACTTCTTGTACAACACATGCTTCCAGTTTCTCCAAGCATCCCTAGCCTTCTTTAGTGCAGCTTGTTCCACCTGCATTCTCCACTGCTCTGGAACATTGAAGTGATCCATGATCTCCTGGACTATCCTTCGCCGTGTTTCTGTGTCAGCCTTCCGAAACCCCGGCAGATTAATGTTGAGCCTTGCCCTGCCAACAAATCCACACACACTCCTGAACCTTGTGCGTGCTTTATCTGGTTTAGTTGGAGCCCAAGACTTTAAATCGATCTCGGTTACTTCATATATACCTTTAGGCTGGTGTGTGGGCTTCCTTGGAGCGTTCCTCCATGTCCTGACCGGAAGGGTAATTGCTGCATCTCTATCCCGTTCAAGATTACTTGATCCCTCACCATCTGCTGAAGAACTAGGGTTGTCAGAATCAGATGAAGATACATCGCCTGAAGCATGAGTGTTGTCACTGCTACTCGGCATCTACAGAGAACACATGCAAAACTCAGGAAAGGAGGATAAGCATAAAACTAAAAACTTGGTATGAAGCTGTCTAAACATGTCATGCAATAATTTAGAAAATGTACGGCTTATTTGTTAAGTTTCTGTGACTCAGGCACCCGCGATCTGTAAATCGGCAGTAACTTATTGGAACAAATACAGCTTATATATACTAGTTAGGAAGGTAGATAATGAACATATATACGCTCTTCGTCATTTTATAGCCAATTTGGGAACATACGGAATGAAATAGGAAAAGGGATTGCGAGGAAATATGCCTCACCGCGATGGAGAGCAGTAACTAACAGGCTTCTTAATGCAAACCCGGCCAGACCAGAGGAGAGGCAAGGGTTACAGGATCGATATGCTCGAGGGTGGCTGGCGAGCAAACGAAGACGGCGAGGCGCGGGCAGTCGCGTGTTGGGAACGACAGTGGAGGTAGGCTTGCCGCCGAAGAGCAGGCACACGGCCGGGGTGAGCACGCCGGTGCCGGAGAGGGTTTTGCTGTGGATCTGGGGGAGGGGGGAGCTGGCGATGGATATTGGGTGGACTAGTTGAGTGAAACGCGGGCGGGCGGTGGGGGGGTGCTGGCGGCCTAGGTGAAAAGGGTGAAAAATATCCCCGGTCGCCGCGCGGAAAGGCCTATGCAAACGGTTGCCTCTAAGCGCTCGTGTGCACAATGAGAAAAATTTCGTTTGAAATGAAGACGTACTAATTTTGAAATGAAGACGTGAGTTCATCGTTTCGCCTCTAAATTTTTCCCATGTTAAGCAATCACCATTATACCATGAGTTTGATTTGCTGGCGCATTTAAGGTCTCGTGTGCTATATTTAAGACATTTTTTGGCATTTATCGTGCATTTTGGCATATAAATCAAATCCTAGCTGGACTGCATTTCCTGTCAAAAGGGATGAGGATTGCCGTTCGATCTGGGAGCATCCAACGGTGCAGACGTACGATCCGTGGGGTTTGGGTTCTGGCCAATCAGAACGCACGACTCAGATCGCGCGCGTGGCAGGGGGGCATTAGCCACAATTTAGTGGGCACACGTCTTTCGTGAGTGAACCGTGTGCTATTTGAAAACATTTACATTAACTAACAGCATATTTTTGTTTGAATGAAAACATGAGTTCATCGTTTCGCCTCCAATTTTTTTTCCACGGTAAGAGATCACGATTGTACCCTATGGTTCGATTTTCTGGTACATTTTACCAGGCGGCAGGCCTGGCTAGCAATCTCAAACTTTGAATATGCAAAAAAAAGAGATATCATTTGTATATATATATAGTCACAAATACACGTGGGTGTTAGCAAGATCATTTGTGTGTCGCTTTGCGAGTTTTCATTCATTGTCCGAGAAATGGAAAAAAACTTCAAACTGTTCGGCCGTAGGGTGCGTCCAGAGGCGTAGGCCTTGTTGGTATTTTAATTTCAGGAAATGCATATAGAGTCCGGAAAATAACGAAAATCATTGTGTCACTGTGGCGTGCTCTCACGATCGCATATAAAAAATTTGGTAAAGTTTGGCACAAGTTTTGGTGCTCGCACCTTCCATACCGGAGCATCTCACAAGAAGGATCACAGTTTCCAAAAAGGAGATGCGGCACTTCGGACTCCAAATCGTCAGTTACTACATCGTTCCGCCTCGGAAAAAAAATCATGGTAAACAATCGCGGATATACCCTTGGTTTGATTTTCTGGCCCATTTCAGGTCTCGTCTCTGCTATATATGTTTAAGTCATTCTTTGCACTTACCTTGCATTTTAGTGCATATAATTAAAGTCAAAAACCCTACTGCAACTACATGTGGGTGTTTTAGTTATAGGCTATACTTAGGCTACTCATAGTGGAGAGTGTCATATATACTAGTATCATGCATATATATATATATATATATATATATATATGATACTAGTGTATGATACTACCTTTAATTATAGTGCATAGTATAATAGAGTAGTATCATAGATGATCATATTTATTGCCATGTATGACACAAATTAGCATCGCATTTAACATGATACGGTATCTACCTAGCTATATGTTACTCTAACCCTCTCTATCTTATTTAATTCTTTGCCACATCAACATATTTGCTATTTCCGAGTGCATGATATCGGCTATGATACCACCACTATGGCCAGCCTTATAGTGGGGAGTATCATATACTATAGTATTATGCATATGATACTAGTGTATGATACTACGTACGTACCTTCATAGTGCATATAGTATCATAGAGTAGTATCATAGATGACCGTATTTATGGCCATGCATGACACAAAGTAGTATACCATATTTATTATGTTACGGTATCTACATATGTTACTTCTTTGCCACATCATCATATTTGCTATTCCCGAGTGCATGCTATCGGCTATGATACCCCCACTATATGGCCACCCTAAGGCTCGTTGTAATGGGAGTATCATAAGTGGTATCATGTATGCCAACTAGACTTTTTGGATGATGTAGTGGCACACGGTTAAATGAGGAAAGAGAGGGTGTGTTATCATATCATGATACCATATCATATTAAATGTTGTACTACTTTGTGTCATGCATGGTAATTAATAAGGCAACCTAAGATACTAACTTATGATACTATGCGCGCATTACGGAGGTAGTATCATATACTATAGTATCATATGCATGATACTAGTATATGATAAGGCTGGTTGTAAGACTACCCACAGTGGGGGTAACATAGGTGGTAACATCACACATCTCTAGGCAAAATAGATGATGTGGTAAGTAATTAATGAGGAAAGAGAGTCATGTGGTAACATAGCTAGTTACTATAACATCACACATACCAAGACAAGATGAGTCTACAACCTAATAAATGAAGTGTTGCATGACACCACACATATGTTACTCCCCACTATAGAGGTAGTAACATAGACTAGTAACATATGCATGTTACTAGTCTAAGTTACTATACCCATTGTGACTAGTCTAACCCTCCCAATGCTCCACCTTGTACAGGTGCTAAGGCTGCCATGTAGGCAAAAAATCTGATGTGGCAAGGTAATTAAGAGGAGAGAGATGAGTGTGGTGACCCCAGGAAGAAAAAAATGCCAAGCGCGAGAACCTAGCTAGGAAAAACACTTAAATGGAAGAATCCCACCAATGCAGGAAGAACTTTAGTTGCAAAATCATTAAATGAAGGATACTTAGCACCAACAAGTTAAGCACCTATGCATTGGGGTCTTTAGTTGCTAAAGTATTTAATATGCTTAGCACCTCATGTAAGCACCAATGCATTGGAAGCAGCCTAATGGAGAGTATCATATACTAGTATCATGCATATGATACTAGTATATGATACTACCTCCGTAATGCGCGCATAGTATCATAAGTTAGTATCATGTAGTATTTTATTTATTGTCATGCAGGACACATAGTAGCATAGCATTTATTATGATACGATATCATGATATGATACTTAACCCTCTCTTTCTTCATTTAATTCTATGACATCTCATCAGAATTGCCTAGTTGGCATGCATGATACTAGCTATGATACTCCCATTACGATCAGCCTAGCAAAGAAGGTGTACAAATCATTTGTGCATCGCTTTGTGGGTTTTCATCCATTTGTTCGAGAAGCGGGGAGAAGTTTCAAACATTTCGGCCGCGAGGTGCAGCCACTGGCGTAGGCCTAGTTGGTATTTTAATTACAGGAAATTTAGATGGAGTCCGGACATCATCAAAATCGATGTGTGCCCGTGGCGTGCTCTCACGACCCCGTGGAAAAAAATTGGTAAAGTTTGGCACAAGTTTTGATGATCGCTCCTTCCAAACTGGAGCATCTCAAGGATCATGGTTTCCAAAAGGAGACGTGTCAATTCAAACTCCAGTGGCCGGTGACTTCATCGTTTGGCCTCATAAAAATTTCCACGATACGCAATCACCATTATACCACGGGTTTGATTTTCTGGTGCATTTCAGGTATCGTTAGCTATATTTAAGACATTTTTTGAGTTTAACGTGCATTTTGTGCATAAAAATAAAATTACAACGAGAACTGCATGTGCTGTCGAAAGGGATGAGGATCGCCGTTCGATCAAGGAGCATCCAACGGTGCAGACGTACGATCCGTGGGGTTTGGGTTCTGGCCAATCAGAACGCATGACTCAGATCGCGCGCGTTGCATGGGGTGGGGGCATCGGCCACGGTTTGATAGGCACACGGCTTTCGTGAGTGAACCGTGTGCTATTTGAAAACATTTACATGAACCGGAACTGCATGTGCTGTCGAAAGGGATGAGGATCGCCGTTTGATCAAGGAGCATCCAACGGTGCAGACGTACGATCCGTGGGGTTTGGGTTCTGGCCAATCAGAAAGCACGACTCAGATCGCGGGCGGGGTTTGGTCGGCACACGGCTTTCATCAATGAACCGTGTGCTATTCGCAAACCAGATTGCATATTTTTGTTCACACATACTGTAGTGAGATCAATTGATTGTGCTACCTCTATGATATAATAATAATAATAACAAAAAACAGTTCATATTCATTGCCTGAGCTGACAACATATCAAGGTCAACATATTAACGGTTCTTACATCAACAGAAAACCGGGTATAACTCACAAATTCAGTACACGCGATAGTTCTAAATTGAACGAATTAAGTTGCAGGGTAGGCATAAAGACTAGTCTTACGGCTTAATTCCCATGTACATGGGGGAACTGGGATCATTACGTTGACCTCGAATGAACTTGGGTTTTTTGATGATTTTACGCTGCTCTGTTACACGGGTGCGTGATCCCTTGGCTGGCAACTCAGCAAATTCATCGTACTCGTCCTCATCGGCAACATCCTCGACACCCAGTACCCTCCTCTTCCCATGCATCACTACATGGCAGTTCTTATGCAAGGGGTCTTTCGCAAAGAAAATCTGGGTAGCATCACTGGCAAGAATGAACGAGTCCGCATGATATGCCATCGTTGTCCTGTTAACACAAGTCTTCCTGTAATCATCAACCTTTACATGACCAAGAGGGATCCATGTGCACCTGAATAATGCCACCTTAACTTTCACATAGTCAAGCTCCCAAATCTCTTTGATGGTTCCATAGTATACCCTTTTATCAGCTTCATCTACAGTCATGCATTCTATTCGAACAGAGCTGTTCTGATATGAGGTCTTCTGATCACGTTCCTCTGTGTAGAACGTGTATCCATTTATGTCATATGCTTGGTACGTCAACACCGTAGGTGACGGCTTTTCTGCCAACCACGTAGCAATGTCATCGATGGATCCTTGTGCCAAACGATTCTTCAGCCATTCGGCGTAGTTCTTAGTGTGCTCCTTCATCTCCACATCTGATGAAGGCACCATTGGTAAGAAGCTTCGGCGTATCTCCGCGAAGTGTTCTTCGGTGTAAGCGCTGAGAACTGGGCTGTTAAGCAGTACCGTCAAATGGGCTTTCTCTGCCAATTCTTCGGGTGCAGCCATTTGCGTGCCAGCAAGGACCGGCTTACCTTTCAACCTTCCCTCGTGGCAAGAGAGGGGCAAACCTATAGGTCTTTGTTTCATGTATTCGGTGCAAAACTCAACCACCTCCTCCGCGGTATAACCTTGTAGGATGCTTGCCTCTGGATGGTTTCGGTTTCGACAAAAGCGCTTCAGTATTCCCATGAACCGCTCGAAGGGATACATGTTGCGAAGAAACACAGGACCACAATACTTTATCTTGTCGACAAGGTGCACAGTGAGATGGACCATGACATCAAAGAATGACGATGGGAAAAACATCTCTAGGGTGGACAATATTCTTGCAATATCATCTTGCATATGATCCAACTCTTCAGGATCTACAACATTCTGCCATAGTTGGTTGAAGAAATCATAGAGCTCAATGAGTGTGTTTCTTATATCTTTATCCATCAGATTCCTAATGGCCACCGGGAGGATTTGTGTCAACATTACGTGGCAACCATGTGACTTCATGTGTCCCAACTTCATTTTACCTGAGCTCACATCCACGAGACTTCTGATGTTTGCGGAGTAGGAAGAGGGTGTCTTAACTGACAACAAATAGTTGAAGAACTGTGTTGCTTCTTTTGTACTGAAATTGTAACTCTGGCGAGCTTTGATGAATTTGTCATCATCTTCTGCTTCACTCTTGCGTTTTGATTGATCAGCAAGCATATCGAGCCGTGAACCCTCACCATCCTTTCTTTTACCTTTAATCTTGAGCAGAGTACCAAGGATGCTTTCACATACGTTCTTCTCTACATGCATGACATCGATGTAGTGACATACACGTAGAATCTCCCAGTAAGGTAATTTCCAGAACACCGATTTCTTCTTAAACACTTGACCCTTGGGTGTTTGTTTCACCGTCAAAGGGTGATTCTTGCCAAGCACAACATTAATTTGTTTAGCCATGTTGTGGACCACCTTCCCATCATAGGGTCTTGGGCCCACACCTACCTCTGTAGTACCATCAAATTCAGCTTTCATCTTTCAGTATGGGTGATTTTTCCGTAAGAACCTATGATGACGCAAATACATGGTTTTGTGCGACTTGGGAAGTCTTCTGCTAGCTGTCCTATCCATGCATGTGACACACCCTACATCTCCCTTTGTTTTCTGCCCCGATGTGTTACCTAATGCTGGCATATCTTGAATGGTGTGCACCAGCATCGCATGTAGATCAAAAATCTCCTTTCTGTAAGCATCATAATATTTTACAGCAGGTGCATCTATCCACACTGTCAGCAGTTCTTCTACCAGTAGCTAAAAGTAAATGTCGATGTCATTTCCAGGTTGCTTCGGGCCTTGGATAATCATTGACATCAGAATGTATTTTTTCTTCATACACAACCAAGGAGCTAGGTTATATATGCACAGAAGCACCGGCCATGTGCTCTGATTGGTGCTCATATCGCCAAAAGGATTCATCCCGTCAGTACACTCCCCAAGCCTTATACTTCTAGGATCCTTGGCAAAGTCTTCAAACTTGTTGTCGATTAATTCCCACTGGGCCCCATCTTTCGGGTGCCTCATATACTTATCCGCAATTCGCTCATGATGATGCCACGGCAACCTCTTTGCCTCTCTAGGGTTTGCAAACAAACGCCTCAACCTTGGAATTAAAGGCAAGTACCAAACAACCTTGAACGGGATTACTGTCTTGATCTCGTCATCCAATTTGTACTTGTCCTTTGCTCTCCTGCGCTTGTATCATGCATGCTTGCATGTGGGATATGCACGCAAATCTTTGTACCCACCACGGTACAATATACAATCATTCACACAAGCGTGTATCTTTTGTACTTCAAGTTCCAATGGGCAAACAATTTTCTTCGCTTCATTCGTGCTTCTGGGGAGCACATTATCTTCTGGAAGAATTTCTTTGAAAAGACCTAACATCTATGTGAAGCCCTTATTTGATAGACCGTTTACTGCTTTAAATCTGAGAAGCGCCAGGGTGGCACTCAACCTGGAATATTTCTTTTTGGAACCTGGATACAATTCTTTCTTGGAGTCCGCATCAATGGTTGGCAGATCCTTGTACCCAATCATATCCTTTTTTGGGCCCTCGAAATCTGCAATCATAGCAGCAAAATCTGTCATATCAAGATCGTCGACGTCTTGGTTTTCCAGTGGGCGTTTCGGCTTTCCTTTGTTCCATTGGTAGCTCGACGCCTCTGCCCCGATGTTAGATTCAACATCCATGTGACACTGATCGGTGTTTGGCATCTCGCAGCCCTGGGTATCTTCATCCATGACCTCCTCTTCACCGTGTCTGGTCCAACGTGTATATCCATCCATGAATCCCCGAGAGACTAAGTGCCACTGGACATCTGCAACTTCATGTGACTCTGTATTGGCACAATCAGTACATGGACACAAGATGTAATCCGCATCACCAATTCTCCTCTTTGTACTTTCAGCCAAATTCATGAACTCTGTCATGCCACTGATAAAATCTGCGGTTTTCCGATCCTTCATCCATCGAGATCGTTCCATCTGCACCACACGAATGGTAATTCAAAACAAAACAACAACATTAATACACGGATTAACTGCTGCCCAAAGATGTGTGCATAAATCACAAGGTTTTATTTTCATAATTACTGAGGGCGCTCCATATTGTTATCCAGACGTGCAATGACAAAAATTAATGGCCAGTCAATTTACACGCAGAGTACTAGTACAGCACTACCCTTAGGAATTGAATACCTTAATTAAGCCACTCATGAAAAGAATACCTTAATTAATTAGCCGCGCGGCGACCTCCACCCAGCAGACAGAGAAGCGCGATGCGGCAGCACGCCGAGACAACAGGGTCGAGGAGCAAAGCTTAGTGCGGCTTCCGCCTGAAGTTCGACCTCCACTATCCCGCCATCGACCATGATGGATGTGCTCGAATAACACCGCCGCCGACCTCGATGGTTGAGCTCCTCCTATCTCCTGCCGCAGACCAAGGATTGACCTCCTATGACGCCGCCACCGCCCACCGACCGAGGATTGACCTCTTCTCCGGTAGCCGCTGCCTAGGCTGCCGCTGCCATCTCTATATGCAGAGCGGCTGTTTTTTTATGGATATCCGCAGAGCGGCTGTTTACACGGTATCACTGTAACTCAATTATATGTATAGGGTAGTACATCACATACGGTTATGTAACGGCAACCGTGTCTCACCTACGTTGTCTTCTCAAACGGTTTGGTGCGGAAATCATGTGTGACGTTGTAATACCTAACACAAACGACATGTATAAACAGTGTGCCGTATACAACATATAGTTCCATAAGTAGTTCCCGACCGTTAGCTTATCCCCACAGTTTCCCCATTTCCCCCAAATCCCTACATAGCCTCCAAATTCCCTCGCGTGGCGCTGACATTGGGGGAAAGCGGACAAGTGGTGCTGATGGTTTCGGTGCGGCTGCTCCTGCTCGTATCGCCGCCACGACGGCGGTCGCCGCCGAGCACTTGCCTAAGGTCATCAGAAGGCAGGTGTACTACGGATCCGAATCGTCCTCTCAGGTTCCAATCTATCCCGATCTTTTTTTAGCATGTCCAAAGTAGATCCTTGCTGAATCCATCCTGAATGAACCCCCCTCCCAGGAAAGCGATCTGCCGCCGGATCCAGAGCATGACTCCAGACTCCCACAACACGAGTTCGACTCCGAGTTTTGCGCCACCGAGAAGTACCAAAAGCTGAGTTGTGTGCACGGGCACACTCCCTCTCGACGTGTATGCATGGAGGGATTCGACATTGGCACGCGGTTTCTCAGTTGCCCCTTAGAGGTTAGTGCTAAGTTCATCATTTTACTTGAGTTAATGCCACCGCTCATCCTAAATACTATTTAACATTGGCAGGGATATGAGGCTTGTGCCTTTGTTAACTGGCTGGATGAAGAATGGCATGGCAGGGCTCGGAGTGTTATCACCAAGCTCGCAGAAGATAACATAAAGCTGAAGAAGAAACTGGCTGATCTGGAATATACAATCAGTACGATGAAGCAAGAAAGAATCAATCACAGGCAACAGATGAAAGCAAGAGACAAGAAGGAACTAGCATATGTAGTTGTGGTTGTCGCATTAGCCATGTTCTATGCACTGTTTGCAATGATGATTAGGGGTTTTGTTTGACAATATTGCTAAAGCACGTCTAGATGTGCTCTAAGTAATGCACATCTAGGTCCTATGCCATTGATGTTACGCGAAGATTCGTGCAGATATTTTCCTTTGTCTTTTTTTCTTTTCCTTTGTAGTTTGATTATTACTAGCTTTATCAATAAGAAGAGCTCAATGTATTGCTTGCCAACTGTCCTACTCCGTTCGTACCGGTACCGGTGCATAATCCCAAAACTTGTTCCTTGTTTTTGTCCTGAAAAAAGGAACCAGCCAAATAGCCAATAGGAGTCCTACGCAACCCCGGGAATTTGGAGCGACTGGGTACAAATAATTGTGGTTGATTATATCAGCGGTTAGATAACACGTCAACCCCCGCTTCAATTGGCATTTCCTCTTCTCTGCATACCCCGCTTAAGTGTCCACCATCCTCATCGTCCCCGGCAGGCCGCGCTACACACTGGCACACACTCTGCAGCCATGTCGAGCGACAGCGAGGATGATAGTTCAGCCAGCAGCCTGGCGCCCGATGATAGGTCAACATCGGAATCATCCCGCTCGTCTTCCATGAGTCCGGCGTCGAGCCCAGACCTCGATTATACCTGGATCATGGAAGGGACGCCGCCTCCGGAGTCGTCAGATGACAACCAGACGGACGAGGAGCCGTCAGAGGACGAAGAAGAGGACGACGATGATGATGAGGAGGAATGGTCGAACGAGGAGGAGGAGGACGATGACAGCAACGACGATGACGACGGCGGCGGCGATGAAAAGCCAACGGTCAGCGGCAAGAAGCGTCCTCGCCAAGACGATGTCACGGGGCCATCCAACAACAACAACAACAACAACAACAAGAAGTACTAAATTAAGCAGACTGTATATATCTCTGTTTCCGTTTGCTCATATTAATTTGTTATCTCTGTTTATCCTGTCAATCTCATCGCAGACGGTTAGTAATACATATTCGACAGAGATCTTCTACATTATCGCCCACAGGTTGGTTTGTTGAACTATGTGCCCTGACGAGCACACAATTCACAAAAAAAGACCGTATGGGCTGTCTATAATGATCGCACACAATTTTGATTACCGACCTGTTTGCCGGGTATCACACACATCTTGTTACGCCGAATCGTTTGTGTTCACCTCGATCATCGCAAATGGTTCATCGGAGCGAACTGTATGCCGTATATCGCACACACCTTGATATGGCTGCCCATTTCTGTTGTTCTGTCTCATCGCAAACAGTTCGTATGGATCAACTGTATGCCTAGCATCGCACACGCAACTAAAATCTGAACCGTGTTTGATGTATCATTCATCGCAAACGTTTTGCATCTTTTTTGACGGTTTTTTTACGTCACCGTTTGTGATTAATGCATCGCACACAGTTTCGTCAAAGGGTCTCTGATCGTAGTGTCGCGTTAGCAGCATCCTGCAGTAGTGATGGATCTGAACATATAATCTTCCACCAAATAAACCATATAGTAATCAACTACAAGTTGTAATCAACACTACTAGTCAACCACAAGTACCAATCTAAGGTTCTAGTACAAAGATTGAACACAAGAGATGAACTAGGGCTTGAGAGGAGATGGTGTTGTTGAAGATGTTGATGAAGATAGCCCTCCCAAAGATGAGAGGGTTGTTGGTGATGACGATGACAATGATTTCCCCCTCCGGGAGGGAAGTTCCCCCGGTGGAATCGCTCCGCCGGAGGACAAAAGTGCTCCTGCCCAAGTTCCGCCTCAAGACGGTGGCGCTTCGTCCCGAAAGTCCTCCTCTGATTTTTTTCTAGGTCAAAATGACCTATATACCAGAAGATGGGCACCGGAGGTGGGCCGAGGAGGGCACAACCCACCAGGGCGCGCCTGGGCTGCCTGGCTCGCCCAGGTGGGTTGTGCCCACTTGGTGGGCCCCCTTTGGTAGTTATTTGCTCCAGTATTTTTCATATATTGCAAAACAATTCTCCGTAAATTTTTAGCTCATTTGGAGATGTGCAGAATAGGTAACTCTGACATAGCTTTTCAGGTCCAGAATTCCAGCTATCGGTATTCTCCCTCTTTGTGTAAACCTTGCATATTATGAGAGAAAAGGTATTAGAATTACTCCCAAAAGCATTATTATGCATAAAAACATTATAAATAACAGTAGGAAAACATGATGCAAAATGGACGTATCAACTCCGCTAAGCTTAGACCTCGCTTGTCCTCAAGCGAAAAACCGAAATCGAAAAATATGCCCACATCCTTAGAGAGAGAGGTGTCGATAAAAACAAAATACGGACATAGAAGCATCATGCATATTATTATAACATCAAGGAACTTTAACATAAAACTTTATCACACAACTTTTATCATATAACTTCTCATGAACAAGTAACAATTCATCACAACATTGAAGTATAAAGCATAAACCTTATTGAAAACCAACAAACTATGTTCTCAGCCAACTTTGCAACTACAATTCATCATATTTTCAGGAAGGGTCACATATCAGAGCCTTTTGGCAAGTCCACATACTCAACCACCATTTAACCTTCTATGATTGCTAACACTCACAACATACCCATGAACAAAAAGTTTCAACCGGACACATAGAAAGATATGGGCTTATAGTTTCGCCTCCCAACGTATTCACCTCAAGGGTGATGTCAACAATAATAACTCATGCCCACCCATATCCAACTGGATATATGTGCCTAGATCTTTCCTCACCACATGATGCTTGCCAAAAGAGAAAATAAAAAGGAATATGGGAGAATACTTTGACTCTTACATAAAAGTAAATGCATAAAAGTAAAAGATAGGCCCTTCACAGAGGGAAGCAGAGGTTGTCATGCGCTTATTTGTTTGTATGCCAAATCCCTTAATTCAAAAGAACGTCATGTTATATTGCCCCTTATGATAGCAACCTTTGTTATGCAGTCCGTCGCTTTTATTACTTTGCCATCACAAGTTCGTACAATGCTCAATTTTCTCTTACACTAAATGATCCAACACATTTAGAAGCAATTTTTATTGCCTTATTGCACCGATGATAACTTACTTGAAGGATCTTACTCAATCCATAGGTAGGTATGGTGGACTCTCAAAATAAGATTTTGGGTTTAAGGGTTTTTGGATGCACAAGTAGTATCTCTACTTAGTGCAGAGTTTTTGGCTAGCAAATATATTGAGCAAGCACCATAGGTTGAAGGATCTATGAAAATATAACTTCTATGTGAATATGAACAAACATAAATCATTACGTTGTCTTCCTTGTCCAACGTCAACAATTTTGACACATAATATTTAATGGGGGCTCACAATCATAAAAGATGTCCAAGATAGTGTATTTGCATGTGAATCTTCTCTTCCCTTATTAATTCTTTCATGAATTGCATCATTGACCAATGCTATGTTTGTCAATCTCCAATAAATTTTACCACTTATACTTTTCCTTATGTGATGTCATTACTTACCATAAGATCAGCATATGATATTTTTCATTTATTTTCCTTTCTTTTTATTGAAACAAAAAAGTAAAGAAGCAAAACTCAAACTACTCTTTATTATATATCTTGCATGCGATTACATAGATAGATAGATCACTAAGCAAGCACTCGAAAAGAAAGGATCGAACTAACTTTTATTCAACTAAATCATAGGATAACTAAAGATCAAACTAAAATAGATAAAGGCAAAGATAGTGGTGGTGATACGATACAGAGGCACCTCCCCCAAGCTTGGCACAAGCCAAGGGGAGTGCCCATACCATGAACTCAAGTTTCTTTTGTTGGGGAAGATGATGGTGGTGGTGGTGATGAGGTTCCCAATATATCCATGAGTGCCTCCTTCAAACTTTGAATCTCTCGAAGGGCTCGATGAAGAAACTCAGTGTTCTTTTCCACTTCAGCCATAATATGTTTATTCTCTGGCCCCCAAGAACTTGTTCCTGCATCATTTTCTCTTGGATGAGCTATGTCTCAATTGGACGGTATGTGCACACGATGAGTATTTTCGAACCCATAATTATGAATCAAATTGTGAAAATTATTTCAATGTAACCTGTGTAAAGGCCTCCTGGGAGGGAGTCCTTCTAGTAATTCAAGGCTCTATTGATTGTTTGATGATCTCATGGCTTGATGGGGATTAGGACGAGTGGAGCTGCCAGCCAGTGTGCCTCTCTCGGAAGCCGGAGGGTGAACTCCAAGAGAATTCCCTTCATCTTCCTCCATGGCAACCTCCTCAACTCCCCCTCCCCTTAACTCCACCTGCAGCAACCAAGCATCGCCTTCTTCATGGTTGGACGAGGGAGAAGACATGATGCCTAGCTTGATAGATCTGACAGAAAATAGCAAGAAAGAAGAACAAAAAATTTCTCCGCGATACGGTGGTCAATACGTCTGGGGGGTATATAAAGAATTTTTATCTTGGGAAACAAGCAAACAAGAGGAAAATGGAGTCGGGAAGGTTCCCGAGGTGGGCACAACCCACCTGGGCGCGCCCTGGTGTCTTGTGCCCTCCTCGGTTGCCTTCCTGGTTGTTTATTATTTTCCTAATTTTCAAAATATTCCAAAACTGACAGAAAATATCTTTGCGGATTTTTCGGAGTCCGTTTACTTACCGTATCACGTACCTCCTCCTTTTCACGATTCTGGAGTGTTCCGGAAGGTTTCTTTTATGTGTTCCTCTGGTGTCAAGGTTTGAATAATATTGCTTTCAACATTAATAGGCGTACCTGAGATATAGTGTTTAATTCTTTGCCCATTGACCACCTTCGGGATAGTACCTTCGGCATTATTAATCTTGATAGCTCCAGAGCGATAAACCTCATCGATGATATATGGTCCTTCCCATTTAGTGTGAAATTTTCCTGCAAAGAATCTGAAACGAGAGTTGTACAAAAGAACATATTCTCCAACTTTGAATTCCTGCTTTTGGATTCTTTTGTCATGCCATCTTTTAACTTTCTCTTTAAATAATTTGACATTTTCATAAGCTTGGGTCCTCCATTCATCTAATGAGCTAATATCAAATAACCTCTTTTCACCGGCAAGTTTGAAATCATGGTTGAGTTCTTTAATTGCCCAATATGCTTTATGTTCTAACTCTAGAGGCAAATGACAAGATTTTCCATAAACCATTTTATAAGGAGACATACCCATAGGATTTTTATATGCTGTTCTGTAGGCCCAAAGTGCATCATCCAATTTCTTAGACTAATTCTTTCGGGACCTGTCATGGTTTTGTCACGGTAGATGCCCTAGTGTGAGGACTTAGTCGTGAGGCCAACGCATCTAAGTGGTAGCTTGAACGGGGTTTAGCGGGACGAGAGACGCGAGATTTTACCCAGGTTCGGCCCCTCACGGTGGAGGTAAAAGCCTACATCCTGCTTGATTGATATTGATGATGATGATGATCTCGGTTACAAGGGCAAGGTTTCGCTACCTCTATCTCAAGAGCATCTACTTTGATCTTGTCTAAGACCTGTCTATTGAGACCTCTAGAAACTTGACCCTCTTGGGGTGACCTGCCCCTCCTTATATAAGTTGAAGGGGTGGCTTACATGTAGAGTCCAAGTCGGACTAAGACTTAACCTATTCTGACTTCCCATCGCGGGCTTCTCATCACGGGCTTCTCTCCGTGGGCTTCTTAACGCCTTGGGCTTCTTAAATCCAGGTGACTCATCTTTGAGACTCATCTCTGTGACTCCCTGCATCTGCCGGGTCATAATCTGTCTGCCGGGTTATAACTGTCTGTCGGGTCATAATCTGCCGTCTTACAATCTGCCGGCTTACAATCTGCCGGGTCACAATCTGCCGGCTTACAATCTGCCGGGTTATGATCTGAGATGACTTAACAGGGCTGCTTAAGTCCAGAGATGACTTAACGCCAGGGCGACTTAAACCCAGAAATGACTTAAGGCTTAGGGCGGCTTATCCTTATGAGCCGGGTCTTGGTCGTGGGGAATATCCCCAACATTAGCCCCCAGTTTAGCTTTGAATTTATTCATGCTAAACTCTTGAAATAAGAATATGTAAAGGGACCGGCTCACTCAAAAAAGATCAGTTGACCAGCTCCTGAGAATTCTGAATCTCTGTCATATCAATAAACTGACGCTGGCTCCTTGGAGAAAAAATAACCCTTATTATCTTCAACTGCCTTGGTTTGATAAATTCGTCTGATGTTGTGCCAACTTTCAATACTTCAGACTTCGATGAAAAATCCATATGATGTTAAGTTGTCTGAATAGCCCGGAGGAGATAACTTTTGCAAACTTCTTCATCAAAAAATATGAGACCTGGTTCACTCATAACTGAGAATTTAAAGGCATACCTTCCTCATAACCATATTACCTGTAGCCCCCAAGTCTTGAGAGGGGAACATAGTGATAGCTTTAAGACTTGCTTCAATAAATATTGCAATTCTGGAGAAATCCGGATTGTTTGTCTGAGTCACCAGTCATAAGTTGAATGTTCCCCATATGTAGCCCCCAAGTACCGGGTTGTCTTGCCTGCAGCAACCTGGGACTTGTAATTGCCTAATGCTCATAAAACTTCAACCAGTGTAGCCCCCAAGGGCCGGGTCATTATGCAATAATGAGCAGGGACTTCTGCAGATCTGATTATATAGACTTGATAAGCAATGTGTAGCCCCCAAGGGCCGGCTCAGTAAGACAATACTGGGCTGGGACTTAAAAAATGATGAAAGGCCGGCTCATCTCCTTGAGATAACCGGGTTTGTTGACAATATGCTATTTTGAAAAGCAACTTGCATTAGCCCCCAAGTGCCGTGGTACATGCATGCAGTGACATGGGACTTTCATTCTTGATATAATCATGATTTTAATAATGTAGCCCCCAAGGGCCGGGTCATATGCCTGCAGCGACTCGTGACTATTCCTTTCATTATAGAATAAATCATATCCATTGCCTGGATGATATTGCCGAAAGCCTTGCATATCAATGTTGAACCATGCTCCTTGCTGTAAGCTGGTATTTTTTGGATGAGGGAATAATAGCCATTACTCTGAAGCAGTTTTGAAAACCTTAATCATCCAATATTGGTTATGATAACCATAATGAAAATCCAATCATGTTGGCTATTTAAGATTTGAATAATATAACCCGGTTTGAAAACTGGCTCCTGCAACATAAACCAGGATATCCATGCATATATGATGTATGGTATGATGATGTAATGATGATGCAATGTATGATGATGTATGTGTATGATAACAAAGTATAAAAAAATGTCGGCTTTCAAGGCTCGACAAAAAGACCAGCTTTTAAGGCCTGAATCCAGGGCAGGTTACAACCTAGAGACTCATGGTCATAAACAATCATTGAAAAGATAATATTGGCGGCTTATAGCCAAAATTATACTGGCGACTTAAAGTCAAAAGCCAGGATGGGTGATAACCCAAAGACTCAAATATGAGCAATATAACCCGGAGCCAGTATGACCCGGGGATTCATAATTTGCGTAAAAGCAAAAAATTGAAAGCATAAAAAATCTGAAAAGACCAAAACAGAGAACATGCAAATCTCAAATATTTGTTAGGCCGGCTTTTAAGACACGAACGAAAAAAGTTGGCTCACAGGCCTCATGTTTGCTTTCAAGGCCGCATAGCCATTTTATCCTGTAAGCTGGCCTCCCATGACATAAATCCGTCGTTTTAACCTTAACAAGTTCAGGGTCTTAAAAAAGATTGACTGTTAAGAGTACGACGGGCCATATAACGGAGTAGCACTAAACAGACATGTGGGTTTATCCTAGCTCACTGTAAGCCGGCTCTCTCATGAAACAAAACCGCCGTTTTAACCTTGACGAGTTCAGGGTCTTAAAAAGATTGACTTGTCAAGAGTTCGGTGGATCACCTGGCGGAGTAGCAAGTTGCAAACAGGCAGGTTTAACCCATAATGTGGAGTTTCATGCCGGTCAAGAGGGTATGAAAGCTAAACCCGGTGGGTTGGAAGCCCCCAAGTGACCTTATGATCAACTAATAAAGACTCATATGCACAAAGATGAAACGACAGAGGCCCCGAATTTCAGGGATGCCGGCTTTATTACGTTGATCATAATATGATAAGCCCATAAGGCAGGATACCCATGTTTAAACCGCGCATCATGGCAGCAAGTTTTCTTTGGCAACCTTTAATTTTTCCGAGAACTCGAACTTGCGAGAGATAGATTCCTCTTGAACCGGATGTTGAGCCAGATATTGAGAGCTCAAAACTTTGTGGGAGACAGATTTCCCTTTAGCCGGATTTTGAACCGGAATCTTTTCTGATAACCCGGAACTCTTCTATTGAGCCGGAACTTTTTGATTGCTAGGCACTTTTTAAGCCAGAAATTTTCTGACGGCCTTTAAATTTTCACCAATGTGGCAGTAGCCTCCGGGACCAGGTTATTTTCCCTCCAATGACCCGGGGTTCTTGAATTTGCTGAAACTGGCAAAATTTGCTGAGTAGTCATGTCCGTGTAGCCCCCGAGTCTTAAGACTACTCAAGGAGTTGGCTTGAGATTCTTCATTCTTGGCCATGGCATAAGACAGCATATAGTTGACAGCAGAACGCTGGAATGTGTTGAAGCTGGAGGCAAGGTGGCGAGTTGATGATCTTCGCAACAGTCATTGTATATCCTTGGCATTGATAACACGATGTGACTCCACGGAAGGTTGAGGTTGACCGTGGCAGGTTATAAATGATCCCATATGAGTTGTGTCAGAAATCCGGCCAGTGGTTCATCCCAGCTGGTTGTCGAAGTTAACCAAACCGCAGTGGCGGAGACTTGTACGCCTATCCATTGAATCATCCGGTGGAGGAAGAGGCTGATAATATATCATGACTTGCTTCAGAGTTGTTGGAATAGACCGGGCTGCATGAGCGGTGACTTTGTGTGCGCTCACTAAGCAGCTCATGTTGACGGGTGCGGCTCCAGTGCGTTGATATAGACCAGACCACGAAAGCAGACGGTAAAGACGGTCGCGACATTGGAGGCGGCACGGACACGGGCGAGTCGGCCATGGCGTTGTAAGCCAGTGCGGATGACCGAGTCAATCGCAGGTGCGGTCCCGGCGAGCCGATATAGACCAAACCGCAGGGGTGGCGATTTGCGCACATCCATTGAACAACGAGCAAGCGCGATCCCGGCAAGTTGATGTAGACCGGGCCGCAACGGCGGCAGCTTGCACGCGTCCATTAATGTGGCATAGATGAACGCCGGTGAGGAATGTTGCCACCTCGTGCTCCGTACCCATGGTATAAGCCACTTTTTGTAGTGAATAATTATCCTGCATATAAAATATACAGACCAAAGTGATTGTTCTCTAATGAAAACAATATGCGTTAAAAATAGACTTAGTTGGATATCACCTGATTTGTTCGAACGACCGATGATCCGTAAATAGCATCCGTAGATAACTATTCAATACAGTTGCTGAATTTCATTTGATCCTTATATGCATGCAAAGGATATTTGTGTTTATCCCCTCGAGGATTCTGCCAGTTGACTCCACATGGGCAATCAACCCCTCGTTTCTTTTTTCCTTTATGGAGCCCCCAAGACCGTCAAAGCGGTAGTCAATGCAGCAGGCGGTCAGCAAGGCCAAATCGGCGAGCGGGCAGAAAGCGGAGCAGGAGCGACACGGAACGAGACCCTCCGGACAACCATCTCTTTTAACAAGACTTGGACAGAGCTGAACGCCAAGAGCAGATTCTTTTAGGTCCTCTGAAAACTGCAGATATTACTGTCAAACCCACCGAATTGCTGTCGCTTACGCCCCTTCCACAGGGCGGCTTGTGGTGCTGCAACGGAAGCGGCTCGGGGGCGGCCGGCCGTGGTCGCAGCGGCTTGACGGAGGGGAAGACTGGCCCGGAGGTGACGCCAGTGAGGCGCGGCGGCAGCAGCTTGTTGGAAACAGAGGCGGACGTAGGCAGCAGCGCGATTCACCTCGGATGTGAGGCGGCGAACCAGCGAGGCGCGCCGGAGCCGGCCGGAGCAGCAACCTGGTCCGGGCACTCGGGCGTCTCGGCGGCGACAGGGCCGGCTGTTGAGGGGTGGCCGCAGCAGAAGCCGGGCGGTTCAAGGCGTCCCCGGCAAGGCGGCTCAACGCTGTGCGGACCGGCGAGGTGAGATGATGGCGAGCGAGTGGCGGTGAGGCCGGCGCACGACCAGGTCAGAGGAGATGAGCAGCGTGCCGAGGCGCAGCGGCAAAGCCTGCAGGAACATTAGCAGCAAACCGGTGCCGGCCGGAGCAGGGCGGATTACAGCTGCGGCGGCTCGGGCGCGGCTGCGGCTATGGAGGCCTGTAACAAGGCGGGTCGGGCAGTAGCAGTTTTCGGCGGTAAGACCACGGGCGGCTCGCGGCTGCGGATGAGGCGAGTCAAGACCGCGGATGCGGCTATTTGAAGTGGAGGCGGAGGCGGATGTGGCTCGGCAAGGCGAAGGTGGGCCGACCCGAAGCGGCTCAGCGCGACGGGCGAACGCGGCGGTCGGCCCGGGGTCAGCCACAACAGAAGTTGGCGGCGAGCCGACTGGTGGCTGGAGGCTCCGGCAAGCTAGAGAGGGGCGCTGTTGTCCATGGCGGAGGCGGCCCCGCGGAGGCAAGGGCTGCTCCCAGGTGATTTAAGGCTCGGCGGCACGGCGACTCGCGGAGGCCACAGTAGAGGCGGCCGGGGGGAGTAACAGACCCGGCGCGAGGCGACCAGCAGCCCGAGGTGTAACTGTGCACTGGCGAGGGGAGGTAGAGGCAGAGGCGGCCGAGGAAGCAGTAGCTCGAGATGGAGGCCAGGCCGACCTGGCTCACAGGTGGCGGCTCTAGACGCAGCTGGCGGCTCTCATCACGGCACGAGGCAGCAGTGGTTGAAAAGGCCCTTGGCGAGGTGGAGGCCGGCGGGTCACAACTGCAACGGCGGGCTGAGGTGAGGCGACGGGGGGTGCGGATGCGGCCCAGAGCAGAGGCCGGCGCGGCCTGACGGAGCTGGAGGGCCGCGGCGTCGATGGCGGTTTGAAGTGGAGTCCGGTTGCGGCGACTCAAGAGTGCCCTGGGCGGCTCTTTTGTGGAAGAGCCAGAGGCGGCTTAGCGACTCAAAAGCAGAAATCCGAGGCAAAAAGACGGCAGCGGCAACTCGCGGCGATCCGTCAATGAGGCGGAGGCGAGATATTTGGCCGGGACGGCTTAAGTCATGCAGATGCAGTGGCGAAAACCGGCGGAAACAGGGCGGGACTTGTATTCTTGTGTTGGCCGGGACGGCTTAAGTCATGCAGATGCAGTGGTCTCCTTCAAGGTTGCAACAATGGCGTTCTTGTGTTGGACGGTGGCTGGACTTGGAGATGAGATGTCGAATGATGGATGATGAATCTTGATTGCGGCGGCTAGGGTTTAAGGTGTATATATAAGAGCTTTCCCATAGCCTCCTCTGTTGATGTAGCTTCTCTCCTTTGATCGAAGGGTTCTAGATGAGCCTTATCCTCTCCCAATCCCTTCATTAAGAGCCAAGGATCCCGTGGGAACAATTGGGGACGAAATCGGTGAAGAATCACGTTTGGAAGGGCAACTTTCGAAGCTGTCTGCATGTCAAACGACAGCCGAAACGACCGCATGCGGTCGCATGAAAGGTCGTCTTCTGTTCTGTCTTCCTCCGGTAAAACGGTCGCCATTTCTTCATACGAAATCGGAATTTGACGTTTTTGGGATTGTTGGATTTGTATGAACGACAGCGATCCATTTCTGATTTTAGATCTTGATTTAGAGCACTTTGGAAAAATGACTTTTTCCACCTTCGAAATGGCTAAGTCTGGGCCCTAGGTGTCTACCGGTTGAGCTCTTTCATCATGCTAAGTACTTGGGAAGTCCATCACACCTACAAGACACACAAAGACAAAGAAAACTAATAAAAAATAACAAAGAATAAATATTATGCAATGCTTGCGGTGAAAAGGATAAAACTGGAAATCATGCATATGGGCATATAATTGGCTCAATGGAACATTATATGACTTGATATACAGAGATAATGTGTAACAAATGAGCTCTAAAGATGTGTAAAATTTGAGCCATCAATCTTCTGGTTTCAGCGTGTGTCAGCCGCCGTGAATATCATGTTCACGGAGATCTCGCAAGAGGCCTCGTAGCACCGTGGAGGCCGTACGATGCGTCTCCATGCGGGGTGATCAAAGCGATCATAGACCTCTTAGGCATGTCCTTGCCTGTTATACACGCGTTTAACATAGTGTGAAGGTGAGATGTCAAGGAATTGCGCTGATCCGTCAGCGACCAGCTCGAAAGAGGCGAACATGAGGCAATGGCCCGGCGAGAGATCGCCGGCCTCTAATGATTCTCCAAACCGGGTTCGTTCTCCGGTCAACGTCGCCCCTACCTGGCGCGCTAACTGACGGAGATAATTCCCGTTAGATCCCTCGGTAGGGTTCATGACGAGACCGGAAGTACCGAGACGGAGTCCGCACACACAATTTACCCAGGTTTGGGCCTCCGAAGAGTATTACCCTACATCCTGCGTTGTCTTGTTATTCGTGGTGAGGGGATGCCTCGTGCAGAGGATTACAGTGGTGTTTGAGATGTCTATCGAGAGGTGAGTTCCAGATTGGAGTGCTAATGAGGACCTAGGCCTCCCTTTATATAGACAGGAGAGGCCTAGGGTTTACACAGGAGGGAGATCAGATCAATTCGGTCGCCACCCTCTACCTTGGGGAACACGCTCATCGCCTTTGCCTCCTTAGGGTTCCATGATTCCCTTTGGGCCTGGTGGGCCCTAGTCGAGGTCGAGGGCGGACTCTCTTACGTCAGGCACCTAGGGTTTGGGACCCCGTCATACACTATGCAATTCATTGATCAGTCTGAAGTTGAGTTTGAATTATTGTCATGTATATCTACTAGCCCTAGTAATAGCTAGCCTGGTAACGAAAAAAACAATAACTGAAAGTCAACAAAGAATTGATTTTAGTCACCCAGAACATGGAAATAAGCAAGTCTTTGAAAAGGTGTTAGGTATTGAGCCGAAAATGGGAATGAGAATTACCTCTAACCTAGGCACAAGAAATGATTAAGAGTTGCTCGACGCCTACCCCATATGCATGAGTACTCCGTATGCATTGGCTGGTCTGATGTTGTCTATTAGGCCTTGATGTACGCAGCAAAAGGAAGGACAAACTACCATGTATAAAAAGTGCATGCGACACACACGCTATTATAGCGATAATAATTAAGTTGAAAAAATGTACCTCTAGGAATAAGCATCTTACACTTTGTCTGACCCCTTGCTCGAAAACCTGAGATAAATATGAGGTAGTAGGGGTGTATCTGAAACAACCAGTTTGACCATTCCGTGCAATGCGAGAAGATGGATATTGAACACAACCACACAGACATGATCAAATACCCACATATCAAATATTGATCAAGTCACTACATGACGGAAGCAACATCGAGCAATAATTAGAATGATTTTGCCCAAGTTGTATACCAATTGGTATTGCCTACATGCTCAATACTTTGCCTGCTTGTTTCATGTCAAAATGCCTACAGATTTCAAATCCGGTGTGGTTGGCTACCCCCAAGAGGCTAACAATTCGCGTTGTGCCTCCTTGACGCCCCTATGTGTCTCCCCCCTTCGGCAATAGGGTGAAGGACTTCATGAATTGCCCCGCGCTCTCCTCCCACCCCGACTGCTGCCGTTGTGGTTGTTGCTGACTCAACCCAAAAAGCACGTTCGTGATTTAGGGAAAAGTTTTTATGCGGCCGGGTGTTTCCACCCATCATGTGAGACCCAACCAAGATGAAGCCAGTTTTCACCACCAATCTCAAATCATCTTCATCTTCCTCAAAGCTATTCCCCATGAAACCGCACACAATCTCTTTATTCACGATTTCACATCTTTCATGATAGTTCGCTGGAGTGGGAGAAGCTTTCACCGGATCCTCCCCCTCTATCGCCGCGTCCGAATTGCCATTGGAGGAGGAAGAGCTGGGGACACGACCATGGGGTACATGGTGAGCTGCGCGCACACCGGCGACAAGCACGCCTTCTTCCCGCGGTACAACTCGAGGACCTCAACACCCTCGGCATGGTCCGCGTCGCGAACGCCTCGCATGGCAGCCTCGCCACCCTCTACGACCGCCTCTCCCGCTCCACATGATCGTCGCCAATCTGTATGCTCGCCGACTCCTAGGGTCATCGTCCGCTCCTCGCTCAATCAAGAGGTCGACTGAACTCGTAATAATTTTCATGGAGCATGACTCAACGAACAGAAAAAAGCTAGCAAGCAGTAGCCATTAGCCATCTAGCCGTTATACTGTGTAGTTTTGGAGAACAGAAATCGTGGATGATACGATATTGCAAATAGAATATGAATCCTGGATTCGCCAAAAAGAAAATCCTGAATGAAAAGATTGCCCGATCGGCTTCCTGGGGAAGCTTTGGGAAAGCTGTAGATGCTTTGAGATTAGTGATGACACGTGGCTTCATCCTGGCCGGGTCTTACGTGACGGGAGGAAAGGCCCGGTCCTGATTCGGACTCTAGGGCCAGCTAGATCCAGATACCACACGTCCACTCCACACCCCTCCCGGGGAGAACATAAACACAGAACTGACTCTGGAAAAATCGCCCCTGCTCCCACACGGACGAACCCTCCCCAAGAAGTTTCCTCCTGCCTCTGTCTCTCTGCTCTCTCCTGGAGAAATGGCTCGGCCAGCCGTAGCGGTAGCGACAGTGGTTGCTCTGCTCCTCCTGCAGGTGCCTGCCTCGCCGTCAGTGGCCGAGGCGGCAATCGGTGGCCGGTCGCCGGCAGCCATTCCACAGTTTGGGTACGAGCTGTGGAAAAAGGCAGCCAGGTCCGGTCCGAAGGCCATGATCAAGCAGCCGTTCGGTGCACCCGACAAAGACCGGCTGGGCAGCGCGGCGGCCGACAACGCCGGCCTCGTCGTCTACAACCTCTCCGTCGGCTACACGAGGGAGGTCTTCTCCGGCATCGTCGACATTGTCACCGACTTCATCTGGGTGCCATGCCCGCTATCCGGATTCACCGAAGTTTACTGCGTCACCCAGACGTGCCGGATGGCACTCGACAAGGAGGACGCCTGCGGCAACAGCAACACCTGCCGGTACGCGTACCAGTACGGACCAGGGATCAGCACCACCGGCTACATCTCCGCTGAGGAGGTCACTGCCGTCGGGACGCCCATCACCGGCCGGGTGTTGTTCGGCTGCAGCATCACCAGCATGGTGCCATTCGACGGCGAGTTTGGCGTGCTTGGGTTCAGCAGGGGGCCCTACTCCCTCCTGTCGCAGCTCAAGATCTCCAGGTTCTCCTACTTCATGCTGCCCGACGACGTCGACAGGCCCGACTCCGAGAGCGTCGTCCTCCTCGGCGACGACGCGGTGCCCCAGACCAACAACAGCCTCTCCACGCCGCTGCTCCGGAGCAAAGCGTACCCCGACCTGTACTACGTCAAACTCACCGGCATCAAGGTCGACGGCAAGTCCCTGAGTGGCATCCCGGCGGGGACGTTCGACCTCGCCGCCAACAGCTGCTCCGGTGGGGTGGTCATGAGTACGGTCTCCCCCCTCACCTACCTCCACTCGGCCGCTTACAACGCCGTGAGGCGGGCGCTGGTGAGCAAGATCAAGTCACAGCCAGTCCGTGGAGAAGCTGACGACGTGGCCCACCTGTGCTACAACATACAGTCCGTCGCCAACCTGACGTTCCCGAAGATCACGCTGGTGTTCGACGGCGTGGACGCCAGGCCGGCGCCGATGGAGCTCACTACGGCGCACTACTTCATCAGGGACAACGCCAGGGGGCTGCAGTGCCTCACCATGATGCCGACGCCGGCGGGCTCGCCGGTCGGCTCCGTCCTGGGAAGCCTGCTGCAGATGGGCACCCACATGATCTACGACCTCCGTGGCGGGTCGCTGACTTTCGAGAAGGGCGGGTCACCGACTTCCGAGAAGAGCGGCGCGGTGGCTCCGGCGATGACCCCGCAGGTATCGCTCATGGTGATCCTTGCTTTGGCGCTGCTCCTCGTCTAGCTAGATAGGCCTCTTTCGATCGGTTAGTCAAGGCAGATTGCCTGCGCTGCGTGCGCTGTGTGTGAGCTATGCTAGCTCATGTAATCATCATCAAGTACTAGTAGTACCTAGCGCCTTTTAATTTGCTCTGTAGTTGTGCTATTGCTTCTGAACCTGACATTTGGGATTCTGTAAGATGAACTGCGTGGTTTCGTTCCAGCTAATCACCTGGTCTTTCTTCTGGTCTATGGCTTGATTGATTGCTTTAAGAACATGCATGGAACACATGGGATTTGATTTTCGCATTTTCTCAACCCCCTATTCACTCTCGTCTACACTGGATGTGGTTCATGAAGCCGGTGAGAGGAAGAAGGAATTTGTCTATTCAGTTCTGTGGAGCATGTTTTTTGTGAGAGTGGATTTCTTGCTCCGAGCTCCATGGACCCTGTTTTTGAAAAAAATAATTATCAAAAAGCATATTTTAAAGTTTCAACAAAGTTTGAAAAAATAAACGTGAACATTAAGATGTATACTACATTTCTGTAAAGTTACATGACCAAGCATGCCTTGGTGCGAGCTGTATAGAAAAAAAAACATAAACTTTTATGGTGAATATAGAGTGCATGTGCTAGAAAGATATGAATTTTTGTGCGTAACTTAAACCAAAATGTATTTCATCATAAAAATTTACAGAGATGTAGTGCATCTCTAGGTTCTAGGTTCATGTGCAATTTCCGGTTTTCTCACCCGTAACCTGTATCCACTGTTTGCCTGCGTACCACACCATCTCTGTGTCCACCCCATCGATCGATCTCACCCATCCGGAAGTCGACACGTAGTGGCGTGGTGTTGCTGAAGTAGAGCATGCCAAAAACGGGCCCTGCCAAAAAAAAAAGGACCCTGCCTGTGTTTGCACGAAACCAGCGCGCGCCTCTGCACCCCGGCTGGCCAAGGAGGAGGAGCGGGGCAGCTGGCGTGCCACAGAGACGCACTGACCATCGCATGCCGGCCTGCCAAGATCGATTAGCTCGCTGGGTCTATCGGTTCTTGGCAAGTCCGGGTGCAGGTTCATCACATGCCTACGGCCGGCCGGCCATCCATGAATTCCATACGATGAGCGCCTTCTTTGCGTCGTCCACTCCAGCCCAGTCGGCTGTATGTGGTAGCGCTCCAGCTACGTGCGTTTGTGCACCCGACGGATCGTACGTGCCTTCATGCATGCATGGGGGCGCGCCGCTTGCTTGCCGTTGCCGGCCGCCTCGTCGGGCCAACGAACCGAGAAAATTTTGGAAGCCCGCACCGAAGGTGGTGGACACAGGCTTGGACGCGTCCGCACGGTGCACGTGCCGATCAAGCCGATGTTTTAGAAACCGTGTTAGTGTCGAAAATGACAGCCCTTGGAAACTGATTAGAGAACGTATTGTACCAAAACTGCCTTTGCATTAGCGTTGTGGCGTACCTACTTCTGATCATCCATGTCACTCGTACGTGTTACGATTTTCAAACACGGAAAAGTAAGGCGTCCAGAAGGGGTTTTAGCCCAGACTGGAGCAATAAGATTAAATCTTTACTATATAATGGATCTGTTGGTGTCAGGTTAAATGACATGAACAGTGATTTTTCTTGACTGGTAAAGGGGTGAGACAGGGGGATCCTGCATCACCCTTGTTGTTTAATCTTGTAGCTGATGTCTTTACTAGAATACTAGACAAGGCTTCTAATAATAAGTTTATAGAGGGGGTCTTCCCTCCCACTAATCCTGCTGGAGTAATCAGCCTGCAATATGCAGATGATACTCTTTTGTTCCTGGGTGATAATATAGACCAGGCTAAAAACTTGAAATGGCTATTATCTTGCTTTGAGCAGATTTCAGGTATGAGGATCAACTTCCATAAATGTGACTTGGTCCCCATTAATATTAATTCTGATAGGGCTAATAAATTTGCCCAAGTCATGGGTTGCAAGCTGGGTAGTTTCCCTATTAAGTATCTTGGAGCTCCTCTTCACTATAATAAGCTTAGAAAAGAGGATCTCCAGCCTGTGGTTGACAAAATCATCAAGAGGGGGGCAGGCTGGAGAGGGAGGCTCCTGTCTTTTGGCAAGAGATTAATCTTAGTGCAATCCTGCCTGGCTAGTATCTCTTCATATTTGATGGGAATTATTAAATTTCCTAAATGGGCTATAGCTCTGATTAACTCCCAATTGGCTCATTGTTCCTGGGATGATTATGAAGGACATTATAAATACCATCTTGCTAATTGGGGATCCCTAGCCACAAAAAAAAAGTTTGGTAGGCTGGGGATAACTAATCTGGCTGACTTTAATCTTTGCCTTCTTGCTTCCTGGGGCAAAAGGTATCTTCTGGATGAGGGTAAGATCTGGAAGAATATTGTAGACTCTAAGTATAATATTCACAACCCTAAATATTTTTGCCTGTTCTGTGGGTGCCTCCCCTTTCTGGAAAGGGATTCTATGGGCTATTAAGGCTACTAAGTTTGGTTATATCTGGAAGGTGGGCAATGGCAAGAGCATTAGATTTTGGGAAGATAGCTGGTGTGGTGAGGTTAACCTTGCCACTCAGTATTGGGGGCTGTATTCTATAGCTATTGATCAACATGCTACTATTAGTGAAGTTTGGGATGGGAATAATCTCAAGATTAATTTCCGAAGATGTTTCTCCCCCAGCATGATGATTGACTGGAACAACCTCTTTGATGAGATTAAAACTCTAGTTTTGAGTGACAGACCTGACACCCTAATATGGAAATATGAGGCGAAAGGTCTGTACACTGTTAAATCCTTTTACAATATTGTTAATTTTAGGGGGGTTCTCCCTGGGAATATTCCTGTGGTGTGGAAGATAAAAATACCCCCTAGAATTCAAATCTTTCTCTGGTTGATTGCGAAGAACAAACTTTTGACCAGAGATAACCTTAACAAGAGGCAACATGTTCCAGATTTGACATGTCTGTTTTGTTCTGAACATGAATCTTCTTGTCATCTCTTTTTTACTTGTGTCGTTGCTGTGGAGCTGTGGAGAGTTGTTAGGGTAGTTACCAGAGTTGATAGCTGTGATAATATTTACAATATGCTTGAATACTGGTTACGTAACCCCAACACTGTTGCTGCCATAGTGCAAGCTACGGCCCTGTGGGCTCTCTGGAAAAGCAGGAATGACATATGTTTCAATCGATCGACCTGGTTTGGTATGCAGGTGATCGTGAGGAAAACTGCAAAAAATCTATCCCTATGGGAGGTGGCCTGGCCAGATGCTGTCAAGTTGGAGCTAAAAGAGAGCGTGAGGAAGCTAGAACAAACAGCAAGAAATCCCCCACTCCTCCTGTGGCCAGATCCAGGTTGATCATGGGAAAGTGTGGGGGGAAACTCCCTGGGAGCGATCTGATCATGATTGATCTGTGACCGGTGCCGTGGCGATCTCCACTGCTAGTTGGATGGTGCAAAAAGCAGAAGATGAAAAAAAAGCGTGGAGAGGATGACTATGGGCTGGAGCTTTGTCTTGTCTTGGCTTAGTTTCTTCTTTTATGGTTTCTTCTTGCCAAGGGGTGATGTTTTCCCCCTGGCTGTGTTTTTCCTTTTAAGCATTGTAATAACACTTGTTGCATGACCCTGACTTGCTGGGTTTCATTGATGAATCAATGGAGCCGGGGCTAGGCCCTTTTTCTCTAAAAAAAAAAGGTAAGGCGTCACGTGTTTGAGCAAAAAAAAAAAAAAAGCCACGGACAAGTTTACGTACTCTCCGCACCTAGCTTGCTTCACACTTAATTTGCTGCACGCCTTCCACTGCAAGCATGCTATCCTTTTGAGTCTGAGACCATGGCATCAATTAATTCTTGCACCAGAATGGAGTGGCATGCATCTGCTGCATGAAGCCATGACCACGAAAGCAATCCCGTAAGCAGTAAAAGGAGACGAGAGGATGGTGCCCCCACCTCACCCATACGTGAAGCTTCCCGGAAGCAGCGACCGGCCGGCTGAGGCATCAGCATCACTCGCGTGTCGAGAGTTGATCGAAAGCTCGATCGATCGGGCCGACGCGCTTGTCATCGGAGCCGTCAATGTGGGACCCATCAAGGCCACTGCAGCTGCTTCCACTGTCCAGCATGAACAAAGGAGAATAAAGGAGAAAGCGCGGCATCACCCATAGGTGCCCGACGCGCTGTTGACTGACAGGGGTTTGTTACATTGTCGAGATTACAACTTGCTATCTTGGAAAAGAAAAAACTTCCTAGCCAATTTCACCTACACTAGAGGAAATGCGCGTTGCCGCGTCTGCTCCCGTCTAAGTAAGAATAGTACATATGGGGAAAAGAATCAGTTGTTCAATCAAAATTTTACTTAGGTCATTTTAGATTCGGAGGGACTGGCACAGTTTCATATGCATGTGAAAACCGTGAACAATCAGATTTTAAAGGGAAAAAATGTTCACTACCCCTTAGGCATTCACACATGGACAAGTTAAAAAACATGAAGGAAGAAGGCGCAAACATGCCAGTTGCAGCAAGTCGAATGAAACACTCAATAGAGAGAAGATTGGGAAGTTTTAGAGGAAATACATGGACGGGATGTGTGGCAGATGATCGATCGATTATCTCGCTGGGCCTATCGGTTCTTGCCTTCTTGGCAAGTCCGGGTGTAGGTTGAGCACAATGCACATGCCTACGGCCGGCCATCCATCAACTCCATACGCTGACATGACACGCACCAAGAGCTAGCAGTAGCACACATACACGCAGACTCCCAAAGCACCTGCCCTGCCCGGGCGGGCCATGTGAGGGCGAGCGCACACCAAGACGGTCACTCCGGGCCTGACGCGACCATGCGTGGACGCGCCGGAGGCTAGGCGGGGCCGGTGGGTGCGCATGCAATGGTGCAGTGCAGCGCTAGCTAGCTCGCTCGGAGGCGAGAGCTCACGCCGCGCGGCGAACGTCTTGGTATACTTCTGTTTATGTTTATGTTTCATTGATGAATCAATGGAGCCGGGACACGTACGTACGCCGCCCAGATCGAACCGGAGCGCCTTTGTTTGCGTGCACACGCCGTCCGCTCCGGGTGTATGCATGTGGGCATGTGGCAGCCAGCGCTGTGCATGCACCCAATTCAACGGAGAGTGCGTCCATGGCGGCTCGTCGCCTCGTCGGGCCAACTCGCTGGCACCGAAGGTGGCACATACAGGCAGGCACACCTTATCTCTATGAGCACCTGCAAGAGACTAAGCCGGTACAACATTTTACAATTGACGAAGTCGTCACACACGTCTTCGTAGTCGATAAAAACGTCTTTTCCCACTGAATGCACATCATCAAAAGGCCTGAAATAAATCCCAGAAAATACGACCAGCAATGCCAATTTTTGGACTTGAATCCTGGTGGGTTGGTTCCGCCACAAGGAACCTAGTCATTTTAGCTAAGCTCAGTTCGCCATGGCAGAGAACTCCTCGGCGCACGTGCTGCCTAGCAAAAGCAGGTCCAAGAGCGCAAGGCCCCTCGCTCCCCCCCCCCACCAGCACCCGCGTGTTGGGTGTGACTATGTCTCGCTTAGAGTGAGACCTAGTGCAGCCTTGCTTCGAATAACCACAATTATGGGCCGGCCCAGCATGGACTACCTCACCAAGTTTTTTTCATATTCGCATTCATTTTTGCTTTTTTTTTACTTTTTTTTCTTAAATTTCAAAATATTCAAGATATATCTATTATAAAAACATTTTATACACAAAAACTAAAACAATTAATTGCATATTTGAAAAATGTTAAACATGTATAGAAAGAAATGTTAATAATGTCTATGAAAATTGCACAATGCGAAGGGAAAAAATAGACATCAAAACCTATAAATGAAAAATATGTTAATCATGTATTTAAAAATGATAAACGTGTATATAAAAAGTCTTCCTAGTGTATGAAAATATGTAAAAATGTGTTTGGAAAAAGTAGACATAAAAAATATATGTTTCAAAAAATGTTAATCCTGTATTTGAAAACTGTTAAACCTGTATCTAGAAAATGTTTCTGATGTACAAAAAAAATGTACAATGTGTATGTAAAACACTACACATAAAAAATATAAATTTTCAAAAAATGCTAATCATGTATTTGGAAAATGTTAAATGTGTATATAATTTTTTCCTGATGTATACGAAAAATCTAGAATGTGATGTAGAAAAAAGTTGACATTAAAATATATGTTTGGAAAAAAATGTTAGCCATGTATTTGAAAAATGTTCCACATGTATAGGCAAAATGTTTTCAGATGTATACGGAAAAAATTCATGTATTTGAAATAATGCTAAACATGCATAAAAATATGTTCATGTTCTATACCAAAAGAGAAGAAAAAACCAATGAAAACCGGAAAAGAAACAAAAAACAGTGCAAAAAGAATGGAAACAATGAAAACCGATAAAGAAACAAAGAAAAACAAATGAAAACCTTGACAGAAACAAAGAAAACGAAAGATGACCTATTAGTAGTGGTGAAAACCGAGAAAGAAACAAAGAAATAATAGAAAAAAGACAAAATGGTAAAAAACCCAAGAAAGAAACAAAGCAAACCAGTGAAAAGCAAAGAAAACAGAAAAAAAAACATGAAGAACCAAAAAACTGATAGAAAAAAAAAGGAAAAAGAATAGAAGAAAAACCGGACAAACAACAAACATCACACGATCGAATCGAAGCGAACGGGGTAGGAGAACCAGCGAACGAAAAAATACACTAAACAGGTTGGCCCAAAAACGACAGAGGAGGCAAAAGCTTCGCGCAAGATGAGAGATATATCTGGCTTAGCTATACTCGCTATAAGCTAGATATAGCTCTCTCGTAGCTCGCTCGCCTGTTCATTCGATCGGGTAACTGGTGGAAGGTTAACTCATGGACCAGGTGATCGGTCAACCTTGACTTTAAAAAAATAATAGGAAATTCAAAATAATTTTTCACAAATTTAAGAAATGGTCATGAATTCATAAGAACATCACGAATTTGAAAAGAGTTCATAGTTAGAAATTTTCACGAATTCAGAAAAGTTCACGGAAATTTGAAAACAAATTATGAATATCAAAAAAGTTCGTGAACTCAAAAAATGTTCACGATTTCAGTAAAAGTACACAGAATCTAAAAAAGTTCGCGAACTCAAGAAATGTTCATGAATTTAGAAAAAGTTTGTAAATCAATTCTTTTTGTAGATTTGAAAAAATGACGAATTTGAAAAAAGTTTATGAACTTGAAAAAGTTCAGAAATTTGAAAAAGGTTCGCGAATTCAGAAAAGATCACAAGTTTGAAAAAAGCTTCACGAATTTGAAAATGTTTAGGAATTTTAAAAAAATTATGAAATTGAAAAATGTTTGTGAAATTGAAAAAGTTGACGAATTTGAAAAAAGTTCATAAAACCTGGAAAATGTTCATGGATTTCAAAAAGGTTCATAATTTTAAATATAAGCTCACGAATGAAAAATTGTTGCGCATTTGAAAAAGTTTACAAGACAATGTCACACGTTATGAAATGTTGACAAAAGAATGAAAACAAGAAAGAAGAGAAAAACGTAAAAGAAAAAAAGGAAAGAAAAAACTGAAAGAAAAAACTGAAAGAAAAAACAAATGAATAAACAGAAAGAAAACCGGGTTGCGCCAGTGACTCACGAACGTAGCGCGCATGCTAAGAGGATACATAAGCAAATGAGAAAGTATAATGGGCCGAGCCCTCGACGGAGTGGGTGTGTGCGACGGTTTGTGAAAGTGAAACCTTTGTTTTTGCCACTCTAGTTTTTGCCCTCTTTGCTTATGCCACTCTAGAATTTGATATTTCACTTTTGCCACTCTTAGCTTTTGACAATATATCACTTTTGCCATTCCATGGAAAAAGCAAAATTTTCAGAGTGGCAATTGTGATACATTGGCAAAAGCTAAGAGTGGCAAAAGTGAAATAAAAAATTATCGTTTTTGCCATGGAATGGCATTTGTGACGTATTGTCAAAAGCCAAGAGTGGCAAAAGTGAGATGTGAAATTCTAGGGTGGCATAAGCAAAATTGGAAAAAGCTAGAGTGGCAAAAACAAAGTTTTCCCTTTGTGAAATAGCCTATAACCGGCAATGAGGGTGCCAAAATAGGAGTTTGAATGGATCGACATGCACTTGGACATCATGTAAAGATAACATTACCACAGCTCCCCGCTCGAGTAGCTTTGCTCTATTGTGGCTTTCGCATGAAGATTTACTTTCAAAAGAAAAAAGAGCAGCCGCCCCCCTCGGTGTCACAAACACTCACAATCAGCGATGTGGGTTATCAACTTCCAAGGTAAAAGCACTTAAATCTCGAGGTTATCATTGCCCCCTCATCTTCTCCCTTTTCCTATTTCTTTGAGAATCTTCCAATCGTGCTCGACTCCTCTCTCTCCTTCCTTTTCGGTGGCGCCGCCACCGAGAGAGAGTGAGATGGGAGGTCATGGCTCTCATGTAGATGGTTTTAGTAGTAGCATGAGGCTATAGCCTGGACTTGCCTTGTGGACAACTAGTGTTATGTCATACAGGAGTCTAAGGTCAACGGATGAGAGTTGCGTTCAAATCTTGACGACGACGTTCCTCCTGGCCATGATGCTTCATTGGTGGGAGCCAGAAGCGATGGGAGGAGCTTGTTCCGTCACTCCCCTCGGTAAGCTTGAAGGACCCCTTGTTGTGGTGTTTGATTTGTTCTTACCTTGGCTCTTTTCTTGCTATCGTTGTGGAGGAAGGGAAGAACAAGATTGAGCAGCTCGGTTCGTTCATATTGTTCCTGGATCTGCAAGAAGACTTCCCTCTATATGGATGGATTTGGATGAAGGGGACCTAGAGCTCATCAACTGGGGCTTTAGGAGGAGTTACGACGGCCATGCAGGCTGGTTGGCTCTTCCAATGATCCAACAAATTTTTGGGCTGAATGACGGCCAAGTTTCCCTCCAGCCTTGAAGCCAGAAGGGAAGGTAGTGCTACCGCAACAAGGATTCTGCGAAGTGATCTCCGGAGGTCATGTCGGTCCAAGTGGTATGTACTTAGAGGAGCAGTAGGGACCCCATCAAGTTTCTCATTTGTTATGTGGGTCATTTTGTTTAGAAATAGGGACCTGGTCGTAATTTTCATTTTCTTCAGGGTACTTCTTGTAAGATGTTGTAACTCACCACTTAGACTAATGAAGCATCTGGGGCTTCATGCCCCTACCTTTGTTACAAAATATCACTCACAATCAGTGGTACATATGCATACACATATATACCACCGGATCTTGATATACGCACGGTCACATGACGCAAGGTGAAGAATATGTTGGGAAACGTTGCATGGAAAACAAAAAAAATTATACGCACACGCAAGATCTATCCATGGAGATGCATAGCAACGAGAGGGGAGAGTGTGTCTACGTACCCTCGTAGACCGTAAGCGGAAGCGTTTAGTAACGCGGTTGATGTAGTTGAACTTCTTCGCGCTCCAACCGATCGAGTACCAAACGTACGACACCTCCGCGTTCAGCACACGTTCAGCTCGGTGATGTCCTCCGCCTTTTTGATCCAGCAAGACGGTGAGGTAGTGGATGAGTTCCGGCAGCACGACGGCGTGGTGACGGTGATGGTGAAGCTATCTCCGCAGGGCTTCACCTAAGCACTACGAAAATATGACCGAGGGTGTAAACGGTGGAGGGGGGCGCCGCACACGGCTAAGACAATGTTGTGGTTGTGCTAGGCGCCCCCCTCCCACATATATATAGGTGGGGGGAGGGAGGAGGTAGCCTGGAGGCGCCCCAAGTGGGGCTGAATCCCACTTGGAGTCCTGCCCCAAGCCGCGCCCCCTACCATGTATAGGCACGGTAGGAAGGCAAGGGAGGGTGGCGCCCCTCCCCCTTTCCTTTCTCACATGAGGAGGGAAAGGCAGGAGGGGCCACCCCTCCCCTTTCCTTCCCCTAGGGCCGGCCGGCCAGGGAAGGGGCACACCAGCCCCTTGTGGGCTGGTCTGTTCCCCCCTTTGACCTATTAGGCCCATACACCTACCGGGGGTGTCCGGAACCCCTTCCGGTGACCCGATGACTACCCGGGCCCACCGAAAACTCTTCCGGTGTTCGAATACCATCGTCCTATATATCAATATTTACTTCTCGACCATTCCAAAACTCTTCGTCATGTCCATGATCTCATCCGGGACTCCGAACAACATTCGGTCACCAAATCATATAACTCATATAACACTATATCGTCAACGAACGTTAAGCGTACGGACTCTACGGGTTCGAGAACTATGTAGACATGACCGTGACACCTCTCCGGTCAATAACCAATAGCGGAACCTGGATGCCCATATTGGCTCCTACATATTCTACGAAGATCTTCAACCTTATGACAACATACGTAATTCCCTTTGTCCATCGGTATGTTACTTGCCCGAGATTCGATCGTCGGTATCTTCATACCTAGTTCAATCTCGTTACCGGCAAGTCTCTTTACTCATTCCGTAATACATCACCTCGTAACTAACTCCTTAGTCATTTGTGTGCAAGCTTATGATGTGTATTACCGAGAGGGCCCAGAGATACCTCTCCGATACTCGGAGTGACAAATCCTAGTCTCGATCTATGCCAACTCAACAAACACCTTCGGAGATACCTGTAGAGCATCTTTATGATCACCCAGTTACATTGTGACGTTTGATAGCACACAAGGTATTCCTCCGGTATCTGGGAGTTGCATAATCTCATAGTCGAAGGAATATGTATTTGTCATCAAGAAAGCAATAGCAATAAACTGAATGATCAATATGCTAAGCTAACGGATGGGTCTTGTCCATCACATCATTCTCCTAATGATGTGATCCCATTATCAAATGACAACACATGTCTATGGTTAGGAAACTTTAACCATCTTTGATCAACGAGCTAGTCTAGTAGAGGCTTACTAGGGACACGGTATTTGTTTATGTATTCACACATGCATTTAAGTTTCCGATCAATACAATTCTAGCATGAATAATAAACCTTTATCATGAATAAGGAAATATAAAATAACAACTTTATTATTGCCTCTAGGGCATATTTCCTTCAGTCTCCCACTTGCACTAGAGTCAATAATCTAGTTCACATCGCCATGTGATTAATACCCATAGTTCACATCGCTATGTGACCAACACCCGAAGAGTTTACTAGAGTCAATAATCTAGTTCACATCGCCATGTGATTAACACCCAAAGAGTACTAAGGTGTGATCATGTTTTTCTTGTGAGAGAAGTTTAGTTAACGGGTCTGCCATATTCAGATCCGTATGTTTTTTTGCAAATTTCTATGTCTAGTGATCTACTCCTGGATCACTATTGTACCCCCTTGCCAAACTCATGGCAAGGTACAAAACAGGTCTGGTACACAGCATGGCATACTTTATAGAACCTATGGCTGAGGCATAGGGAATGACTTTCATTCTCTCTCTATCTTCTGCCGTGGTCGGGTTGTGAGTCTTACTCAACTTCACACCTTGCAACACAGGCAAGAACCCTTTCTTTTACTGATCTATTTTGAACTTCTTCAAAACTTTGTCAAGGTATGTGCTTTGTGAAAGTCCTATTAAGCGTCTCGATCTATCCCTATAGATCTTGATGCTCAATACGTAAGCAGCTTCACCGAGGTCTTTCATTGAAAAATTCTTATTCAAGTATCCTTTTTATGCTATCCAGAAATTCTATATCATTTCCAATCAACAATATGTCATCCACATATAATATCAGAAATGCTACAGAGCTCCCACTCACTTTCTTGTAAATACAGGCTTCACCATAAGTCTGTATAAAACCATATGCTTTAATCACCTCATCAAAGCGTATATTCCAACTCCGAGATGCTTGCACCAGTCCATAGATGGATCGCTTGAGCTTGCACACTTTCTTAGCATCTTTAGGATCGACAAATCCTTCTGGTTGCATCATATACAATTCTTCCTTAAGAAATCCATTAAGGAATGCAGTTTTGACGTCCATTTGCCAGATTTCATAATCATAAAATGGGGCAATTGCTAACATGATTCAGACAGACTTAAGCATCTCTACGGGTGAGAAAGTCTCGTCGTAGTCAACTCCTTGAACTTTTCGAAAACCTTTTGCGACAAGTCGAGCTTTGTAGACTGTAACATTACCATCAGCGTCAGTCTTCTTCTTGAAGATCCATTTATTTTCTATGGCTTGCCGATCATCGGGCAAGTCCACCAAAGTCCATACTTTGTTCTCATACATGGATCATATCTCAGATTTCATGGCATCAAGCCATTTATCGGAATCTTGGCTCATCATAGCTTCTTCATAGTTCGAAGGTTCGCCTTGGTCTAGTAACATGACTTCCAGGACAGGATTACCGTACCACTCTGGTGTGGATCATGCTCTGGTCGACCTACGAGGTTCAGTAGCAACTTGATCTAAAGTTTCATGATCATTATCATTTGCTTCCTCTCTAGTTGGTGTAGGCATCACGGGAACGGATTTCTCTGATGTGCTACTTTCCAATTGGAAAGAAGGTACACTTACCTCATCAAGTTCTACTTTCCTCCCACTCACTTCTTTCGAGAGAAACTCCTTCTCTAGAAAGGATCCATTCTTGGCAACAAAGATCTTGCCTTCGGATCTGTGGTAGAAGGTGTACCCAATTGTTTCCTTAGGGTATCCTATGAAGACGCACTTCTCCGATTTGGGTTCGAGCTTATCAAGCTGAAGCCTTTTGACATAAGTGTCACAACCCCAAACTTTAAGAAACGACAGCTTAGGTTTCTTGCCAAACCACAGTTCATACGGTGTCGTCTCAACGGATTTAGACGGTGCCCTATTTAACGTGAATGCGGCTGTCTCTAATGCATAACCCCAAAATTATAGTGGTAAATCGGTAAGAGACATCATAGAATGCACCATATCCAATAAAGTACGGTTACGACGTTCGGACACACCATTACACTGTGGTGTTCCAAGTGGCGTGAGTTGTGAAACAATTCCACATTGTTTTAAACGAAGGCCAAACTCATAACTCAAATATTCACCTCCACGATCAGATCGTAGAAACTTTATTTTCTTGTTACGATACTGATCCCCACTGGAGATTATATGAGGGGTCTTGGAAACTGTCGTGACGCTTTGGTGACGAAGGTCACCGGGGTGACTATGGAAGGATTCCGTGGTAGTCTCTGACTCCCTCCAACTCAATGATGATTCTCCACTTCACTCTGAAATTCTTTGAACTTTTCAAATGTTTCAGACTTGTGTTTCATTAAGTAGATATACCCATACCTACTCAAATCATCTGTGAAGGTCAGAAAATAATGATACCCGCCGCGTGCTTCAACACTCATCGGACCGCATACATCGGTATGTATTATTTCCAATAAGTCATTAGCTCGCTCCATTGTTCCGGAGAACGGAGTTTTAGTCATCTTGCCCATGAGGCATGGTTCGCAAGTATCAAATGATTCATAATCAAGTGATTCCAAAATTCCATCCGTATGGAGTTTCTTCATGCGCTTTACACCAATATGACCTAAACGGCAGTGCACAAGTATGTTGCACTATCATTATCAACTTTGCATCTTTTGGCATCAATATTATGAATATGTGTATCACTACGATCGAGATTCAACAAGAATAGACCACTCATCAAGGGTGCATGACCATAAAAGATATTACTCATATAAATAGAACAACCACTATTCTCTGATTTAAATGAATAACCATCTCGCAATAAACAAGATCCAGATATAATGTTCATGCTCAACACGGGCACCAAATAACAATTATTGAGGTCTAAAACTAATCCCGAAGGTAGATGTAGAGGTAGCGTGCCGATGGCGATCACATCGACCTTGGAACCATTTTCGACGCGCATCGTCACCTCGTCCTTAGCCAATCTTCGTTTATTCTGCAGCTCCTGTTTCGAGTTACAAATATGGGCAACCGAACCAGTATCAAATACCCAGGCGCTGCTACGAGCATTAGTAAGGTACACATCAATAACATGTATATCAAATATACCTTTGTTCACTTTTCCATCCTTCTTATCCGCCAAGTATTTGGGGGCAGTTCCGCTTCCAGTGACCATTCCCTTTGCAGTAGAAGCACTCAGTTTCAAGCTTGGGTCCAACTTTGGGCTTCTTCCTGGGAGTGGCAACCTGTTTGCCATTCTTCTTGAAGTTCCCTTTCTTTCCCTTGCCCTTTTTCTTGAAACTAGTGGTCTTGTTAACCATCAACACTTGATGCTCCTTCTTGATTTCTACCTCCGCGGCCTTAAGCATTGCGAAGAGCTCAGGAATCGTTTTATTCATCCCTTGCATATTATAGTTCATCACGAAGCCTTTGTAGCTTGGTGGCAGTGGTTGAAGAACTCTGTCAATAACACTATCAACTGGAAGATCAACTCCCAGCTGAGTCAAGTGATTATGATACCCAGACATTTTGAGTATGTGTTCACTGACAGAACTGTTCTCCTCCATCTTGCAGCTATAGAAATTGTTGGAGACTTCATATCTGTCAACCCGGGCATTTTCTTGAAATATTAACTTCAACTCTTGGAACATCTCATATGCTCCATGACGTTCAAAACGTCTTTGAAGTTCCGGTTCTAAGCCGTAAAGCATGGCACACTGAACTATCAAGTAGTCATCAGATCGAGCTTGCCAGACATTCATAACATCTGCTTCAGCTCCTGCAGCAGGCCTGTCACCCAGCGGTGCATCAAGGACATAATTCTTCTGTGCAGCAATGAGGATAATCCTCAAGTTACGGACCCAGTCCGTGTAGTTGCTACCATCATCTTTCAACTTAGCTTTCTCTAGGAACGCATTAAAATTCAGGGGAACGGTAGCTCGGGCCATTGATCTACAACATAGATATGCAAAACTATAAGACTAAGTTCATGATAAATTAAGTTCAATTAATAAAATTACTAATGAACTCCCACTTAAATAAACATCCCTCAAGTTATCTAAGTGATACGTGATCCAAATCAACTAACCCATGTCCGATCATCACGTGAGATGGGGTAGTCATCAATGGTGAACATCTCTATGTTGATCATATCTACTATATGACTCATGTTCGACCTTTCGGTCTCCAGTGTTCCGAGACCATGTCTGTACATGCTAGGCTCATCAAGTTTAACCCAAGTATTCTGCATGTGCAAAACTGTCTTACACCCGTTATATGTGAACGTAGAGTCTATCACACCCGATCATCAAGAGGTGCTTCGAAACGACGAACTTTGGCAACGGTGCATACTCGGGGAGAACACTTTTATCTTGAAATTTAGTGAAGGGATCATCTTATAATGCTACCGCCATTCTAAGCAAAATAAGATGCATAAAGGATAAACATCACATGCAATCAAAATATGTGACATGATATGGCCATCATCATCTTGTGCTTTTGATCCCCATCTCCAAAGCATCGTCATGATCTCCATCATCATCGGCTCGACACCTTGATCTCCATCGTTGCACCGGGGTCGTCTCGCCAACTATTGCTTCTACAACTATTGCTAACGCATAGCGATAAAGTAAAGTAATTACATGGCGCTTGCATTTCATACAATAAAGAGACAACCCTAAGGCTCCTGCCAGTTGTCGATATTACGAAACATGATCATCTCATACATCAACATATATCACATCATATCTTGACCATATCACATCACAACATGCCCTGCAAAAAGAAGTTAGACGTCCTCTACTTTGTTGTTGCAAGTTTTACGTGGCTGCTACGGGCTTCTAGCAAGAACCGTTCTTACCTACGCAAAAACCACAACGGTGATTCATCAAGTTTGTTGTTTTAACCTTCTTCAAGGACCGGCCGTAGTCAAATTCAATTCAACTAAAGTAGGAGAAACAGACACCCGCCAGCCACCTTTATGCAAAACTAGTTGCATGTCTGTCGGTGGAACTGGTCTCATGTACGTGGACATATAAGGTTGGTCCGGGCCGCTTCATCCCACAATACAGCCGAATCAAAATAAGACATTGGTGGTAAGTAGTATGACTATCACCGCCCACAACTCTTTGTGTTCTACTCGTGCATATCATCTACGCATAGACCTGGCTCGGATGCCACTTTTGGGAAACGTTGCATGGAAAACAAAAAAATTCTACGCACACGCAAGATCTATCCATGGAAATGCATAGAAACGAGAGGGGAGAGTGTGTCTATGTACCCTCGTAGACCGTAAGGGGAAGCGTTTAGTAACGTGGTTGATGTAGTCGAACTTCTTTGCGCTCCAACCGATCGAGTACTGAACGTACGACACCTCCGCGTTCAGCACACGTTCAGCTCGGTGACGTCCTCCGCCTTCTTAATCTAGCAATACGGTGAGGTAGTGGATGAGTTCTGGCAGCATGACGGCATGTTGATGGTGATGGTGAAGCTATCTCTACAGGGCTTCGCCTAAGCACTACGGAAATATGACCGAGGGTGTAAACGGTGGAGGGGGCGCTGCACACGGCTAAGACAATGTTGTGGTTGTGCTAGGCGCCCCCTCCCACATATATATAGGTGGGGGGTGAGGGAGTGATAACCCACAAGTATAGGGGATCCGTAACTCCGATTGGGCTTAAATTTTAACACAATTTTTATCTGGATATTAGCTTTCTTGCAGCAAAAGAAGGGCACCAACCGCCTTACGGGGTGGCCACAAGCCTCCCAGGCGCCCCTAGGGTAGGGGTCGCGTCCCTAGGGCTTGTGGGCCCCTCGGGCATCGTCTCGCATTGATTCTTTTTCCTAAAAATCACATATATTCCAAAAAAAATCTCCGTAAGTTTTTATCGCGTTTGGCCTCCGTTTGATATGGATATTCTGTGAAACAAAAAATATGCAACAAACAGGAACTGGCACTGGGCAAAAATAATATAAGAAGTTGCCAAAAGTATATGAAAGTTGTAGAATATTGGAATGAAACAATCAAAAATTATAGATACGACGAAGACATATCAGCATCCCCAAGCTTAATTCCTGCTCGTCCTTGAGTAGGTAAATGATAAAAAAGATAATTTTTGATGTGGAATGCTACCTAGCATAATCTTGATAATATAATCTAATCATGGCATGAATATTAAGACATGAGTGATTCAAAGCAATAGTCTATCATTTGACATAAAGACAATAATACTTCAAGCATACTAATAAAGCAATCATGTCTTCTCAAAATAACATGGCCAAAGAAAGTTATCCCTACAAAATCATATAGTTTGGCTATGCTGCATCTTCATCACACAAAGTATTTCATCATGCACAACCCCGATGACAAGCCAAGCAATTGTTTCATACTTTTAATGTTCTCAAGCCTTTTCAACTTTCACGCAATACATGAACGTGAGCCATGGATATAGCACTATATGTGGAATAGAATATGATGGTGGAGGTTGTGTGGAGAACACAAAAAAGGAGAAAGTCTCACATCAACTAGGAAAATTAATGGGCAATGGAGATGCCCATCAATCGATATCGATGCAAGTGAGTAGGGATTGCCATGCAACAGATGCACTAGAGCTATAAGTGTATGAAAGCTCAAACTGAAAACTAAGTGGGTGTGCATCCAACTTGCTTGCTCATGAAGACCTCGGGCATTTGAGGAAGCCCATCATCGGAATATACAAGCCAAGTTCTATAATTAAAATTCCCACTAGTATATGAAAGTGATAACTCAAGAGACTCTCTATATGAAGAACATGGTGCTACTATGAAGCACAAGTGTGGTAAAAGGATAGTAGCATTTCCCCTTCTCTCTTTTTCTCTCATTTTTTTTGGGCTTTCTCTTTTTTTTGGCCTATTATTTTTCATTTTTCATCCGGAGTCTCATCCCGACTTGTGGGGGAATCATAGTCTCCATCATCCTTTCCTCACTGGGACAATGCTCTAATAATGATGATCATCACACTTTTATTTACTTACAACTCAATATTACAACTCGATATCTAGAACAATATGACTCTATATGAATGCCTCTGGCAGTGTAACAGGATGTGCAATGATCTAGCATAGCAAAGATATCAAAAAACGAACAAGCCACGAAAATATCATGCTAGCTATCTTACGATCATGCAAAGCAATATGACAATGAATGCTCAAGTCATGTATATGATGATGATGGAAGTTGCATGGCAATATATCTTGGAATGGCTATGGAAATGCCATGATAGGTAGGTATGGTGGCTGTTTTGAGGAAGATATAAGGAGGCTTATGTGTGATAGTGCGTATCATATCACGGGGTTTGGATGCACTGGCGAAGTTTGCACCAACTCTCGAGGTGAGAAAGGGCAATGCATGGTACCGAAGAGGCTAGCAATGATGGAAGGGTGAGAGTGCGTATAATCCATGGACTCAACATTAGTCATAAAGAACTCACATACTTATTGCAAAAATTTATTAGCTATCGAAACAAAGTACTACACACATGCTCCTAGGGGGATAGATTGGTAGGAAAAGACCATCGCTCATCCCTGACTGCCACTCATAAGGAAGACAATCAAAAAATAAATCATGCTCCGACTTCATCACATAACGGTTCACCATACGTGCATGCTACGGGAATCACAAACCTTAACACAAGTATTTCTACCAATCCACAATTACTCACTAGCATGACTCTAATATCACCATCTTTATATTGCAAAACTATTGCAAGGAATCAAACATATCATATTCAGTGATCTACAAGTTTTATGTAGGATTTTATGACTAACCATGTGAATGACCAATTCCTGTCGACTCTCTAAATAGATATAAGCGAAGCATGAGAGTTTAATTATTTCTACAAAAGATATGCCCACACTCTAACAAACATAAGTGAAGCAAAAGAGCATTCTACAAATGGCGGTTTTTTATGTGTAGAGAAACAGGCAATCCAAACTTCAAATGATATAAGTGAAGCACATGAAGCATTCTATAAAGCCATACTCAAAAGATATAAATGAAGTGCATGAAGCATTCTATAAATAAACCAAGGACTATCTCATACCAGCATGGTGCATAAAAGGAAAAGGAAAAATAAAAACAAAAGACGCTCCAAGAATTTGCACATATCATGTGACGAATAAAAATATAGCTCCAAGTAAAATTACCGATGATCGTTAGAAGAAAGAGGGGATGCCTTCCGGGGCATCCCCAAGCTTAGTTGCTTGGGACTCCTTGAATATTACCTTGGGGTGCCTCGGGCATCCCCAAGCTTAGGCTCTTTCCACTCCTTATTCCTTCATCCATTATGATCTCACCCAAAACTTGAAAACTTCAATCACACAAAACTTAACAAAACCCTCATGAGATCCGTTAGTATAATAAAGTAAATCACCACTTTAAGTACTGTTGTGAACTCATTCCAAATTCATAGCATTATATCTACTGTAGTCCAACTTCACCATGGTTCATACCCCCCGATACTACCCATAGATTCATCAAAATAAGAGAACAATGCATAGAAAACAGAATCTGTAAAAAATAGAACAGTCTGTAGTAATCTGAACATCTACCATACTTCTGTAATTCCAAAAATTCTGAAAAATTAGGAAAAAATAAAAAATTTGTATAGAAGTACTGTGTAAAAATTTCAGCAACTTTTGACATTCCAGTAAAAAAATGTAAATTCACGTGCTACAGCCAAAGTTTCTGTTTTTCCACTGCACATACCAAACAAGCAATCTAATCATCCTAAAGGCAAATCTTGGCTCATTATTTTTATAATACAAAGGATTTGTACAAGAGGATAATTATTTTTGTTGAAAAGTTTCTGTAATTCAAGATTTGCAAAGTTTCCATGGGCATGAACAAAGTTCAAGGAGCTCCCCCACTTCAACGGTGCTCGTCTTTCTTACTTTCACTTTCCTTTTTGAAAAGTATTAGGTTCCCCTCTACATTTTTTGTTTTTAAACTTTATAAAAGCACTCAACAGAATAAAATGACTCTCTAAAACTTCCAGGTTGTTTCCCTGCCAGCGCTTTCTTTAAAGCCATTAAGCTAGGCATAAAGTGCTCAAGTAATTGATCCACCCGGATCCCAAGGTATATCAAAGCCAATTTTAATTAACAATGATTTGTAATTTAGTAGTGAGCACAAAGCAACATATATCATGCAATGACGAAGTCTAACTCTCTTCCTATGCATCGGCATGTCATAAAGGAACAATTCATGCACACAAAGTATAGGCCAATACATAGCATAAGGTGTTTCTTGCAATTTTATCGTATTGGAAAGATGGAGAGGCGGAGATGTAGTTCCTCTCTCATAATAATTGCAAGTAGTAGCAGCAAGCACATGCATATTATATTCATCAAAATCATCATGTGTAGTAGTAAAACGCAACCCATCAATATAATCCTTAATAAGCGCAAACTTCTCCGGTATATTGTAGTTGGGAGAATTCAAAAAGATAATAGGACTATCATGTGTGGGTGCAATAGCAACAATTTCTTTCATAACATAAGGAACTATAACAAGTTCATCTCCATGAGCATTGTTCATATTGGCATCATGGACACAAGCATAGCAAGCATCAAGTTCATCAAAAAGGGATATTTCAAATGAATCAACGGGATCATAGCAATTATCATAGCAATCATCCTTCGGTAAGCACGAAGGGAAATTAAACAATGTATGTGTTGAAGAATTACTCTCATTAGAAGGTGGGCATGGGTAGCTAATCCGCTCTTCCTCCTTTTGTTCTTCGCTCTCCTCGTCATCTTTTTCATCTAATGAGCTCACAGTGTCAGCAATTTCTTCTTCCATAGTTTCCTGCAAAATATTAGTCTCTTCTTGGACAGCGGAGACTTTTTCAATAAATGCATCAATATCGGCATTGTATTCATAATTCTCATAGCAATATTTAAGTATAGCATAATTTTCAGGTCTGTAAACAGCATCATCATAATTTTCACACTTTTCAAACAAAGATTCAATTTGATAAGCACCCTTAAAAGCAACGAATTCTTTTATTCATTCCACATCATAGTAATCATATATACCATTAGCATAAGAAGCCAAGGTTTTATTATCATTAAATTTACATGAAAAGGGAAGCTGTGGAGCCTTCATCCAAGAGCAACAAGTATAATCATATCTCAAGCATAGTTCCCGAGCATACCAATGCAACATATGAATTTGATCCCATAACAGTTTCCCTTTTTGAGTCAAGCGATAATCCCTAAAGTATTCACGTTGATCCAACATGTCTCCCATTATCAAGTTGAATGGGGTTTTCTCAGGATTATCAAAGTAGTGTTTAATATTTTCCACATAGCGAGCATCGAGGGTTTTAGGAAGTTCCCCATCTCCATGAGTAGCAAGTACACCTAATTTTTTTGGTATTTCGTGTTCCATATCCATAACTAAAGATAGAGAACAACTTAGAACAGCAAATAAAATATATTTAGTGATAAAGCAAACAAGCACACACGAGAATATTCACCCCACGCTATTGCTCCCCGGCAACGGCACTAGAAAAAGGTCTTGATAACCCACAAGTATAGGGGATCAGTTGTAGCCTTTCACGATAAATAAGAGTGTCGAACCCAATGAGGAGCTAAAGGTAGAATTTATATTCCCTTCAAGTTCTATCGACCACCGATACAACTCTACACACACTTAATGTTCGCTTTACCTAGAACAAGTATGAAACTAGAAGTACTTTGTAGGTGTTGTAGGATAGGTTTGCAAGATAATAAAGAGCACAAAAATGAAAACTAGGGGCTGTTTAGATAAATAAACAATTACGTAAGTTTAACGAGTGTGGAAAAGTGGTGGTAGGAGTTGCGGAATTGCCCCTAAGCAATTGACTATGTTACTAGACCGATAGCAAGTTTTATGTGGGAGAGGCCACTGCTAGCATGTCATCCCTTACTTGGAATTCTATGCACTTATGATTGGAACTATTAGCAAGCATCCGCAACTACTAACGTTGATTAAGGTAAAACCCAACCATAGCATTAAGATATATTGGTCCCGCTTCAATCCCGTATGCATTAATTTCTATGCTAGGCTGAAGCTGCTATCACCCTTGCCCTCCAATACATAGTCCTATCAACATACAACTAACCCTATGGTGTGATCCACACGCGCGCTCATATGATGGGAACCAAAGGACAGCAACATAACCACAAGCAAATTAAACCAATCATAGCAATTCACCAATCACCGATAGGACAACAAAAATCTACTCAGACATCATAGGATGGCAACACATCATTGGATAATAATATGAAGCATAAAGCACCATGTTCAAGTAGAGGGTACAGCGAGTTGCGGGAGAGTGGACCACTGTAGATAGATGGGGGAAGGTGATGGAGGTGTTGGTGAAGATGACGGAGTTGTTGGAGTAGATCGCCGTCACACGATGATTACCCCGACGGCGTTCCGGCGCCACCTGGAGAGAGGGGGAGAGAGCCCCCCTCCTTCTTCTCCTTCCTTTTCCTCCCCCCTAGATGGGAGGAGGGTTTCCCCTCTAGTCCTTGGCCTCCATGGCGGCACAGGGGCGGGAGCCCCTCCGAGATTGGATCTCTCTCTCTGTTTCCTTCTGTTTCTGCGTTCCCAGATTCTGGCCTTTCACCATTTCTTAAATTCCCGGAGATCCGTAACTCCGATTGGGCTGAAATTTTAACACAATTTTTATCCAGATATTAGCTTTCTTGCAGCGAAAGCAGGGCACCAACCACCTTACGGGGTGGCCACAAGCCTCCCAGGCGCGCCCAGGGTAGGGGGGCGCGCCCCTAGGGCTTGTGGACCCCTCGCGCATCGTCTCGCGTTGATTCTTATTCCTAAAAATCACATATATTCCAAAAGAAATCTCCGTAAGTTTTTATCGTGTTTGGACTCCGTTTGATATGGATATTCTTCGAAACAAAAAACATGCAACAAACAGGAACTGGCACTGGGCACTGGATCAATATGTTAGTCCCAAAAATAATATAAGAAGTTGCCAAAAGTATATGAAAGTTGTAGAATATTGGCATGAAACAATCAAAAATTATAGATACGATGGAGACGTATCAGGGAGGAGACAGCCTGGAGGCGCCCCAAGTGGGGCCGAATCCCACTTGGGGTCCTACCCCAAGCCGCGCCCCCTGCCATGTATAGGTGCGGGAGGAAGGCAGGGGAGGGTGGCGCCCCCCCTTTCCTTTCTCACATGAGGAGGGAAAGGCAGGAGGGGCCATCCCTCCCCTTTCCTTCCCCTAGGGCCGGCCAGCCAGGGAAGGGGCACACCGGCCCCCTTGTGGGCTGGTCTGTTCCCCCCTTTGGCCCATTAGGCTCATACACCTACCGGGGATGTTCGGAACCCCTTCCAGCGACCCGATGACTACCCGGTGCACTCCGAAAACTCTTCCGGTGTCCGAATACCATCGCCCTATATATCAATCTTTACCTCTCGACCATTTGGAGACTCTTCGTCATGTCCGTGATCTCATCCGGGACTTCAAACAACATTCGGTCACCAAATCATATAACTCATATAACACTATATCATCAACGAACGTTAAGCGTGCAGACCCTACGGGTTCGAGAACTATGTAGACATGACCGAGACACCTCTCCGATCAATAACAAATAGCGGAACCTGGATGCCCATATTGGCTCCTACATATTCTACGAAGATCTTTATCGGTCGAACGTTATGACAACATATGTAATTCCCTTTGTCTATCGGTATGTTACTTGCCCGAGATTTGATTCTCAGTATCTTCATACCTAGTTCAATCTCGTTACCGGCAAGTCTCTTTACTCGTTCTGTAATACATCACCTTGTAACTAACTCCTTAGTCATTTGCTTGCAAGCTTATGATGTGTATTACCGAGAGGGCCAGAGATACCTCTTCGATACTCGGAGTGACAAATCCTAGTCTCGATCTATGCCTACTCAACAAACACCTTCGGAGATACCTGTAGAGCATCTTTATGATCACCCAGTTATGTTGTGACATTTGATAGCACACAAGGTATTCCTCCGGTATCCGGGAGTTGCATAATCTCATAGTCGAAGGAATATTTATTTGTCATCAAGAAAGCAATAGCAATAAACTGAACGATCAATATGCTAAGCTAACAGATGGGTCTTGTCCATCACATCATTCTCCTAATGATGTGATCCCATTATAAAATGACAACACATGTGTATGGTTAGGAAACTTTAACCATCTTTGATCAACGAGCTAGTCTAGTACAGGCTTACTAGGGACACGGTATTTGTTTATGTATTCACACATGCATTTAAGTTTCCGATCAATACAATTCTAGCATGAATAATAAACCTTTATCATGAATAAGGAAATATAAAATAACAACTTTATTATTGCCTCTAGGGCATATTTCCTTCATAATAGAGTCTATGATGCTTGGCAAAGACACTCATGGCCACTAAAAGGTTATATCTTCCTTTACAAGACCCATGCAAACAAGCCTATTTTGTTGTCTACGATCTTGGTAGTATAAAATTCACCTATAATTAAATTGACACAAGTTTCGTTAGAATTATTGGGCTTATCCCATTTATTATTTTCAATAATTTCTAGAAAATATCGGAGTCCTGTATGGTCCATTAATGCATGACAGTGGGGGCTTAGTCTCACAATGCTCATGAATGTTGTGTTTGACCAACATATAAAGTTGATTCCACCACACACAACTAAGAGCGTGAGAAGATGACATATACATGTGCACCCCTCCTCCACCATCCGCCTCCCACACGCATCATGTTTCATGATCGGGGACATATGCCATGTGAAAATAAGTCAAAACATTTTTTTCACTAGTGGAAAACGAAACTGAACTCTCTTGCGCTTATGTACGTGGAAGAGACAATCGGGTTTCATGGAGTGCTCACGCACGACTGCTGGATTGACCTCCTTGGTGACATGGTGATCGACGCGGCAAATTCCTCTTCCAATGCATTGTATGTCTTCTTTGCTCTCATGTTAGGGATGTTGTTTGGACTGCTAGTATTAACAATCAACATGGATATTATGGCTGTCTCTTATTTACATAATCGCATGACTAGTTTCAATACTTTGTTACTTTAACCAATTTATCATTTGTGTTATGATGATGATGACTCATGTATTAAATTTCCAGATTAATTTATATGAAAAAATTCTCATTGTTTAACAAGTTCATGAATGATTGGTGGCAAACATTTTGCTTTTGTGCCAAAGACACGACATACATCTGATTTTTTACAAAATAATAGCTAATGGGTGCATCTCCAATGACATGGAATTTCCCTCCTTAAAAAACATCGTGATGTTAACCGCTAGCTACTAGGTTCCTCGTGCATGTCCTTCCATCAAAATTAGCACCCATTAGTTTTAAGAAATTAACCACAATACTATGAGTTTGTTTTCTTTGATGTTATGGTTTGGATATAGTTAGTTTTATATCATAAGACTAACATAACCAAAATTATGTTGCTTCACTAAGATATAGTATGATATTCAACATTCGTCTCAATGTGGAATACAAGTAAATAATTGCTTCCTCCTTTCCTTAACTTAAAGTGTAGTTGAAAGATAGTGGATGTCGCCTAGAGGGGGGGGGGGGTGAATAGGCACTTTAAAATAATTACGGTTTAGGCTTGAACAAATGCGGAATAAAACTAGCATTTAATTTGTCAAGCACAAAACCTAAAACAACTAGGCTCACCTATGTGCACCAACAACTTATTCTAAGCAAGATAAACAGCTAAGTGATTGCAAGATATATAACATGAAACACTATGGCTATCACAAAGTAAAGTGCATAAGTAAAGGGCTCGGGTAAGAGATAACCGAGGCACGCGGAGACGATGATGTATCCCGAAGTTCACACCCTTGCAGATGCTAATCTCTGTTTGGAGCGGTGTGGAGGCACAATGCTCCCCAAGAAGCCACTAGGGCCACCATAATCTCCTCACGCCCTCGCACAATGCAAGATGCCGTGATTCCACTAAGGGACCCTTGAGGGCAGTCATCGAACCCGTACAATTGCCAACCCTTGGGGGCGATCACCGAACTCGTACACTTTGGAAACCCTTGGGGGCGGTCACCAGAACCCATACAAATTGCTCGGGGCAATCTCCACAACCTAATTGGAGATCCCGACATTTGCCCGGAGCTTTACACCACAATGATTGAGCTCCGAGACACCAGCAACCGTCTAGGATGCCCAATCACCCAAGAGGAACAAGCTCTAGGGTACCAAGCACCCAAGAGTAAAAATCTACTCAACTTTCACTTCCACGTATCACCGTGGAGAACTCAAACCGATACAACTAATGCAATGACAAGAACACACGAAGTGGTCAAGTCCCTCACTCCCAAATCCCACGACAACAACAAAAGCTATGGAGGAATATGAGAGAAAGAACAAGAAGAACACCAAGATCTAGATCCAAGGGGTTCCCCTCACATAGAGGAGAAATTGATTGGTGGAAACGTAGATCTAGATCTCCTATCTCTTTTCCTTCAAGAACTAGCAAGAACCATAGGAGGGATTGAGAGATAGTAAGCTCGAAGAAGGTCAACAATGGGGGCAAAACACGAGCTCAAAGGATAAGATCAATTGGGGAAGAAGACCCCCTTTTATAGGTGGGGACAAATCCAACCGTTATGCCTTCAGCCCGCACACAAGCGGTACTACCACTCGGGGGAGCGGTACTACTACTTGGGGTGGTAGTTCTAGGTGTAGCACTGAGAGAACGCAAGCCCAGGTGCGGTAGTGCCACCGGAGCGGTACTATCGTCCTCACAAGTGGTACTACTGCTTAGTGCCTCAGGATACAGAGAACTAGCGGTAGTAGAGGGAGGGTAGGATGGCAGTACCGCATAAAGCGGCACCACCGTGACCTACTACCACTCTACTACCATGGAGGCTGCGAGGGACTACACAAGCAAAAAGATAAGCGGTAGTGTGACGGTAGTAGGCAGCGGAAGTACCGGGTCAAGCGGTACTACCACTGGTAGGAGCGGTACTACCGTGCCCAACTGCCGCCCTACTACCGTCGAAGCGAAAAAGATTCCAATAGCCCAAAAACAAGCGGTAGTGCCCGCGGCACTGGAACCGCGGAAGTACCGCGCAAGCGGTACTACCGTTAGAGTGCAACAAAAAGGCCTCAGCAAAACAGATGGAAGCAAGAAAACCAGAACTGCCAAAACTTCTGCAAATGAGCTCCGAACACAACAAACTCAAGCTTGTTGGATAGATGACAAAAAGTACTATCCAACAACGAAGTGGCAGTAGAAAAATGCTTATGATATAGAGGTGAGAAACCTTCATCAGTGAAGAACCGGTATAAACTCCATCATCGAAAACATCATAGAAGATGCATACAAAATCCGTTTTCGATGAACTCAAGCTTGTCATGAAGATGACCACTAGCTCAAAAACTCACACAGAGGTAAGCCAAACAAGAACCAATAAAGATGATGCAAGGATGCAATGGTTTGAGCTCTCTACGAACGATACGATCAAGCTACTCACTCAAGAGCCCCCCTTGATAGTACGTCAATCGAACCTATAACCCGGTCTCCGAACTACCACCATGAGACTGGTAAAATACAAAACCCATCAAGCATGGTTGTCAGAATCGCGATTTTGAATCGGATCAGAGCTCTGATGATATGATCACAAATCATAGAATCTTCACTATCAAGATCGTAGAAACATAGATTCCATGAACTAAAATCGTAGAATCAGAGGGGTTAGTTTGGATCGTAAAGTCGTAGAATCGTATAACAGAATCGCGATTCTGACAACCTTGCCATCAAGGGCAAACCTTTGCCTTGCACATAGTCCACTTGAGCTAGATGATGACGTTCTTGACTTCCTCAAGTTGGACCACCTTTCTTGATTGCGTTGTCTTGATGAAGACAAGTAGATTGCTCCCCCATACTCCACTATGGGTGAGCCACTCTTTGGTACATCTTCACATTTCCATTATCACTACAATGGACGGCAAGCTTCAAGCAAGCTCTCTTTGTGATGCTCCACTTGAACTTGCACACCACAATCTTGATGACGATCACCACTTGATGTCATCCTCCACGGGTTGTATGAGATCTTCGTCTCGATGCAAGCCCATGGAAACATACCTGACCCCACATAGAACTCTCACGTAGCCATGGGTTGGTAGACAAAGCGTAATGGACAATGCTTACCATACCATGGGATCACTTGATCCCTCTCGGTACATCTTGTATGCTTTGTGTGTTGATCAACTTGATTCACTCTTTGACTTAGTCGTGATAAACCTTGTATCATGTCTTCTTTATGACCAATCTTTGGATAATTCTTTCAATAGCACCTTGGTCATCACATAATCTCCTTGAAACTAACAAATTGACTTCAAGAAATGCCTATGGACAAACCCTTCAAATATAGCTCAAGGCATCCATTAGTCCATAGGGATTGTCATCAATTACCAAAACCAAACATGGGGGCACCATGCTCTTTCAGTAGTCCATGTGGTTCTTTTTACTTTGCACATAAGATTCTTATTAAGTCAAACTTAAAGTGTAGCCTACCCCAACTTGTTTGGGACTAAAGGCTTTGTTGTTGTTGACTTAAGATACATTTTATATGCAACATAAAAAGAAACAAAGTATGTATGAAGAGGACGGGGATTTATTGGTTCCCGAGACAGGAGAAACCAATGTATGTACCGCTAGTTATTGCTTTGATTTAATTAGAGGCAAATAGTTTATTGTCGGTGTAAAAATCGGAAGACCTCGGGATAGGGGGTCCCGAGCTGTGGATCACAAATCGGTGGTAACAGGAACAAGGGAGACGATATTTACCCAGGTTCGGGCCCTCTTGAAGGAGGTAAAACCCTACATCCTGCTCTTGTTTATATTGATGGAGATGTATCGAGTACAGAGTTGATCTACCTCAAGATCATAAGTTGTGTTCTAACCCTAGGGCTAGGTGAATGTAATTGTCCCCTCTATAGGCTAAACCCTCTGGCTTATATACACGCCAGGTATGGCATCTAGGGTTACATGGTCGGTATCCAGGGGGATCGCATGGAGGCGGCAGGAGATGTCTTGGAGTATACGTCAAGTCTTCGATAGATGCAGTCTTGATCACATCCAGGTGTACTGCTTCTGGAATCCATCTAGGGGAGAGTGAGGCCCATAGGCCCAGCCCAAGGACTACTGGCCGACTCGGTTGGCACCCCTTAGTCCAGGACACCATCAGTAACCCCCGAAGTGGTCTTCTATGCCGAGGACGACTCCCTTTGGTGTAAATAATTTGGGATCCGAAGTCCTTGGCTTGACAGACGAGTTCCTTTTTCATTCAATTCGAGATTTCTTTCTTTAAAGGTTACCATGGACCACCCCCGAAGGAGTGGCATTCCCGACCATGGCCTAGCTGAACTAACTCAGCGTCCGAAGACACGAGATTACATAACCTCAAAGGCCAGCCGCATAGGAGTGAATAGTGCTTTCTAGCCTGACAACTTTATCAAAGCGGCACCACCCATGACTGGTCGAGCACTTACTGCTCCACTCAAATCGCGGCTTGAGGCAATCTTTTTTACTGGTGCGTCCCATCGAAATGGAGATCGGCCCATTTTCTTAGGGATATCATCAACATTTTGTTTCTCCCTGTACGCATAACGACATCTTTTGCGGGGAGTGGCGATTTCAACATCGCGACAGAGGGACTCTTGGCCTTTCACCAGCCTATAAGAGTAAAAAGATAGCGACGGAAAGAAGTGCGCTCTTATTTCCCTTGCCTACTGCCTCTCGAGCTCCAGCGCCCAGATCCAATCTCGCCCTCCTCCTCCGTAGCGCACCCTAGTCTTCGTCCCCAGGAATGGCAACACCAACCTCAAGGGGCGCTGGGCTGGTTCCTCCATTACGGAGGGTACCATCCTGGAGTTGCGTAGTGCGGGATACATCCCCACTCAGGTCAACACCCGTGTGTTGGACCCAAACCAACGGGTACCCGCTCCCAACCCAGGGGAGAGGATGGTCTTCGTCGCCCACCTCGTTAGAGGTATGTTTTTCCCTTTGCACCCCTTTGTGCATGGGGGAATGTTCTTCTATGGGCTGGATTTCCATCATCTAGCCCCAAACTCTATTCTCCACCTCGCCTCCTTCATTACGGTCTGCGAGGAATACCTCCGCATTGAGCCGCACTTCGGCCTATGGCTGAAGATCTTCGGCATCAACCCGAAGTCCAGCGGCTCCGACCTCATGGAGTGCGGGGGTACTATGATCAGCAAAAACCAAAAGGTCGGCTGGTTTAAGGGCACTTTCGTAGAGACAGTCAAAGAGTGGCAGCACGAGTGGTTTTACATCACCGAGCCGCTCGCTGTAGGCCAGGCCGAGGTCCCAGCATTTTCGGCCGGGCCTCCAAGAAGCTCATGTCCTGGAAGAAGAAGGAACTTGTATGGGGGAATCCAGATGAGGTGGAGGCACTGACCAAAAAGATTCAGTGGTGGTCTAATCAGAAAAACCTCCAGCTAGTAGATGTGGTAAACGTCATGCTCCAGCACCGCATCCTGCCCCTCCAACTTTGGGCCACCCGGATGTGGGCGTACAAGCCCGAGAAAGGAGGGCTCGTTCACCACTTCTTCTGCTCCACCTTGGCCGGAATGTGGACGCGGCTATTCAAGTCGTCCGAGGACGAATTCCTTGCGGATGAGCGAGGCCTTGGCTTCGAAGCCGGTCATGCCGCCCTGAGGGAAACTTCCGACACACAGTTCTATATTCTGCATTTCCTCGAGTGTCATAGACTTTGATTGATCGATTGGTCTCATATTTGAAGAAGTGGATCACCAAGGTGCAGCAGATGCTGTGCCCAGTGCCGCTACCTGAGCGGGAGAGAAACCCCCTACTCACGGCCCTTTTAGTCGAGAAGCCGCACATGGTGATCCCCAAGGGGTCGAAGCCCCCACGGGGCAAGACGGGACTCCGGATATGGGAGACTTCGGTCACCCGATTCGAGGAAACCCACGCCTCCTCAACTCACGAGGAGGATATGGAGGAGGGGAACCCTTCCCGTAAGGGGAAGAGAGCGATACGCCGAGGCCGAAGTACGGCTGAAAGGCCTGAGGAGGCCCCACAAGGCCTACGCCGAGCCCGCCGGCAGGCCTGTTCGTCCGGAGAAGGTCACCTTCTCTGACGAGTCAGACAATGACCTCCTCAGGATGGGGAGGAGGAAGCCTACGCCCTAGAGGTACGTTATCATCTCCATATTTGATTTTCACAAATTCTTTTTATCAAGATAAAACTCATATGGGTTATTTTCTTCAGTCCGCCGAATGTGGACCTAGCGGCGACACATTGAGCGGGCTACCACTGCTACTTGTGATCCGCGTTGGTATTTCCCCGAAGAGGAGAGGATAATGCAGCACAACAGAGGTAAGTATTCCCCTCAGTTATGAAACCAAGGTTATCAATCCAGTAGGAGAACCAATAACACTATGTAAATAGCACCTGCACACAAACAACAAATACTTGCAACCCAACGCGTAAAGGGGTTGTCAATCCCTCAACGGTATTGAGAAGATTAAATTGTATAAGTTTTGATAAATAGATATACCGAAAATAAAAAATAAAATAAATAAAAGAAAACTGCAGCAAGGTATTTTTGGTTTAATATATGATAGGAAATAGACCCGAGGGCCATAGTTTTCACTAAAGGCTTCTCTCGAGAAAATAGCATACGGTGGGTAAACAAATTACTGTTGGGCAATTGATAGAAAAGCAAATAATTATGACGATATCCAAGGCAATGATCATGTATATAGGCATCACGTCCAAGATTAGTAGACCGACTCCTGCCTGCATCTGCTACTATTACTCAACACATCGACCGCTATCCAGCATGCATCTAGTGTATTAAGTTCATGGGAAAACGGAGTAATGCAATAAGAACGATGACATGATGTAGACAAGATAAACTCACGTATGAATAAACCCATCTTGTTATCCTTAATAGCAATGATACATGCATGTCATGTCTCTTTTTGTCACTAAGATTGAGCACCGCAAGATCGAACCCATCACAAAGCACCTCTTCCCATGGCAAGATAAATCAATCTAGTTGGCCAAACCAAACCAATAAATCGGAGAAGAAATATGAGGATATAACAATCATGCATAAAAGAGTTCAAAGAAGACTCAAATAATATTCATGGATAGATCTGATCATAAACTCACAATTCATCGGATCCCGACAAACACACCGCAAAAAAGAGTTACATCAAATAGATCTCCAAGAACATCGAGGAGAACATTGTATTGAAGATCAAAAAGAGAGAAGAAGCCATCTAGCTACTAACTACGGACCCGTAGGTCTATGGTAAACTACTCACGCATCATCAGAGGGGCAACAAGGATGATGAAGAACCCCCCCATGATCGTTGCCCCTTCCGACAGAGTGCCGGAAAAGGCCTCTAGATTGGACCTCGTGGTTCCGGAACTTGTGGCGGCGGAAAAAGTATTTCATCGAATCCCCTAGGGTTTTTGGTATTTTAGAGTATTTATATAGGCGGAGGTAGGTCAAGGCGGTTCTTGTGGGCACCACTACCCACCAGGGTGCGTCGAAGGCCCCTAGCGTGCCCTGGTGCCTAGTAGGCCCCACGAGTCTCTTCTGGCTCCCTCTCGAAGCTTCCAGGGTCTCTTATCGCCAGAAAAAATCTCCAAAAAGTTTCATGGCATTTGGACTTCGTTTGGTATTGATATTCTGCAAAGTAAAAAACAAGCAAAAAACAGCAACTGGCACTGGGCACTATGTCAATAGGTTAGTCCCAAAAAATGATATAAAGTTGCTAGTAAATGTATATAAAACATCCAAGATTGATAATATAACAGCATGGAACAATAAAAAATTATAGGTACGTTGGATACGTATCAACCGCCGGCCTGCGGGACGCCCGATCCTACCACTCCTCCTCCAGCTCTCGAGGGGCTGGGGGAGGCAACATCTAGTCTGCCCCCTAGTTAACACTACAGGGGCCGAGATATCGGTCGTCATGGCCGAGGTTTCAACCTCGGCCAAACTAGGCCAAGGGGACGAGATCCCTGAGGTCGTCAAGGAAGGGATGGGCCAGACATCGGCCCAGCCGAGGCCAACTCCGGCGTCAACGCCACAACCAGAGGCCTTCGTACCCAACACTTTGATGCTAGGTTCCGAGGTTCCACCGTCCCCGCCTCCCGCCCCAGGGCGGGCTGTCGTGGGGTGGACTGAAGAGATGGAGGTAGCCTTAATGGGCATCTCTATCAAGGAAGAACATCGCATGCTGATCGGCGTGGCGCTGCAGGGCTACCGGTCCGCAGAGGCCGAGATGCATAAGGTCTTCAAGGGCCTCGTCACGAGCTTTAAGGTGTATTCCGCTGTATTTCGTATTAAGAGTAACCTCCATGCCTAGCATTATTTGCAAATCCGTGCTCTTGTCTGAAGAAATTTTTACCTATATCACCGCCTAGCACTTAGATAGCATAGCTAGTGACTAGCCCCCAAGCCCAAGGCTAGTTTTAATAAACAGGCTTTAGTGTCGAAACAGAGTTACATAAGGCGATAAATAAGTAGCTCCCAAGACTCTGGCATGCATCCAAAAATGTGTGTCCGGAGTATTTTTATTGGGAACGGGGGCTAAGTAAAATTTATTTGTTTGCAGGTTTCGACCTCGGCTTCGAACTCCACCTCTGAGGAGATTGCGGAGATGAACTGGAAGCTCAAGAGGTCCGAAGAGGACCTCAATCTGATGAACAAGTGGATCGAGCTGTCTTAAAGTAAGCTACAAAGCCGAGGTGTTGTCAAATTTACTTTGAGTAAGGATAGCTTTTTGAACTATGTAACTAATGTCGAGCTGTTTAAATGATAGCTGCCGTGACCGAGCTTGAGGGGCTCAAGGCCGAGTTGTCAAAAGCTCGGGAGGAGGCCCAGCAGCAGAAAGCTGCGGCCACCAAGGTGGAGAAGGACCTAGTAGCCAAAAAGGTGGCTAGGGACAAGGACCAGGCGCGGGTCCTGGAGGTTTAGGAGACCCCGAGGGGCGTGTACAAGGTGCGGCCCTTCAGGTAAAAAAGAAGAAGGCAAGCGAAGAGCTTGAGAAGCTCTGCCTGGCGCATGTCGAGCTCCAGACCCAGGCCCGGGCCGACCGCGAAGTGCTCCAACAAGTGGAGCATATTGCCGCGGGCAAGCCATTTTTACTTCAGTGTGTGTTTGGCAGCAAGGGGTTCGTCGAGCTCACCCAGTTGTGGCACTCCAAAGAGGTCTTCGCGGATCTCCCGAAGAGCGCGGTGGACGTCGACCGCCACTTCGGCGAGCGGGAAGGCTACGAGGCGGAGAAGGCATTCTGGCAACAATTCCAGGCGTCGCCACGTCCAGAGCTGATAAATCATCGGATGAAGCAGCTGGTGGAGCTTCTCCGCATGGCAAGGCCGACGCTCTATGACATCTGCGTCAATTTGTGGCCCGCGGAGGTGTTGCCGACAAGCTTCTTCGGGCTCCTGGCTCAACTGGAATAAGACGTCCCATAGGTTGCTCGCTGGAAGCGTTCCACGTGCCTGGAGGGGCCACAGCGAGCCTACGCTTGCGTGAAGACGCATTTTCGGTGTGTCGAAGCAGCGGCCGTGGCCGTGGGACACCCCCCCCCCCGAAGGGAAGGATCAGACCATGGAGCAGTTCCTTGCCGATGTAGCAGAAGGGCCCCGGATTAACGAGGCCAAGTGTCCTAAGGACACTTTGTATTATTAGGTAGTACTTGGGGATGCCGAAGTGTGGTTGGATGTACAAAAACTTCCTTTTGCTTGAATGAATGCGGCTTTATATTCCTTCATATGATTATCCCGCTTTTTCTTTTTGTGTTTTTTTGACTCCTGTTCGATAGTTTTAAACTAAAAGTGGCCAGTCGTCAGCTTCGACCCCTCTGTACAGTATACAGAGAGTGTTCCTTTAGGCAATCGTGAGCCTTAGCCGACGTCTCGGTTCCCAAAGGTGGTCTGTGCACATAGGAACTAGGCAATCAGACTATAATGGCTTTATAACTTTCACTTAGCCATTGGAGCTTGACTGTGGGGGCTAATGACGATCCCCTGGCATGTGGGGTGGTCGGCTAAATAGCCGGGGTTTATGCCACTGACCACCTCGGCTAATGCTAGGAAGAAGCCCTTCGTTTAACACGGGTTGTCGCTAACGACACATCACTTGATGCGGTCATCGGACAGTCGACCAGTTTGCGCTTACCAAGACAGTCAGTTTTCAGCTTTCTCCAGTGAGGCACTGCCATGTGAGCTGGCGGCACTATCGCAGTGGTTCTCTCTTTAAACACTTAGCCGAGTTGATCAGAAACATAAAAGGTAATCATCGAAGCCGAACAACCCAACTATTGACCAAAATCTAGGTTCAAAACTGATTCATATAATGCAACATCCGAGACACCGAGTATTTCAGACTTATAATTTGGGGTGTGCGATTAAAAGCGAAGCCCTTTGTAAATAGCAATTGTATCACAAAGTATACTTTTGGATCAAAGGCAGTAATTATAAGGAAATGCTGAGAAAACTTAAGGGGCGGAATTTATTTATTTCATATGGTCAAACCGTGTATGTCAAGCTCTGACAAAAGGAACTTTAAAAAGATACAATGCAAAGAAAGAGAAAAAATATGAGTAAATCAAAACATGGCGGACTTGACAGAGGGTTTATTAGCCCGAGCCGCTTCCTGTCGCACGTCTGTGTCTCCATGCTGTGGACCAACTCGTCTTTGTTGATAGCGGAGTTGATATGGGCTTCCTGCAACCTCGGCCATTCGCTTTCTTAATGCTGTCGTCGGTCGAGTCCTTTAAAGAGGTGCGCGACTGCCTTTTGGATGGTTAAAGCCATATGGACGTGCCATTCGTGGTTGAGTCTTGTACAGAGCCCTGCCGGTATGTCAATCAGAAGTGCGTTGCTGCTCGGTCAAGTCGACCGTGATGTTTGCCTTGTTTTGGATGCTCGGCACCCTAGGGAATTTTTCATGCGAAGTTATGCACCCTGGGGACGTAATGCCCCTTCAAAGGTAGGCGCGCGAGGATCTTGTACCCCTATTTTGGGTGGGGTAATGCTTGACCGAGGTCAGTTTGCATGCCCCACGCGTGCTTTGATGAGCTTGGTGTGTGCTTACCTGCCCGGGCTACTTCCACCGACGCTTGTACCTCAGTTGCGAAAGCCGCGGTTTTCTCCACTATTCGGAGGGAGCGTTCAGTGTTGCCATTAACTATAATAACATCGTTTGGTCCTGACATTTTGAGCTTTAGGTATGCGTAGTGCGGGACTTCATTGAAGCGGGCAAATGGGGTGCGCCCGAGAAGCACGTGGTATCCGCTGCAAAAGGGAACAATGTCGAAGATTAACTCCTCGCTCCTGAAGTTCTCGGTTGACCCGAACACTACCTCCAGTGTCACTGTACCTGTGCAATGAGCTTCAACACCTGGTATGACACCTTTAAAGGTGGTGGTGTGATAAGTCTCCAATGTATCTATAATTTTTGATTGTTCCATGCTATTATGTTATCAATTTTGGATGTTTTATATGCATTATTATGCTATTTTATATCATTTTTTGGGACTAACCTATTAACGTAGTGCCAAGTGCCAGTTGCTGTTTTTTCCCTTGTTTTTGTCTTTACATAAAATCAATACCATACAGAATGAAACTTTTTCACGATTTTTCTTGGACCACAAGACACCCTAGAAGTTTCGGGGAGAGGTCAGAAGGGCCACGAGGCGCGATAAGCTCAGACGGCGCGCCCTAGGGGGCCTCCAAGCTTGTGGGCCCCCTATGGCTTCTCTAGCCCTAATTCTTCTTTTATAAATACTCAAATATTCCCCGTAGACCACAGGGCACACCAAAAATATTTTTCCACCGCTGCAAGTTCTAGAACCACGAGATCCCATCTGGAGGCCTTTTCCGGTACTCTGTCGGAGGGGGATTCGACCACGGAGGGCTTCTACATCAACCTTTCTGCCCTTCCGATGATGTGTGAGTAGTTTACCACAGACCTACGAGTCCATAGCTAGTAGCTAGATGCCTTATTCTCTCTCTTTGATCTTCAATACAATGTTCTCCTCGATGTTCTTGGAGATCTATTTGATGTAATCTTCTTTTGCGGTGCGTTTGTTGAGATCCGATGAATTGTGGGTTTATGATCAGATTATCTATGAATATTATTTGAGTCTTCTCTGAACTCTTTTATGCATGATTAAGATAGCTTTTTATTTCTCTCTGATCTATTGATTTGGTTTGGCCAACTAGATTGATTTTTCTTGCCATGGGAGAGGTGCTTTGTATTGCCACTGGTGCAGAGACATGCTATACAAACGGTTTTTACCCCCTTTCCACGACGGAGTTTTAAACTGTCACCTAGTAAGTGTGTGCGATAGGGGGGTCCTTCTCACATGACCCAGAAACCGTCGGGGATAGGCCCTTCGGTCACACACGCGGGGCAAAATGAGCTCGTGTGCGATCGGGCGAGGCATCGAAGACAATTATACAGGCCTAATCGTTTTCGTTCGTGTGTACATCCCACACAGTGAATCCCAGAAAAACGTTTCCGTTCGTATGTATATCACACACAGTTTTTTATGTGGAAACGTTTGTGCAAGGTGGCCTAATGCAAATATTTCTCTGCCGAAAGCCGTGTGTGATTGTTAATTGATCCTACACGCCTACTTTCTAGAAACCGTGTGGGTTGTTTGAGTTCATCGCCCACGGTGTTGTCAGAGTAACAGTCTGCAATGGAAAACCCAATAAGCAGGGTAATTGGCCTATTATTGATAATCCATGTAGTAATCAAATTGACATTTCTTATAAAACACACTAGATATTTCATATTTGTATAACGGCAACCAGGATTTCATAATCGAATTACATCAGATAGCTTCAGCACTCAGTTACACCAAAGAGGGATATAGCTAGCTATGCCATTACACAACAGCTCCAAGTTTCACATGCAACATCGAAAACCTTTGGAAAGTAGCATCATAGACGGTAAATAGGCAGATGAATCTCATCTAGGAAACTGCAGAAGTGGCGAATATTGAGCCTTCAGTGATGTTGAATGTCCTTGCAACTTTAGGCCAGTGGCTATGGATAATTGCCTGCCCAACCTTCATCCTCTTCAGGAAGACTTCAATATTGTACCATGGGTGTTGAATGAATAACTTCCTCGCCTCTTGACCATGCAGGTGGTTTGAGAGGTAATCATCGATGATCTGCTTTGGAAAGTACTGAAAACAAAGATATGCATAAATCGCTGTTATAAATTTTGAAATGGCACAAGGGGTAAAAACAAGGTAAAAGAGTTAGTACCATCCTATAGTTGACTGATGTCTTCTTCATTGTGCAAACAAAGATCTTGCTGTTATTCGTCGCAAGTTTATTTATCCTAACAATCTTTCTGAGTTTCTTGACTTGACTGATATTCATGGACATCTCATTTCCCCATATGCAAAATGGGTCAAACAGTGGGTCTAAGCCTCTGACAGCAGGACCTACATGTGCAAGACCAAATTGTAAGAAACCTAAATATCAGAATGATTCCTGCAACTGCACAATAATGTGTTATTAGTGAAAGGACCATGCATGAGCAAACCTCGATGGTAAACCGCAGTGCCTCCCATTGTTTCCCTGCAACACATATAAGGAAGATCTTGATCAGGTTAACTGAGAGTTGCCATACTATCAGTAGAATATGTATTGAGTACAGCCAAATTCGATTTATTTCTCACATGCATAACAATACAAAATTGTACCCATAACAAATGAAAATCAAATTCCAGAATTGAACCATACCGTTAACTGGACAGCAGAACAAATGAACCAAAACAGTTAACTGAGCACGACATTGCAGAATAGAATATATACTAGAAGATAAGACAGTTAACGAAACCAAGAATGCTTGAGAAAAGTACTACGAAATGTAGCAATTGTTGGACCAAACTGTTAACTGAACATTACATTTCAGAATATTAGATTGCATATTAACATTATAGAGGACAAATCACTAGAAGGCACTGGCGGTGGCCTCGAGAAAACAGCACGAACTGTATTTTAAAGTAGACAACTGTGTGGCGGTGTCGACGGTGGCCTCGAAGACGAGGTGCTCCTCCAAGATCTGGCGGTCGGCACGCATGGCAGCCATCGTGACCTCGTCCGCGCGTGCAGCCGTGATTTGCTTCTCCGCTGCCAGATGCTACTGAGCTCCACGTTATACTGCGTGCAAAATGGCTGTGGGTGGCGCTTAATTGGGGGACAGGGCCAGTGATTTGGGCAGAAGGAGTCGCGTCATCGGTCGGGCACTGGTACAGCGAGGTCCTATACAAACGGTATTTAACCCCTTTCCGCGATGGCATTTTGAACCGTCGCCTAGTGAGTGACTGCGATAGGGGGGTCCTTCCCACACGACCCAGAAACCGTTGGGGATAGGCCCTCCGGTCACACACGCTCGGCAAAATGAGGTCGTGTGCGACCGGCGAGCGATCAAATACGGTTATACAGGTCCAATCGGTTCGGGTCGTAAGTACATCCCACACAGTTAGTCCCAAACAAACGTTTCCGTTTGTTATGTACATTCCACACAGTCAATCCAAGGAATACATTTCCATTCTTATGTACATCCCACATAGTCAATCCAAGGAAAATGTTTCTGTTAGTATGTACATCCCACACAGTCAATCCAGGGAAAACGTTCCATTCGTATATACATCCCACATAGTTTTATGTATAGCCTCGTGTGTGATAGGTGTAACTGTCACACACGCTCTGCGTCGGTTAACCATTTGCTTTTATTCAACTACATCACACATGATTTGATGAAGAAAACTGTATGTGATTGGGCTATCCATCACAAGTGCTTTTACTGCTAGAACCGTTTGCAAAGTTCCATGACCCATTTAGCAGGTTTATTAGTTTACAATTAATAATTCTAGTATTACGCAAATTCACATTTCATATCAAACAGCTGTTTGCCAATTTCATATCAGGCACATAAATATATTTTAACATCACAGTACGATAGCTACCTGAAAATAGAACAATACAACATATAGCTAGTTCACCTTCATAAGAACAATATTAGAACAATATATTCATTTCCCTAATCGAGATCATCCAGGCTCGTCTTATCCACCTCTGCTTTCAGTTCAGTAAGAACCTGTTTTGCACTGGCCAACTGGGAAAGTGCCTCCTCCTTCGCCAACACCATCCTAGCAAAGTATAATTTAAAAAATCTAAGCTCATTCTCCATCTTCCTCTTTTTATCCCGCAACTTCAAATATTCTTCAGCGTTGACAACACTTTCTCTAAGCCTACCTCTGTTCTCTTCCTCATACATGCTCCAGAGCTTTGCTAGGCACATCTTCAAAGACTGTGGCCACTCTTGATCAACCCACTCCAGGTAAGAACACTTTCGTTCATCCTATAATATCTAAAACTATATCAGTAACAATTGTAGGGGAAATGGGTTTCTAGCAACATAGAAAATCACCAAATGCATATTTTGAAAAACTGAAGAAACAGGTTAATTATGACATATCTTCTCAAAAAGATCAATGTGCAAATGAATTAATTGATACTGAGACAACAACCAAATTCTGAAACATCAGAAGCTATAATTAACTACAACAATGCTACAAGTTCTTAGTCATGTACTATAAATAACAAATTGAACATTTTGTGAGGAAGCTAAATATAACTGCAACAACATAGCGACAGTGTTTGGATGACAGCAAATTGATACTAACAGGTGTACATGCACAAATTTAGTAACATAGAACTAATAGAACTAAGGCCGTCCACTATGTATGCCAAAACCGGTGTAAAGACAACTATTGCTACATTTGGCACTGGTGCCCTGCACTGGCGAGCCGATGCAGCGGGAAAAAAATCAGGGACCCGGACTCCGGAGCACCTAGTTGCTCCGATGCCCAGTTCCTTCGTGCCATAAAGATTTAGTATTTTACTGCTTGGCTGCTCGGATGTGTGGACCAAAGTTGGCTGCACAAACTACTGAAGCGGTGCCAAATAATTTTCTAATGGCACCGCTGATGAGATGGAAATATTTTTAGATACTAGGTACAAACTGTGACATTGTCTTAACATCCAGAATAACAAAGCACAGTGACATTGTCTGAATCACATCTAACAAATGATTTGTAACAACGAAAGTGGGGCTAACCTTCTCTGCACATGCCAGAAACTTCCTCCCACTGTACACAAATTCAAACGCAACTAGCTTCACGCATGGAGATTGATGGTGACAACGAGGAGGCAGATCTTCAGCCACCCCGCTCCATTCGTTGCAATTGATGGTCCTAGGGAGCTACAAGAGGAAGAAATGACTCAAATCAACCGCCGGTTTAAAATCCTTCATTCGAAGTCATAACCCGAGAGACAGAAGAGAGGCATACCCGGGTGCTGAAAAATTCGTCGTTGGAGGAGGAACCGCCGGAGAGGTCATTGAAGAAGACCATGGCGACCCCGGCAGTAGGATGCGAGACGGCGAGAGCGAGGAAGCAAGCGAGGAAGCGGCTATAGCTTCAGAAGGAAGGAAGGAGGAAATAGGGGAAATGTGACTTGTGGTCGGGGAGAAAAGGGCGTGGGGAGGGGGGCGGGGGTAGATATTTCAGCGGTAGGCCAAAAGTTTTGAAATGTGGAGGGAAACTTTGCGCGCGGTGCCGTCGGACACCATTCACTTTGAACGATTGTGTGCATCGCAAACGATTCTTCTGCTTTACGCGCATGGGATGAGTTTGGGCACACAAAAGAGCGTACAACACACAGACCACACTTACTGAATCGAGCAATTTTAGTAATTAAACAGAGCCAGTTGACCTGAACATTGCTCTACCAAAAGACCAGCATTAAAAACAAAGCCTAAGTACGCATAATTTTAACAAAGCTGCCGCCGCACCGGCCTATGCATCGCCGGTGTGAGATGAGACGTTGATGACTTGTCCTGGCGACATGCCGCCGTTGGTGGACTCCGCGTCCCCCCTGCTGAAGTCGATCGCATCCTCGTCCTCGTCCTCGTCCTTGGCGCCACCCTCAAGGTTGTAGTACTCATAGTAGTGGCTGCGCCAAAGCTCGCGTTGGTACTCCACCGCTGATTCCTTGACGGACAGACTCTTCTCTACCTCGACCTCGGCCATGCGCAACTGCTCCTCCCGGCGCTCCTTGATCTCCGCCGCCTCCTGCATCTCCAGCTCCCACTCGACGATCTCATGAGGAAGCAGGTGCTCCATGGCCACCGCCGCCTTTTCGGATGTGGGTTGCATGCTAGATTCCGAGGTAGCCTGGAATATCTTGGCATGTGCATCCTCGATCTTGGCGTGGATGGCCTCGACATGGGCCAGGGCGACATCGGCGGCACGGACGGCAGCTCGAGTGCTCTCGGCATTTGCAGCCGCCGTCGCAGCAGCTGCTGCAGCCGTCTCGGCTGCTGCAGCTCCCTGTTGCCTGCCGCAGACACCCTCTCGACAGATGCAGCCGCGCTCAATGCGGATGCGGCGGCAATCTCGGCATAGGCGGCGACACTCTCGGCGCAGGCGGCGGCGCTCGGGGAGGACGCGACCACCTTACGGGCCCTCACGAAGCGTTTCCACAGTGTCATCTTTGCAAGAAGGGGTTGTGGGATGGGGATCGGGATTTGTGGATTCGGGGGTTGCCAGCATTGGAGCAGACGAGGCGGCGAAGCATAAGGAGGAAGACTTAAATAGACCCACAAATTTTCATCGCAAACGGTTCCTACAAAAAAACTGTGTGTGATGTTGATGTTTTTTATTAGCTGTGAAAGACGAATTTGGAGTAAAGTGGCAACGGGTGGTGTTCTAAATGTACGAGAAAATTTGTAGTACTAATACAAGTATCATGTCAAAAATTGTAAAATTTCAGGGGTCATTTGACATTTTAAGACATTTTAAGTGATTTTCTAGCCATTTAATGACCGTAATTCAAATTTGAACTACATCTACATGCAACGGCTAACCATAATGGTTTGAAAAATCATATTTGTGTACTTGTGTGCGAGTTAATTCCATGTGCAGTAAATTGGAAGGGATTTTCAAACATATTGGTGTCACGGCCTGGACACTTGCATGGAGTGCCATGGCATTTAAATTCCAAAAAATTAAAAAATGATCAGAAACACATGAAACCTTGCTTGATGTAATGTCATGCCACCAAGATGATGTGGTAAAAAATTTGGCATGTTTGATGAAAGTTTGGACACACACCCCTCACAAACCGAAGCAACTCACTAGAAGGCTCATGGTTCCAAGAGGGAACAATGCATGTTTGATGACGAACGGGAGATAGCTTCCTCTTACGGCCTTTAAATTTTTTCTACATTTAACATGCACTAATACAATTGTCATGTGAAAATTTGGAAAATTCTAGGGGTCATTTGACCTTTTAAGACATTTAAGTGATTTTCTAGCCATTTAATGACCATAATTGAAATTTGAACTACATCTACATGCAACGGCTAACCATAACGGTTTGAAAAATCATATTTGTGTACTTGTATGCGAGTTAATTCCATGTGCAGTAAATTGGAAGGAATTTTCAAACATATTGGTGTCACCGTCTGGACACATGCATGGTGTGCCATGGCATTTAAATTCCAAAAAATTAAAAAATGATTAGAAACACTTGAAACCCTGCTTAATGTAATGTCATGCCACCAAGATGATGTGGTAAAAAATTTGGCATGTTTGATGAAAGTTTGGACACACACCCCTCACAAACCGGAGCAACTATCTAGAAGGCTCATGGTTCCAAGAGGGAACAATGCATGTTTGATGACGAACGGGAGATAGCTTCCTCTTACGGACTTCAATTTTTTTTCTACATTTAACGTGCACTAATACAACTGTCATGTGAAAAATTGAAAAATTCTAGGGGTCATTTGACCTTTTAAAGACATTTAAGTGATTTTCTAGCCATTTAATGACTGTAATTCAAATTTGAACTACATCTACATGCAACGGCTAACCATAACAGTTTGAAAAATCATATTTGTGTACTTGTGTGTAAGTTAATTCCATGTGTAGTAAATTGGAAGGAATTTTCAAACATATTGGTGTCACGGCCTGGACACATGCATGCATGGAGTGCCATGGCATTTAAATACCAAAAAATTAGAAAATGATCAGAAACACATGGAACCTTGCTTGATGTAATGTCATGCCACCAAGATGATGTGGTAAAAAAATTGCCATGTTTGACGAAAGTTTGGACACACACCCCTCACAAACCGGAGCAACTCACTAGAAGGCTCGTGGTTCCGAGAGGGAACAATGCATGTTTGATGACGAACAGGAAATAGCTTCCTCTTATGGCCTTCAAATTTTTTCTACATTTAACGTGCACTAATACAATTGTCATGTGAAAAATTGGAAAATTCTAGGGGTCATTTGACCTTTTTAAAACATTTAAGTGATTTTCTAGCCATTTCATGACCATAATTCAAATTTGAACTACATCTACATGCAACAGCGAACCATAACGGTTTGAAAAATCATATTTTTATGCTTGTGCGTGAGTTAATTCCGTGTGGAGTAAATTGGAAGGAATTTTCAAACATATTGGTGTAACGGCCTGGACACATGCATGGAGTGCCAACCATTTAAATTCCAAAAATTAAAAAATGATCAGAAACACATGAAACCTTGCTTGATGTAATGTCATGCCACCAAGATGATGTGGTAAAAAAATTGGCATGTTTGACAAAAGTTTGGACACACACCCCTCACAAACCGGAGCAACTCACTAGATGGCTCATGGTTCCGAGAGGGAACAATGCATGTTTGATGATGAACGGGAGATAGCTTCCTCTTATGGCCTTCAAATTTTTTCTACATTTAACATGCACTAATACAACTGTCATGTGAAAAAATGGAAAATTCTAGGGGTCATTTGACCTATTTAAGATATTTAAGTGATTTTCTAGCCATTTAATGACCATAATTCAAATTTGAACTACATCTACATGCAACGGCTAACCATAACGGTTTGAAAAATCATATTTTTGTGTACTTGTGTGCGAGTTAATTCCATGTGCAGTAATTTGGAAGGAATTTTCAAACATATTGGTGTCACAGCCTGGACACATGCATGGAGTGCCATGCCATTTAAATTCCAAAAAATTAAAAAATGATCAGAAACACATGAAACCTTGCTTGATGTAATGTCATGCCACCAAGATGATGTGGTAAAAAAATTGGCCTGTTTGACAAAAGTTTGGACAGACACCCCTCACAAACTGGAGCAACTCACTAGAAGGCTCGTGCTTTCGAGAGGGAACAATGCATGTTTGATGACAAATCGACGATAGCTTCCTCTTATGGGCTTCAAAAAAATTCTACAGTTAACGTGCACTAATACAACTGTCATGTAAAAATTTGGAAAATTTCAGGAGTCATTTGACCTTTTTAAGACATTTAAGTGATTTCCTAGCCATTTAATGACCGTAATCCAAATTTGAACTACATCTACATGCAGCGGCTAACCATAACGGTTTGAAAAATCATATTTGTGTACTTGTGTGCAAGTTAATTCCATGTGCAGTAAATTGGAATGAATTTTCAAACATATTGGTGTCACGGCTTGGACACATGCATGGAGTGCCATGGCATTTAAATTCCAAAAAATTAAAAAATGATGAGACGATGTAAATATCTGATGTTCAAAAAAGAAAGATCTGGCAAGACAATCGGGCCGCACATGATTGGCACTCTATTTTGCGCATCGAGGTTTGGAAGGTGAGTGGCGCGGGTTATTAATCAGACACGGTTCTGTATTGGAAACCGTCAGCTATTAAGTTCACACACGGATTTTGCTGCGGGAATCGTGTGTAATTCAAACTACAGTACTCGTAAATTTCAGCGACCGGCGTGTGTTCTGTTCCTGTCGATCTAGATTCCGGCCGCCAATAAATACTACCTTCCTCACGTCGTCCCGCCTGCATTCTCATCTACATCCTCCCCTCGCTCGCCCTCTATCTCTCTCAAATCTCTGCCATGGCACCGCCGATCTGCCCACGCGCCAACGAGGAGGCGCCGCCCCCCGAGGACGCTCAGTCAAAGAGGAGCGACGAGGAGGACCCTACGCGCCGCAGGACGAGGTTGCGCCAGACCCCCCAACTTTGGAGTGGTTTTGGGGCCAGTACAATCTTTGTCTATGGAAGTCGCTGCCACCGGCTGAGAAAGCCAAGCAAGTGGCGTTCAAGAAGGAGATGGCGGAGGAGGAAGCCAGGTACCAGGCGGCCTGTGAAGCCCGTGATGCCGCCTGGAAAAAGGAGGCGGTGGAGCTTTGGGGGCGGGCTCATCGTCGTGTGAAAGAGGAGTACGAAGACGGGTACTTCGCGAGGAAGGTCAAAGGCGGTAGGCGCCTCATCACTGCGTGGAGGTGGGCCGATAAGCTCCAGCGTGCCACCGACGAGGAGCTCAGGTGGGCGCCCAACGAAATGGCAAGATCATTCGCGCTCGTCCGCCAGCAAGAGGCAGATCGGTACATCAAGCGCTGCGAGGCGGAGGACGCGGAGTACTGCCTCCACGCTGGGAAGATGCTGTGCACCAGGGAGCTGCTGGCGAGGGGCTACCGGAATACTGCCCCTAGGAGGGATTATTAGTTTTAATATTGTTCGTTTTCAATTTGATGCATTGTACCTAGTAGTTAAGTATCATCACGTATATGTGATGATATTATATATATTCTGTGATGAACTAATGAACAATTAATATATATTATGAATTCCATTTTCTATCTATTTTCGTATACTAATTTGTATCTAGCTGTTATCATCCACATATACAGAATGGAAATCATATACACACACACATTGAAAAAGAACATATAAGCACGGAAAACAGAGTACACACATTGAAACAGAGCAATATTATGATTGCTGTGAATACATAGCGATCCATGTCGAAATGACTCAACAAAATAAAACACATCCATGAGACCATGACCAGTAGCCCTTGCTTACGGTAGCTCTTGGCTCTGCCTAAACTCGTGCAGGCATTCGTCCAAGCGGTCGACACGCTCGCGGTACATCTGGAGCGCGATCTCGAGCTCCAAGTTGGCTATTTCATCAGAGATCACCAGCTCGAGGATGCGACGGCCATGTTCCTCTACTGCACCCAGGTGGACACCTGGGCCAAGGAGGCGGTCGAGCCTAGCGACCAGCGCGTTGGCATCGAGTGGGCCGCGGACAAGGCGAACGGCGCGACCCACGCGAATGGCACGACGGGCGTCCGGTGCAAGTACAGCGCGGCCGGCCTCTGGTGCAAGTACGGTGCAGACGGCCTCTGCCCACTCCTGGCGAGGAATGGGGGTACTGACGGGACGTGTAACCAGCTGCGATGCCCTGTTGATAGCAGGCAAGCGCCGATGGATCCACTCTTGCTGTGCGGCACGCCACGCCTCTCACTCCGCAGCGCTCCAACGGTCTCGCTGCGCGGCGAGCCGCAACCTATCAGCGCGGACGCGCCTAGCTTGCTCTGCGGCGCGCAATCGATCATGTTGTGCGGCGAGCTACAGCCTCTCGGCGCTGACATGCCTATCTTGATCCGCGGCACTGAAGCGCCAAGCGCCAAGGGTCTTCTCAACCCTGGCGATGACACACATCACGGCGTCGTCCATCGCGTTGCCGGGGAGCGCCTCAGCCTCGACGGGCCGTGGTGCCTTCTCGTTTTCCTCATCGAGGAGGTTGATGGCAGAGGCCACGCTTTGGTGGGTTGCCATGCTTGGAAAAGGTGGATGTGCTACAGGCTACGCTTGTTGCCTCCGTGCGTCGCGCGCCACGCGCAATATCGCTGGGTGGCAGCGGGAAACCGGTGAGGAAATGGCGGGAAACGGTGGCGTTTTCATAAAACGCCATCAATTAATGGAAACTTAGCATAGAAGGAACATCGAGCTAGCACGACGCGTGCGGGCACATTGCTCGCCCAAGGCTATGATCCATATACTTGTGTGCCCAACAGAGCACACTATTCACAGTAAAGAATATTGTTCCGTCCATCCGAGTGAACTGTATGCCGTATATCGCACGCACATTCATCGGGCTGACCATTTCTTTTATGTTGCCTAATCACAAACAGTTCATCCGAGTGAACTGTATGCCGTATATCGCACGCACATTCATCGGGCTGACCGTTTCTTTTGTGTTGCCTAATCACAAACAGTTCATCCGAGTGAACTGTATGCCGTATATCGCACACACCTTCATCTGGCCACCCATTTCTGTTGTTCCGACTCATCACAAATAGTTTATCCGAGTGAACTATATGCCGTATACCGCACACGCCTCCGTCTGGCTACCCATTTCTTTTGTTCCGCCTCATCAAAAATAGTTCATTGAACTGAACCGTATGCCCTGCAATGCACACGCAACTAAAATCTGAGCCGTGTTTGATGTATCCGCCATCGCAAACGTTTTGCATCTTTTTTGATGGTTTTTTTACATCATCGTTTGGGATTAATGCATCACACACAGTTTCGTCGAAGGGTCTCTGATTGTAGTGTCGCGTTAGCAGCATCCTGCAGTAGTGGGGGCACGTGGGATGGGGAAGGAGGAGGATGGTGTGGGTGGGGTGTGGATTACCTGACCATATCGACGAGGCCACGCAGTAAGAAGAAGGGTCGCCGGTGAGGAGGCGGCGCTGCTAGTAAGCAGCAGTGAAGGTTTGAACTTGGAAACCAAGGAGGAACAGTGGAAATGTGGCTTTTGGTGGGGGGAGATTGATATTTCCGCAGTGGCAGAAAATTTTGCTTGGTGCCACGAGAAACTGGTGCGCAAGTGTGGTTCAAGCGCGGGTGGTGGACTGTAGACGATGAAGCTTCCCGCGTAAACCATACAAGGTGGTGCGCCAAGATATTTTATATCGCATCCCACACGATTCTTGCTAGTAAACTATTTGTGGTATACCTAATTTTTTCATTCTATTTTGAAAGACAAAATGGTGTTACAGAGGGAAAGGATGGTGTTTGAATTGCTAGAACATTTATCTACGGTGAACATGCAACTATATGAGTGCCGTGTTAAAATTTGGAATTATTCCGGGTACGTTTGGCCTTTTTATGCATTAATTGAGTTTCTGTGCATTTAATGTGCATAATTCAAATTTGAACTACAAGCACATGCTCCAGTGCACCAAGGTTGGTTGAAAAATCACATGTGTGTATTTGGGTGAATTTGTAGGTCCCATGCAAGAAATGGGAATGAAATTCAAACATCTGGGCATCGTGGCCCGGCCGGAAACATTGAGAAACTTGGTTTTTAAATTCCTGTATATCCCAAACTCGCCTGAAAATCATGAAACTTGGCATGGTGTCATTTCATGGCACCAACATGCTGTGGTAAAAAATTTGGCCGAATTGGGACAAGTTTTGGTATAAGCTTCTTGCAAATTGGAGCTTCTCTCAAGAAGGCGTGTGGTTTCGAGAGGGAACGTGTCACCTTTGTGTGTGAAACAACATACGATGCCCCCCTCTTGATTTTTTTACAGAGCCAACATAGAACTATATGAGTGTCGTGTTAAAATTTGTTATTATTCTGGGCTTGTTTGGCCTTTTTTATGCATTAATTGAGTTTATGGGCATTTAATGTGCATAATTCAAATTTGAACTACAAGCACATGCTCCAGTGCACCAAGGTTGGTTGAAAAATCACATGTGTGTCCTTTGGTGAATTTCTACGTCCCATGCAAGAAATGGGAATGAAATTCAAACATCTGGGCGTCGTGGCTCGGCTGGGAACATTGAGAAACTTGGTTTTTAAATTCCTGTAAATCCAAAACTCGCCTGAAAATCATGAAACTTGGCATGGTGTCATTTCATGGCACTAACATGCTGTGGTAAAAAATTTGGCCAAATTGGGACAAGTTTTGGTATAAGCTTCTTGCAAACCGGAGCTTCTCTCAAGAAGGCTCATGGTTCCGAGAGGGAACGTGTCACCTTTGTGTGCGAAACGATATACGCTCCCCCCCTTGATTTTTTTCAGAGGCAACATAGAACTAAATGAGTACCGTGTTAAAATTTGGAATTATTCCGGGTTCGTTTGGGCTTTTTTATACATTAATTGAGTTTCTGGGCATTCAATGTGCATAATTCAAATTTGAACTACAAGCACATGCTCCAGTGCACCAAAGTTGGTTGAAAAATCATATGTGTGTCCTTGGGTGAATTTCTAGGTCCCATGCAAGAAATGGGAATGAAATTCAAACATCTGGGCGCTGTGGCTTGGCCAGAAACATTGAGAAACTTGGTTTTTTAATTCCTGTAAATCCAAAACACGCATAAAAATCATGAAACTTGGCATCGTGTCATGACATGTGATACGTCTCCGGCGTATATACTTTTCCTAACGCTTTTGCTCTTGTTTTGGACTCTAATTTGCATGATTTGATTGAAAATAACCCGGACTGACGCAGTTTTCAGAGAACTACCATGGTGTTGTTTTTGTCCAGAAATAAAAGTTCTCGGAATGGAACGAAACTTTTTGGAGAATTTTTATGGAATAAAAGAAAAATACTGGAGCCAAGAACCACCGGAGGGGGGGCCTGGGTGAGCACAACCCACCAGGGCGCCCCCCCTCCAGGCGCGCCCATGTGGGTTGTGCCCACCTGGTGGCCCACAGACCCTGACTTTGACGCTATAAAATCCTATTTTTGGAGAGAAAAATCAAGGAGAGAGAATTATCGCGTTTCACGATACGGAGCCGCCGCCACCTCCTGTTCTTCATCGGGAGGCCAGATCTGGAGTCCGTTTGGGGCTCCGGAGAGGGGGATCTTCGATCTTCGTCATCACCAACCCTTCTCCATCACCAATTCCATGATGCTCCCCACCAGGAGTGGGTAATTCCTTTGCAGGCTCACTGGTCGGTGAGGAGTTGGATGAGATTTATCATGTAATCGAGTTAGTTTTGTTAGGGCTTGATCCCTAGTATCCATTATGTTCTAAGATTGATGTTGTTATGACTTTGCCATGCTTAATGCTTGTCACTTTGGGCCCGGGTGCCATGATTTCAGATCTGAACCATTTATGTTATCACCATTATATCTATGTTCTAGATCCGATCTTGCAAGTCATATTCACCTATTACGTGTTATGATTCGTAAACCCCGGTGTGACAGTAATCGGGATACTTTCCGGTGATGACCGTAATTTGAGGAGTTCATGTATTCACTATGTGTTAATGCTTTGTTCTGGTTCTCTATTAAAAGGAGGCCTTAATATCCCTTAGTTTCCTTATGGACCCCGCTGCCACGGGAGGGTAGGACAAAATATGTCATGCAAGTTCTTTCCATAAGCACGTATGACTATTTAAGGAATACATGCCTACATTATATTTATGAACTGGAGCTAGTGCCGTATCGCCCTAGGTTATGACTGTTATATGATGAATATCATCCAACGAATTCACCGATCCAATGCCTACGAATTTTCCATATATTGTTCTTGCTAAGTTACTACTGTTGCTGCTACTGTTACAATTGCTACAAAATCATTGCTATCACTGTTACTGTTACTACTACTATTTATCCTTGCTATCAAAACTATCATATTACTTTGCTACTGTTCATATTGCTGCAGATAATTAATCTCCAGGTGTGGTTGAATTGACAACTCAGCCGCTAATACTTACAAGTATTCTTTGGCTCCCCTTGTGTCGAATCTATAAAGTTGGGTTGAATACTCTACCCTCGAAAACAGTTGCGATCCCCTATACTTGTGGGTTATCAACATGGCACCAACATGTTGTGGTATTTTTTTTGGCCGAATTGGGACAAGCTTTGGTATAAGCTTCTTGCAAACCGGAGCTTCTCTCAAGAAGGCTCGTGGTTCCGAGAGGGAACGTGTCACCTCCGTGTGCGAAATGACATACACTGCCTTCTCCCGCCTTGAAATTTTTACAGAGGCAGCTTAGACCAATAGGAGTTTCATGCTAAATTTTGGAATTATTCTGGGTTTGTTTGGCCTTTTTGTACATTAATTGATTTTCCAGGCATTTAATGCACATAATTCAAATTTGAACTACAAGCACATGCTCCAGTGCGCCAAAGTTGGTTGAAAAATCATTTATGTGTACTTGGGCGAATTTCTAGGTCCCATGCAAGAAATGGGAATGGAATTCAAACATCTGGGCGTCGTGGCTTGGCCGGAAACATCGAAAAACTTGGTTTTAAAATTCCCATAAATCCAAAACTCGCCTAAAAATCATGAAACTTGGCATGGTGTCATGACCTGGCACCAACATGCTATGGTAATTTTTTTGTCCGATTTGCAAAGGCGCACACATTAACAATCAACAAAGTCATTTTGGAACAAGTGCTGTCACGTTACAATCGGAAACACAAGTATTATTGAAACCGTGGGCGTTCTACTTACCATTTACGTGCCAGCACGCGTCCCCTTTTTTATTGGCTAGGAGGTGCCGTGCGGGGTAGCTATTTGAGTACAGGAGGCGTGTGATCAGACCCCTGCGCGTGCTTATTGGGAGGAGAGCCCTTTGGCCTCCATCCGCCGCCCACCTCTCTCCCAATGTCTCTATTAATGGCGCCCGAGCCCATGTCTAATGGCATGGCTATGTCTCACTCGACTGAGATTTAAGAGAGAAAAAAATAAAATATGAAAAGAAAATTTTGCACGGATCTTGACGTAAGATCCGACGGACCTATATAGCATCGACTGCGACTTATAGAAGACTGATGAATATATAAGGATGATGACAATGGATAATAATTGTCTTACATATTTAGGAAGATAATTAAAAAAGCCACATGCGGCAACGCCAGAAATACACAAGGGAAAAAGAAGAAGGAAGACGCAAACAACGATCTGGCTTGCTGATCTCTACTTTCTTGATGCGCTGCAGGCCGCGGAGACTAGTTCTCGCGGCGAGCGGCGATGATCTCTTTCATGTCCTCAATATGCTGCTTGGCAGCATCCACGGATTCCTCCACCAGCCTTTCGCGCTCGATGCGAAGCATGGCATTCTGATCCATAAGTTTCTTGACGATGACACCCGTCCTCTTCAACAAGGCAGTGGTCTCCTCGTGCTCCTTCGCTCTTCTGGCGATCTTCGCCCTCAGCAGGTCGCGCTTGGTGCGGAGCTTCGCCTTGTCCTCCCCTAGTCCCCGAATGACGCCGGTAGCATTTTTAAACGAGGCATTCATCTCGTCCTGCAGCTTCATCCAGCTAGAGATCCGACCCATCAGGTCATTGAGCATAGCGCACATGCATCTGTGAGAGTCCTCGCCTGCCCGCGAGACATTTTCCCAGGCCGCCGCGGCGCAGGAGGACATCTCTGCTGCATTCGCGACGCGGCGGGACATCTCTGCTGCTTCTGCTATGCGGCTGAACCAGTATGCTGCATCGACGATGCGGCGGGACCTCTGTGCTGCTTTGGTGGCATGGCGGGACCTCTGTGCGGCTACGATGGTGTGGCGGGACATGTCGGCTGCTTTCGCGATGAGGCGGGACATCAAATTATTACTATGAAGAATCTGATGGATACCAAGACTAAGATTTTTCCCTCTAAGACGAGGGGAGGTAAGGAACTGCCATCACACTCTGCACTTGATTCACCTTCTATTTTGAGTAGACTTGCAACACCACCACATGCTATTAATTCTGATATGTCGCAAGTTATTGATGATGCTACTTCTACTATGAATGCTACTCATGATGATGCTAGTACCTTGCTTGATGATAATATTCCACTAGGTGAATTTATTAATGAACAAATTGCTAGAGCTAAAGATCTTGAGAATGTTGAAACTAAAAATCTTGAAACTCCTATTAGGCCTAGCTCTCCTAGACATGAATTGCCTAAGATACCTGAAGGTTATGTTATGGAGGAGGAGACAACTAGATATTTTCTTGCTTGCAATGATAGAGATGATCTTAAGCAATTATTATGCAAACTGAAAGAAAATCCTTTGAATGCTAGAATGAAATGTGATCCTAAGTTTGCTACATCACCTATCTTTGTTGATGATAAGGATTATGAATTCTCTGTTGACCCAGAGTTAATTACTTTGGTTGAATCTGATCCTTTCCATGGCTATGAAACTGAAACTGTTGTGGCACATCTCACTAAATTAAATGATATAGCCACCCTATTTGCTCATGATGAGAAGATTCGCTACTACTATATTCACAAATTATTTCCTTTCTCATTAAAGGGTGATGCTAAGGTATGGTACAATACTCTTGCTCCTGGTTGTGTGCGTAGTCCCCAGGATATGATTTACTACTTCTCTGAAAAATATTTTCCTGCTCATAAGAAACAAGCTGCCTTACAGGAAATATTTAACTTTGTGCAAATTGAAGAAGAGAGTCTCCCACAAGCTTGGGGGAGGCTTCTCCAATTGCTTAATGCTTTGCCTGATCATCCTCTTAAGAAAAATGAAATACTTGATATCTTCTATAATGGACTAATCGATGCTTCTAGGGACTTCCTAGATAGTTGTGCTGGTTGTGTTTTCAGGGAACGAACTGTTGAACAAGCTGAGGAATTATTGAATAATATATTGAAAAATTATGATGATTGGAATCTTCCTGAAGCACCTCCTAAACCCATTCCGAAGAAGAGGGGTATCTTATATCTAAGTCCTGAAGATATGCAAGAGGCAATGAAAAGTATGAAGGATAAAGGTATTAAAGCAGAGGATGTTAAAAATTTACCTCCTATTGAAGAAGTACATGGACTTGACACACCACCACCAAGGGTGGTAGAGGTAAATTCTTTAATGAAATTTGATGAAAGTGACATCCCTTACAATAAACATCCTACTCAATGCCTCTATGAGTTTGACAACTACATTAGAAAACAAGATCACTTCAATGAAAATGTTATGAAACAATTGAAATACAATTCCAATATGATTGCTCGGTTGAGTGACTTGTTATTTAGAACCTCCAATGATGTTAGAGGTGTAGGAAAACATGCCTCTATGGTTCAAACCCAACTAGAACAAGTTGCTAAATCTCAAAGAGAGGTGCTAGATGAAATGAATAATAATATAAATGACTTTGCTGTTAGGGTAGCAACTAGAGGAGGTAAAATGACTCAGGAACCACTTTATCCTAAGGGACATCCTAAAAGAATTGAACAAGACTCTCAAAGAATTAACACTGATGCACCTACTCCTTCTAGAAAGAAGAAGAAAAAGAAAAATGGTAGGACTTTGCATGCCTCTAGTGAACCTGAAGTAGAAAAACCTCCTGATAATGATAATGATGTTTCTATTTTCGATGCTGAAACTCAATCTGGTAATGAACATTCATCTAGTGATAATGAAAAAGATAATGATGATTTTCATGAGGACACTTAACCAGGCAATGATAAACAACCAGATAATGATGTTGAAATAGAACCAGCTGTTGATCTTGATAACCCACAACCTAAAAATAAAAGATATGATAAAAGAGACTTTGTTGCTAGAAAACATGGAAGAGAAAGAGAACCATGCGTTCAAAAACCCATGCCGATGAAGAATTTGAACGTTTTGCTGAATTGCTTAGGCCAGTCTTTTTGCGCACTCATTTAACTGATATATTAAAGATGGCCCCTTATGTAAAATATATGAAAGACATCATCACTAATAAGAGAAAAATACCAGAAGTTGAAATCTCCACCATGCTTGCTAATTATTCTTTTAAGGATGGAGTACCTAAAAAACTTGGAGATCTGGGAATACCAACTATACCTTGCTCCATCAAAAGAAATTATGTCAAAACTGCTTTGTGTGATTTAGGAGTTGGTGTTAGTGTTTTGCCATTCTCTTTATATAAAAGACTTGATTTGAATAAAATCACACCTACTAAAATATCTTTGCAAATGGCTGACAAATCAACTGCCATACTTATCGGTATTTATGAGGATGTGCCCGTTGTTGTTGCAAATGTTACTATCTTAACTGACTTTGTTATACTTGAGATGCCCGAGGACGACAACATGTCGATTATCCTTGGTAGACCCTTTTTGAATACTGCAGGGGCTGTTATTGATTGCAATAAAAGCAAGGTCACTTTTCATATCAATGGTAATGAACATACGGTGCACTTTCTGAAGAAACAATTCCAAGTGAATGGTATTAATGTTATTGAAAAATCTCCGACACTCACTATTGGAAGTTTCCAACTACCTCTACCTACTGCCAAAAAGAAATATGAAATGCTTATTGTTGGGGACATGCATATCCCTGTTGAGGTAACTTAGTGTTTTACGAAAGTTCTTTGGTTTCATGCTAATCGAAGGTGGTTGTTAATAAGACTTTGATCAACCTTATTAATGGATCATTTTTGAGAGGTATGAAGTTGATGAATTTAGTAAGCACAACCTTCTGCTCCCAACTTTTATTCTCTGTTTTTCTTAGTCAAATAAAATAAAATGCCATGCTTTGTCTATTTTCTAAATTTCCCGTGCAATAAAAAAATGACGCAAAAATAAAAATTATCAGAATGCCCTGAAAATTCAATACAGTTTTTTTCTGAATATTTCTAAATTTTTAGTACAAATAACATCAGAGGGAGTGCACCAGGTGGGCACAACGCCAGCAGCCCCAGGTGCGCCCTGGTGGGTTGTGGTCCCCACTTGGGCCCCCTCACTTATCTTTTTAGCCCATGTCATCACCTACCTCCAGAAAAAAATCACCATTGCTCTCTCTCTCTCGTGTTCTTGCTCCCAAACCCGCGGATTTCGATCTCTTTGCTCGAAGCTCCGTTTTCGAAACTATTTTGGGGGATTGCTACTTGGTATGTGACCCCTCCATTGCTCCAATTAGTTTTTGCTTTAGTGGATTATATTTTGAATAATTAGCTACTCTTGGTGTTACTGTAGATGAGCTTGCATGTTGAATTCTTAGAGTTATAAGTAGTTTGAATGCTCAATATAGCCTTTATGCCTCCTTATGAGTAATTGCTATCAATCTTGTGAAGTTTTGTTAATAAAAATTTTGTGTCTCAGAAAATTTTCAGAAATCGTACATGAATCAAATGAGTTTCTTTTGGAGAATTTCTTCGAGGAGGAGTTCCTCGGAGGCATCGTCTAGCAATGGCTCAACTCGTCGGTCTTATGTTGAACCAAGTGCAAGTTCAGTACGAGAAGCCGCTATCAAATCATGCCTATGGCCGAGCGACGATTTCATGATGAGTGCAAGTATTAAAGAAGAATTTGATCAATATAACCACAACGCCGAGCTCGGTCCCTACATTGAAGATAAGTGCAACCAACATCTCAGCCTCACATAATCGTTTACTAAAGAATTTAAATTCCATCCTCGTGAGTCTAGAGTTTCGTTTAAACTTTATGACCGTCCAATTACCATGCCTTTAGGTGAGTTTAGTGGTGTGTGTAAAATTCCGTTTTGGGGTTCGCTGGACGAGCCACCAAGAGCTGAATATGAGTCATTCTTGATCAATCTTTGTTACGGCGAGGACAGAGGAGTGACACAAGGTAGAATAAAAAGTATTCATTTCCCATCAATTCAATACTTTGCACTGTTTAATGGCAAATGCATCCTAGGCAAGCAAGACTGTAGTACACTTTGTGCTCCTGACTTGAGCCTCATACACACTGCTCTCACCGGTATTAAACGTTATAACCTTGGAGCGATTGTTGCACGCAGACTGCAACACAACGGTGGTAGTGGATATTTTTATGGTGGGATTTATGCTTCACGATTAGCAAAGGAGCTGGGTGTATCACCCTGGCCTAATGACCCTATCCTTCCCACTCGGTACTTAGACTTTGAGGCCATGAAGCGCCATAAGTTCCTTAAGGGTGAAATCAATGATTATACTGATAACTTGCTGTTCAATAAAGTATCAGTTGTGCATACCTTTTTGCCTGCACCTGCTCTCTTTGATTTTCACAGCAAAAGAAGGTATTATGTTTTTGAGAACGAGGCCCGTGCACACAACGCTGAGGTCGTCGTTGCCCAGCAAGCCGAGGAGGCTGCACCAAGAGCCTCCGTGAGCTACCACTCTGACTATTATGCAGGCCGCGGGTCATGATTACCAAGCTAGGCCAAAAGCCTAAGCTTGGGGGAGTACATATTTCCACCGACATTACATTCATGTACACACATTTCATTCCAGTTGTCGGTGTTCACACTTTTTCATTGTATTATCCATGCTAGACTTATTTTCTCGCTTTCTTCTTGTGTGTTTGAAAAACTTTGAGAAAACCCAAAAATATTTCTCGCTTCTTTTTAGTTTTTCTTTTTAGTCTAATTTAGTTGTAATGTTAAAAGAAAACCCAAAAAGATTTCCTTGTTCTTCTTTTGCTTGTTGGGAGCTCTCCCGTGTAAATAGTTTTCCTTGTTTTTGTTTTTCTCTTTAATTCGCTTTCTTCAAGAAAAACTAAAAACTCCAAAAATATTTCAGTGTGTTTCTCTGATTTTTTTCCTTTTATTGAGTCATACCAAGGAGAAGACCACGATGAAAATGTTGAGTGGCTCTCATATGCATTGATATTGATCTAATAAAGAGCCCATATTACCTTGTCTTCTCCTTTTTGAATAAAATGTTTGCAGATTCCAGCTTAGTCCACAACACTCTTGCACTATTATTATTTTCATATCATTCGGTCGTGCAAGTGAAAGGTAATGATGACGATATTTGATGAACTGGCTGTGGCAGAGAGAAACAGGTATGAACTCAACTTGTTCTGTTTTTGTAAATATGTTTAACCTAGTATCCATGATTCAGCCTATTATGATTAAACATGTTTGCAATGACAATTAGAGATTATAGTTTCTCATGCCATGCTTAAGTAGTTAGGAGTGGATAATGATTTATCTTGGATGTCAACATGCATTAAAATGATTGTGATGTTGTATGATGATATGGTATCCTCCTATGAATGTATCAAGTGGCTTGACTTGGCACATGTTCATGCATGTAGTTGAATCAAAACCAACATAGCCTCTATGATATTTATGTTCGTGGTGTTCATATCCTACTCATGCTAGTATCCAATGTTACTTATGCATAATGCATGTTCATGACCGTTTTCGCTCTCTAGCTGGCTGCTTCTCAACCTATTTGCTAGCCTTCGCTTGTACTAAGCGGGAATACTGCTTGTGCATCAAAATCCTAAAACCCCAGTCATTCCAGATGAGTCCACCATATATCTACCTATATGCGGTATTACCCTGCCATTCGAAGTAAATTTGCATGTGCCATCTCTAAAAACTTCAAATAAACATCCGTTTTTGTGTGCCTGGATAGTTCATAGAGCGACAGGAGGTACTCGGTATCTTCCATGCTAAGAGGGTTATTCTCATGATGAGTGTTTATTCACTCGTCCTCGCATGAGAGGGGCGGTAATAGGGATTCCCAGTCCCGAAATCAAAATTGCAAATAATTAAACAAAACTCCCCAAGGAATGATGTTGGTATGGACGGTACCCGTGGATTTGGCTAGCCGTGGAATGTGTTTGTTGGTGGAGGGGGAGTAAACCTTTACTTTTATCATTTGGGAACCGCCACTAATGTGTTTAGCATGGAAGATATCGATAACTAATGGTCGCGAAGTAAACAGGAAGGGCGCATTTCTCAAAATTTGATTTATCTCTGTTTTAAAAATCTGAGCTCTGGCACCGCTGCAAATCACTGCTTCCCTCTGCGAAGGGACTATCTATTTAATTTTATGTTGTGTCATCACCTTCTCAAATAAGCGCCAGATTTGAGAGCACTATTGTCATCCTCATGCATTGTGTATAGCTAATGTTGGATGCATCATGACTGGATCTTTTCTACCATGAATTACAATGTTTAGTCGCTGCTTGAACTTTGGAGGTGCTCTGCATTTATGTTTTATGGTCTCAGAAAGGGCTAGCGAGATACCACTGTTGTCATATTATATCACGATTGTTTTGACAAAGTGTTGTAATTTGAGATATTTTATTATTGCTCGCTAGTTTCTTATGCCATTGATATGAGATAATATAATTTTTAAGAGTTATTGTTGACATGGTTAGTTATAATCTTTGCTGAAAACCTGGGTGCTACTTAAGCTTATTTATGTAAACAAGAACAAAAGAGTTCGTAAAAGTTTTTCTTTTTCACTTTCAGTTTATCAACTGAATTGCTTGAGGACAAGCAAAGGTTTAAGCTTGGAGGAGTTGATACGTCTCCGGCGTATCTACTTTTCCTAACGCTTTTGCTCTTGTTTTGGACTCTAATCTGCATGATTTGAATGAAACTAACCCGGACTGACGCTGTTTTCAGCAGAACTACCATGGTGTTGTTTTTGTGTAGAAATAAAAGTTCTCGGAATGGAACAAAACTTTTTGGAGAATTTTTATGGAATAAAAGAAAAATACTGGAGCCAAGAACCACCGGAGGGGGGACCCTGGCTGAGCACAACCCACCAGGGCACGCCCCCCCTCCAGGCGTGCCCAGGTGGGTTGTGCCCACCTGGTGGCCCCGCAGACCCTGACTCCGACACTATAAAATCCTATTTTTGGAGAAAAAAATCAGGGAGAAAGAATTATCGCGTTTCACGATACGGAGCCGCCGCCACCTCCTGTTCTTCATCGGGAGGCCGGATCTGGAGTCCATTTGGGGCTCCAGAGAGGGGGATCTTCGATCTTCGTCATCACCAACCCTTCTCCATCGCCAATTCCATGATGCTCCCCATCGGGAGTGAGTAATTCCTTCATAGGCTCGCTGGTCGGTGAGGAGTTGGTTGAGATTCATCATGTAATCGAGTTAGTTTTGTTAGGGCTTGATCCCTAGTATCCATTATGTTCTGAGATTGATGTTGTTATGACTTTGTCATGCTTAATGCTTGTCACTTTGGGCCCGGGTGCCAAGATTTCAGATCTAAACCGTTTATATTATCACCATTATATCTATGTTCTAGATCCGATCTTGCAAGTCATATTCACCTATTACGTGTATGATCCGTAAACCTCGGTGTGACAGTAATCGGGATACTTTCCGGTGATGATCGTAGTTTGAGGAGTTCATGTATTCACTATGTGTTAATGCTTTGTTTTGGTTCTCTATTAAAAGGAGGCCTTAATATCCCTTAGTTTCCTTATGGACCCCGCTGCCACGGGAGGGCAGGACAAAAGATGTCATGCAAGTTCTTTCCATAAGCATGTATGACTATTTACGGAATACATGCCTACATTATATTTATGAACTAGAGCTAGTGCCGTATCACCCTAGGTTATGATTGTTACATGATGAATATCATCCAACGAATTCACCAATCCAATGCCTACGGATTTTCCATATATTGTTTTTGCTAAGTTACTACTATTGCTGCTACTGTTACAATTGCTACAAAATCATTGCTATCACTGTTACTGTTACTGCTACTATTTATCCCTGCTATCAAAACTATCATATTACGGTGCTACTGATCATATTGCTACAGATAATTAATCTCCAGGTGTGGTTGAATTGACAACTCAGCTGCTAATACTTACTAGTATTCTTTGGCTCCCCTTGTGTCGAATCTATAAATTTGGGTTGAATACTCTACCCTCAAAAACTGTTGCGATCCCCTATACTTGTGGGTTATCAACATGGCACCAACATGATGTGGTAAATTTTTTGGCCGAATTGGGACAAGCTTTGGTATAAACTTCTTGCAAACCGGAGATTCTCTCAAGAAGGCTCGTGGTTCCGAGAGGGAACGTGTCACCTCCATGTGCGAAACGACATGCACTGCCTTCTCCCGCCTTGAAATTTTTACAGAGGCAACTTAGACCAATAGGAGTTTCGTGCTAAATTTTGGAATTATTTCGGGTTTGTTTGGCCTTTTTTGTACATTAATTGAGTTTTCAGGCATTTAATGCACATAATTCAAATTTGAACTACAAGCACATGCTCCAGTGCGCCAAAGTTGGTTGAAAAATCATTTATGTGTACTTGGGCGAATTTCTAGGTCCCATGCAAGAAATGGGAATGGAATTCAAACATCTGGGCATCGTGGCTCGGCCGGAAACATCGAAAAACTTGGTTTTAAAATTCCCGTAAATCCAAAACTCGCCTGAAAATCATGAAACTTGGCATGGTGTCATGACATGGCACCAACATGCCGTGGTAAATTTTTTGTCCGATTTGCGAAGGCGCACACATTAACAGTCAACAAAGTCATTTTGGAACAAGTGTTGTCTCGGTACAATCGGAAACACAAGTATTATTGAAACCGTGGGCGTTCTACTTACCATTTACGTGCCGCCACACATCCCCTTTTTTTATTCTCTAGGAGGTGTCGTGCGGGGTAGCTATTTGAGTACGGGAGGCGTGCGATCAGACCCCTGCGAGTGCTTATCGGGAGGAGAGCCCTTTGACCTCCATCCGCCGCCCATATCTCTCCCAACGTCTTCATTAATGGCGCCCGAGCCCATATTTAATGGCGTGGCTATGTCTCACTCGACTAAGATTTAAGAGAGAAAAAAGAAAAGCTGAAAAGAAAATTTTGCACGGATCTTGATGTAAGATCCGACGGACCTATATAGCATCGACTGCGACTTATAGAAGACTGATGAATATATAAGGACGATGACAGTGGATAATAATTGTCTTACATATTTAGGAAGATAATTCAAAAAGCCACATGCGGCAACACCCGAAATAGACAAGGGCAAAAGAAGAAGGAAGACACAGACAACGATCTGGCTCGCTGATCTCTACTTTCTTGATGCGCTGCAGGCCGCGGAGACTAGTTCTCGCGTCGAGCGGTGATGATCTCTTTCATGTCCTCAATAAGCTGCTTGGCAGCATCCACGGATTCCTCCACCAGCCTTTCACGCTCGATGCAGAGCATGGCATTCTCATCCATAAGTTTCTTGACGATGACACCCGTCCTCTTCAACAAGGCAGTGGTCTCCTCGTGCTCCTTCACTCTTCCGGCGATCTTTGCCCTCAGCAGGTCGCGCTCGGTGCGGAGCTTCGCCTTGTCCTCCCCTAGTCCCCGGATGACGCCGGTAGCATTTTGAAACGAGGCATTCATATCGTCCTGCAGCTTCATCCAGCCAGAGATCCGACCCATCAGGTCATCGAGCATAGCGCGCATGTGTCTGTGAGAGTCCTCGCCTGCCCGCGAGACATTTTCCCAGGCCGCCTCGGCGCGGGAGGACCTCTCTGCTGCATTCATGATACGGTGGGACATCTCTGCTGCTTCTGCGGCGCGGCTGAACTAATATGCTGCATCGACGGCACGGCGGGACCTCTGTGCTGCTTCGGTGGCGCGGCGGGACCTCTGTGCTGCTACGGCGGTGTGGCGGGACATGTCGGCTGCTTTCGCGGCGAGGCGGAACATCAAATTATTACTATGAAGAATCTGAAGGATACCAAGACTAAGATTTTTCCCTCAAAGATGAGGGGAGGTAAGGAACTGCCATCACACTCTGCACTTGATTCACCTTCTATTTTGAGTAGACTTGCAACACCACCAGATGCTATTAATTCTGATATGTCACAAGTTATTGATGATGCTACTTCTTCTATGAATGCTACTCATGATGATGCTACTACCTTGCTTGATGATGCTACTACGGTGGCGTGGCGGGACATGTCGGCTGCTTTCGCGGTGAGGCGGGACATCTCTCGTGCTTCCGCTTCCATGCTCGCCTCTTCCTGGTAGTAATCTCTCGACCCAAAACTCATGTGGGCCGTGGCAGACGCAAGGGAACGACGATGAAAGACTTTTTTGTTTTTGTGGATGAGGAGTTGAGGAGGAATGTGGAGTCATCTTGGAGTAGGTAGTATTTATAACCGAGTACTAATACGCTCCTAAGTGAAAACCGTTTAGGTTTGGATCGGTGTGAACAGGTTTGCAATTAAATAGAGCGTGGTAGTAATTTGGAATGTGACAGGACGCAAGCTCAAAATTTATTGACGGTTCTAATTTCGAAGTGTGGCACTATTCCTGGATGGCATAACGTAGGCATGCGTTCTCGGCCACGTACGTGGCATTTGCACCATAGGGTGCACCACAATAAGCGATGTCAGCACATGTCTTGTTCCATCAACCATGCGCGCTCGTTATTACCATCACGCACGCTTCTTTTAATTATAATGTGTGCCCGTCTAGCGCACACACGTTGATCTGTCTAAATGTTTCTGTTTGTTGTGGCGTGTGAAGTGTATGCCGTCAATCGCAGACACCTTGATTTGGCTGACCGTTTCTGTTGTGTTGCCTAATCACAAATAGTTCATCTGTGTGAAGTGTATGTCGTCAATCGCAGACACCTTGATCTGGCTGACCGTTTCTGTTGTGTTGCCTAATCACAAACAGTTAATCCGAGTGAACTATATGCCGTATATCGCACACACCTTCATCTGGATGTCCATTTCTGTTGTTCTGCCTCATCGCAAACAGTTCATTCGAGTGAACTGTATGCCCCGCATCGCACACGCAACTAAAATCTTAACCGTGTTTGATGTATCCGCCATCACAAACGTTTTGCATCTTTTTTGATGGTTTTATTACATCACCGTTTGTGATTAATGCATCGCACACAGTTTCGTTGAAGGGTCTCTGATTGTTGTGTCGCGTTAGCACCATCCTGCAGTAGTCTGGGTTCAATCTTGCGGTGCTCAATCCCAGTGACAGAAAGGGACATGACACGTATTTGTATTGTTGCCATTAAGGATAAAAAGATGGGGTTTGTTCATATTGATGGGATCTATCCCTCTACATCATGTCATCTTGCTTAAGGCGTTACTCCGTTCTTGTTAACTTAATACACTAGATGCATGCTGGATAGCAGTCGATGTGTGGAGTAATAGTAGTAGATGCAGGCAGGAGTCGGTCTACTTGTCACGGACGTGATGCCTATATTCATGATCATTGCCTTAGATATTGTCATAACTATGCGCTTTTCTATCAATTGCTCTACAGTAATTTGTTTACCCATCGTATGCTTTCTTTCAAGAGAGAAGCCTCTAGTGAAAACTATGGCCCCGAGTCTATTTTTATCATATTATTTTTAGATCTATTAAATCAAAAATACAAAAATACCTTGCTGCAATTTATTTACTTTTATTTTATTTTGCACTTTTACTTATCTTTTATATCTATCACTATCAGATCTCATCCTTGCAAGTAACCATGAAGGGATTGACAACCCCTTTATCATGTTGAGTGCAAGTATTTGTTTGTTTGTGTAGGTGCAACCATTGACCACTTGTGTGTTCCTCCTACTAGATTGATACCTTGGTTCTCAACTGAGGGAAATACTTATCTCTACTTTGCCGCATCACCCTTTCCTCTTCAAGGGAAAAACCAACGCAAGCTCAAGAAGTACCAGGAAGAATTTCTGGCGCCGTTGCGGGGAGCATCTACATCAAGCCTACCAAGTACCCATCATAAACTCTCATCTCTTGCATTTATATTATTCACCATTTTCCTCTCATTTTCCTCTCCCCCACTTCTAAAACATTTTCAGAAAAATATAAAAATATTTGCCTTTGTAGTTGCCCTTTTTGTTTGCCTTTATGTCTTACTTGGTTTGTTTGCTTGTTTGCTTGGTATAATTGTATTTTTATTCCAAATCAGAAAGCAAAAAGTTTATGGATCCTCATTCACTTGCTAATCTTTTTAAAAGATCCAACTATGATGAACCAATTGCTAGTGAGTTGAGTGCACTAGATTATCTTTATGAAGTTTTGCTTGAAATTCATGAATTTGAAAATTATGATGAAATTTATGAAGTGATTCACGATAGCTCCTTGAATGAAAGCATGATTGCAATGATGTTACTATAAATTCTATTAATGTCAATTGTGTTAATGATATGCAAAACCCCAAGCTTGGGGATGCTAATTTTGCTATGTCCACTACTTATTGTAATGATCATGATTGGGGTGATGCATCTTATGATCTTGAAAATTTGTTTAAGCCTCATGATGATTATGATATTGATAATAATGTTTGCAATAATATTGAAAGTGGGTTTGAAAGAGTGTCAACTTTAGGTAATAATGATCCCACTGCTTTGGAGATTGATCAATCTTATGAAATTGTTGATAAAAGTGGGCTTGGAGAAGTAATGACTTTATTCTATGTTAATCCGACTATTTTGGAAGAGTGTCAACTTTGCATGCATGTAGAACAACTAGAGAATATGTTATGTGATAGCTATATTGTTGAATTTTAATATGATCCCACATGCAATTATTATGAGAGAGGAAAATATGGTTGTAGAAATCTTCATGTTACTAAATTACCTCTCTTCATGTTGAGATTGCTATCGTTTCTTTTTTCTTCCTTGCATATACTAGATATTGCTTGTCTTGATAATTTGTTTGGTTATAAAATCCCTATTCATAGGAACTATGTTAGACTTAAATGTGATTTTCACATGCTATATGATGCTATCTTTGTGCTTCAGTTCTTGTCTTCCATGTGAGCATCATTAAAATTATCAATGCCTAGCTAAAAGGCTTTAAAGAAAAGCGCTTGTTGGGACACAACCCAATATTTTTATTTTTTGTTTTTATATGTATATACCATTATGCTTCTGTTATGATTGTGTTTTAGTATTTTAGTTAGTATTTGTGCCAAGTAAGACCTTTGGGATGGTCTGGAAGATTGTTGATTTGATTCTGTGCAAAAACAGAAACTTTTACGTCCAGTAGCAGAATTGTCAAAAATCACTGGAGTGATGAAAAAATCTGAAATGTTTTACAATTTATTGATATACAAATTTCCCACGTTGTCCTAATTTTTCAGAATTTTTGGAGTTACAGAAGTTTGGCTAAAGTCCAGATTACACAGACTGTTCTGTTTTTGACAGATTCTGTTTTCATTGTGTTGTTTGCTTATTTTTGATGAATCTATGGGTTGTATCGGGGGGGTATGAACCATGGTGAGGTTAGAATACAGTAGATATAATGCAAATATAAAATTGGAATGAGTTTACAGCAGTACCTAAAAGTGGTTATTTGCTTTGTTTAACTAACGAATCTCATGAGTTTTCTGTTGAGTTTTGTGTTATGAAGTTTTCAAGTTTTGGGTGAAGTTTCGATGGACTACGGAATAAGGAGTGGCAAGATCCTAAGCTTGGGGATGCCCAAGGCACCCCAAGGTAATATTCAAGGACAACCAAGCATCTAAGCTTGAGGCTGCCCCGGATGGCATCCCCTCTTTTGTCTACGATCCATCGGTAAATTACTTGAGGGCATATTTTTATTCACCACATGATATGTGTTTTGCTTGGAGCGTCTTGTATTGTATGAGTCTTTGCTTTATTTGCTTTTTAGTTTGCCACAATCATCCTTGCTGGTACATCTTTTGAGAGGGACACACATTAATCATGAATTTGTTAGAATACTCTATGTGCTTCACTTATATCTTTTGAGCTAGGTAGTTGCTCTAGTACTTCATTTATATCTTTTTAGAGCACGGCGGTGGTTATATTTTAAAGAAATTGATAAACTATCATGCTTCACTTATATTATTTTGATAGTCTTATAAATAGTATGGCAATTTGCTTGGGTTATGAATTTAGTCCTAATATGATAGGTATTCAAGAGGGATATAATAAAAGCTTTCATGAAAATCATTGAATATATGAGAAATTTGATTCATTGCATTTGTTTTGAGATATAAAGATGGTGATATTAGAGTCATGCTAGTTAGTAATTGTGGTTTAGTAAGAATATTTGTGTTAAGGTTTGTGATTCCCGAAGTATGCATGTATGGTCTCTCGTTTTGCTATGAAATTGGAGCATGATTTATTATTGATTGTCTTCCTTATGAGTGGCGGTCGGGGACAAGCGATGGTCTTTTCCTACCAATCTATCCCCCTAGGAGCATGCGTAGTAGTACTTTGCTTCGAGGACTAATAAACTTTTGCAATAAGTATGTGAGTTCTTTATGACTAATGTAAGTCCATGGATTATACGCACTCTCACCTTTCCACATTTTGCTAGCCTCTTTGGTACCGTGCATTGCCCTTTCTCACCTTGAGAGTTGGTGCAAACTTCGCCGGCGCATCCAAACCCCGTGATATGATACGCTCTTTCACACATAAGCCACCTTATATCTTCCTCAAAACGGCCACCATACCTACCTATTATGGCATTTCCATAGCCATTCCGAGATATATTGCCATGCAATTTCCACCGTTCCATTTTGTTATGACACATACCATCATTGTCATATTGCTTTGCATGATCGTATAGTTGACATAGTATTTGTGGCTTGGCCACCATTCATATTTTTTATACATGAAACTCTAGATCATTGCACATCCCGGTACACCACCGGAGGCATTCATATAGAGTCATATCTTTGCTCTAGTATCGAGTTGTAAGTAAATAAAAGTGTGATGATCATCATTATTAGGCAATTGTCCCATGTGAGGAAAGGATAATGGAGACTATGATTCCCCCACAAGTCGGGATGAGACTCCGGACAAAAATAAAAAGAGGCCAAAGAGCCCCAAAAAAAGAGGCCAAAGAGCCCAAAAAAAAGAAAAAAATGAGAAAATAAAAAAATGAGAGAAAAAGAGAAAAGGGACAATGTTACCATCCTTTTCCACACTTTTGCTTCAAAGTAGCACCATGTTTTTCATGATAGAGTCTCCTGTTTTGTCACTTTCATATATTAATAGTGGGAATTTTTCATTATAGAACTTGGCTTGTATATTCCAATGATGGGCTTCCTCAAATGCCCGAGGTCTTCATGAGCAAGCAAGTTGGATGCACAACGACTTAGTTTTCTTTTGAGCTTTCATACACTTATAGCTCTAGTGCATCCGTTGCATGGCAATCCCTACTCCTTGCATTGACATGAATTGATGGGCATCTCCATAGCCCGTTGATTAGCCTCGTCAATGTGAGACTTTCTCCTTTTTTGTCTTCTCCACACAACCTCCAATATCATATTCTATTCCACCCATAGTGCTATATCCATGGCTCACGCTCATGTATTGTGTGAGAGTTGAAAAAGCTGAAGCGCGTTAAAAAGTATGAACCAATTCCTTGGCTTGTCAACGGGGTTGTGCATGATAAATACTTTGTGTTAAGAAGATGGAGCATGACAAGACTATATGATTTTGTAGGGATAACTTTCTTTAGCCATTATATTTTGAAAAGACATGATTGCTTTTTAGTATGCTTAAAGTATTATTGTTTTTATGTCAATTTTAAAATTTTGTTTTGAATCTTACGGATCTGAATATTCATGCCACATAAAGTAATATTAAATGATAAACATGTTAGGTAGCATTCCACATCAAAAATTCTGTTTTTATCATTTACCTACTCGAGGACGAGTAGGAATTAAGCTTGGGGATCCTTGACACGTCTCCAACGTATCTATAATTTTTTATTGTTCCATGCTATTAAATTATCAATCTTGGATGTTTTATATGCATTATTATGCTATTTTATATCATTTTTTTGGGACTAACCTATTAACCTAGTGCCAAGTGTCAGATGTTTTTTTTCCTTGTTTTTGTCTTTACAGAAAATCAATCCCAAACGAAATGAAACTTTTTGACGATTTTTCTTGGACCACAAGACACCCTAGAAGCTTCGGGGGGAGGCCAGAAGGCCACAAGGTGACGACAAGCTCGAATGGCGCGCTCTAGGGAGGGGCCCCCAAGCTTGTGGGCCCCCTGTGGCTCCTCTAGCCCTAATTCTTCTTCTATAAATACTCAAATATTCCCCGTAGACCAGAGGGCACACCAAAAATACTTTTCCGCCGCCGCAAGTTCTAGAACCACGAGATCTCATCTGGAGGCCTTTTCTGGCACTCTGCCGGAGGGGGATTCAACCACGAAGGGCTTCTACATCAACCTTGCTGCCCTTCCGATGATGTGTGAGTAGTTTATCAGAGAACTACGGGTCCATAGCTAGTAGCTAGATGGCTTCTTCTCTCTCTTTGATCTTCAATACAATGTTCTCCTCGATGTTCTTGGAGATCTATTCGATGTAATCTTATTTTGCGATGCGTTTGTTGAGATCCGATGAATTGTGGGTTTATGATCAGATTATCTATGAATATTATTTGAGTCTTCTCTGAACTCTTTTATGCATGATTAAGATAGCTTCGTATTTCTCTCTGATCTATTGATTTGGTTTGGCCAACTAGATTGATTTTTCTTTCCATGGGAGAGGTGCTTTGTATTGGGTTCAATCTCGCGGTGTTCAATCCCAGTGACAGAAAGGGACATGACACATATTTGTATTATTGCCATTAAGGATAAAAATACGGGGTTTGTTGATATTGATTTGATCTATCCCTCTACATCATGTCATCTTGCTTAAGGCGTTACTCCGTTCTTGTTAACTTAATACACTAGATGCATGCTATATAGCTGTCGTTGTGGAGTAATAGTAGTAGATGCAGGCAGGAGTCCGTCTACTTGTCATGGAAGTGATGCCTATATTCATGATCATTTCCTTAGATATCGTCATAACTATGCGCTTTTCTATCAATTGCTCAACAGTAATTTGTTTACCCACCGTATGCTTTCTTTCAAGAGAGAAGCCTCTAGTGAAAACTATGGCCCTCGGGTCTATTTTTATCATATTATTTTCAGATCTATTAAATAAAAAAATAAAAAATACCTTGCTTCAATTTATTTACTTTCATTTTATTTTGCACTTTTACTTATCTTTTATATCTATCACTATCAGATCTCATCCTTGCAAGTAACCGTGAAGCGATTTACAACCCCTTTATCGCGTTGGATGCAAGTATTTGTTTGATTGTGTAGGTGCAACCATTGGTGACTTGTGTGTTCCTCCTACTGGATTGATACCTTGGTTCTCAACTGAGGGAAATACTTATCTCTACTTTGCTGCATCATCCTTTCCTCTTCAAGGGAAAAACCAACGCAAGCTCAAGAAGTAGCATGGTGCTGGGCTTGATCTGAGATGAGTTGATGCCCATCTTCCTGATCGTATCCACATAAATTAGATTGAGGCTGCTACCTCCATCCATGAGGACGCGCGTCAGATGGAATCCATCAACGATTGGATCCAAGACTAGGGCAGCGAATTCGCCATGCCTGATGCTGGTTGGATGATCATGCTTATCGAATGTGATCAGATAAGCCGACCACGGATTGAACTTGGGGTGATGGGCTCCAACGCGTAGACGTCTCGAAGTGCTCGTTTCCTCTCCTTCTTGAGGATGTGGGTAACGTAGATCATGTTTACGTCCTTCACTTCATGAGGAAACTGTTTTTCGCCTCCATTATTGGGCCGCCGAGGGTAATTGATACGTCTCCAACGTATCTATAATTTATGAAGTATTCATGCCATGTTTATAACAATTCTATATGGTTTTGGTATGATTTGAATGGAACTAAGCTGGACTGACGCTGTTTTCAACAAAACTACCATGGTGTTGTTTTTTGTGCAGAAATAAAAGTTCTCCAAATGAAACGAAACTTTTTGACGATTTTTTTGGAAGAAAAGAGGCACTAGAAGCTTCGTGGGAAGGCCAGAAGAGTCGCGAGGTGGCCACCACCCATCAGGGCAAGCCTGGGGGCGGGTAATGGTGCACTAGTGGGTGGTGGGCTCCCTGAGGCCCATCTTAGTGTGAGACCGATGCCAAAAAATCCTATAAATACAGAAACCCCCAGAAATAACCCGAGATGAGAAGTTCTGCCGCCGCAAGCCTCTGTATTCATGAAAACTCAATCGGGAGCCCATTCCGGCACCCTGCCGGAGGGGGAAATCATCACCGGAGGCCATCTTCATCATCCCGGCAACCGCCATGATGAGGAGGGAGTAGTCCACGCACGGGGCTGAGGGTTTGTACTAGTAGCTATGTGTTTGATCTCTCTCTCTCTCTCATGTTCTTGATTTGGAACGATCTTGATGTACCGCGAGCTTTGTTAATATAGTTAGATCATATGGTGCTTTCCCCTCTCTATCTTGTTGCGATGAATTGTGTTTTTACCGTTGAGGTTTCACTTTTATTGGATTGAATACTTTGTTGGATTTGAGAACACTTGATGTATGTCTTGCATATGAATACCCGTGGTGACAATGGGGTATCATATTGATTCACTTGATATATGTTTTGGCACTCAACTCGCGGATTCCCAAGGTGACATTGGGGTAATCTATGCATAGGGGTTGATGCATGTTTTCGTCCTACTTTCTTCGGTAGAAATCTTGGGGCACTCTTTGAAGTTCTTTGTGTTGGATTAAATATTATGAATCTGAAGTTGTTTGATGCATATCGTATAATCAACTCACGGATACTTGTGGTGACATTGGAGTATCTAGGTGACATTAGAGTTGGTTGATGTGTATCATATGGTGTTATTTTAGTACGAACTCTAGGGCTGTTTGTGACACTTATAGGAATAGCTCAATGGATTGATCGGAGAGAATAACTTTGAGGTGGTTTCGTCCCCTGCAAACAATTTCATCTTATGGTCTCCGTAATAGGAACTTTGGAGTGATTCTTTGTTGCACATTGAGGGATTGTTATATGATCCAATTATGTTATCATTGTTGAGAGATTTTTCACTAGTGAAAGTATGAACCCTAGGCCTTGTTTTCAAGCATTGCAATACCGTTTGTGCTCACTTTTGTTACTTGCTACCTTGCTGTTTTTTATTGTTTCTATTACAAAAATCAATACCTACTATCCATATTACACTTGTATCACCATATCTTCGCCGAACTAGTGCACCTATTCAATTTACCATTGTATTTGGTGTGTTGGGGACACAAGAGACTCTTTGTTATTTGGTTGCAGGGTTGTTTGAGAGAGACCATCTTCATCCTACGCCTCCCACAGATTGATAAACCTTAGGTCATCAACTTGAGGGAAATTTGCTATTGTCCTACAAAACTTTGCGCTTGGAGGCCCAACACGAGTCTACAAGAATAAATTTGCGTAGTAGAAATCAATCATCCTCGTCTTTGCTGCGAGGATGGGCCTTACCACTGCCCTCCGTCACCATTTTGCCGGCCTGCTTGAAAACCCAGCAATTCCGGTTTGTATGGTTTGCTGGTTTGTCCATGGTGCCCTAAATTTGGCACGGCCTGTCGAGTATCTTGTCGAGCTGGCTAGGTCCATCTTTGTGTCCTTTAAAAGACTTCTTTTTCTGCCTAGATCCAGGTCCGCTGAACTCTGCATTTACTGCAGCGTCCTCGGTGTCGCTCCCGCCATTTTTATGCATGTGCTTGTTTTTCTTGCGCTTAGGCTTGCCATTGGCGTCCCAAGTCTCCGCGGTGCTAGCCTTGCCATTGTGAGTACTGCGGGCTAGCCAACTGTCTTCTCCCGCACAAAAGCGGGTCATGAGCGAGGTAAGGGCCATCATGGTCCTCAACTTATCTTGCCCGAGCTGGCGGGCGAGTCATTCATCTCGGATGTTGTTCTTGAATGCTGCAATGGCCTCGACATCGGAGTAGTCTATGATCTGGTTCTTTTTAGTAAGGAACCGGTTCCAGAATTTCTGAGTTGACTTGCCAGATTGCTGAATGACGCGACTGAGGTTGTTGGCATCCGGAGGTCAAACATGCGTGCCCTGGAAATTAGCCCTAAAGGCGTCCTCGAGTGCTTCCCAGCTTCCGATAGAGTGAGGAGGCACGCTATTTAGCCAATGCATAGCCGGCCCCTTTAACTTGAGCGGCAAGTATTTGATGGCGTGGAGGTCATCTCCGTTGGCCATGTGGATTTGGAGAATAAAATCCTCAATCCACAGAGCTGGGTCAGTCATGCCATCATATGATTCTATGTTGATGGGTTTAAACCCGTCCGATAATTGATGTTCCATTACCCTATCTGTAAAACAGATCGAATGAGCGGGGCCTCAGGTCCGAGCAGTATCGCGGCGGACATCCAGGGAAATCCGTGCGTAGGCCTGATCCCGAGCTCGGTAGTTCCTGTCCAGCCAGGCTTCGTAGCCGTCAAGTCCCACGGGTGCGTGCCTTCTTGATCCGTAAATGAACTGAGGCGGCGCTCGGTTTGCCTCTATCTGACGTCGAACATCGTGAGGATCTAAGTAATCCACAGGGTCCTTTCCATGATAGCGTTACGTCGGTTGGGTGTGGAAACTTTCCCGCACTGGCCTATCGCGCCCTCTAGGGGGTCGTCGGGTACATCGGTGGTTAGTTCTTCATCAAACTCAGGCAGCAAACGCCTGCACGGATAAGATTTAGGTGCACTACGACACCGCTCTTTGAGATCTTGCTCGACCGAGAGTATTTTGACCCACTTGTCGTTCAGTGCATCCTCGTTGGCCTGCTGCTGCTTCCGTTTCATACTTCGGGCGGTGGCCACAAGGCGCCGCCGGAAGTGCTCCTGCTCGAAGGGGTGTTCGGGGACTATATAGTCCTCGGTGTTGAGGCTCTCGTCTTCCTCGGATTTAGGTAAGTAGTTATCGTCAGCCCCTTCGAAGAGTTCATCGGGGTCCAGGTCCTCGGGAATTCCTTCCGGGCTGGCGTGTCGCTCTGGGGACTCTTGAAGGTCCTCTCCTGGATTGTCAGCCTCGTCGGCTGCTGTGTCACCTTATCGGTGGTGGTGTTGTTCCCGCTAGTGTCCCTGTCGTTGCCCCGTCCGCGCCTGCACCGCGTCTGGATTGGTTTCTTGGAGTGATAACCATGTATACATCATAAGTAGATGTTGCGGTCCACTTGCTGGTGTTTACCGTCGGCGAAGTGGTTTCCATAGGGCCATCGACATCCTCATCCATGTTTGTGGCCTCATCAAAGTCTAGCACATCAGTTAAATCATCGATCGTGGTGACTAGGTGGGTGTTGGGAGGGACGTAAATTTCTCGGTCGTCGGCCTTAAGTCCGATCTTGTCATAAACCGAGGTCTGACCGTCCGAGATTGATAAGCTCTGGATGCGGTCGAGCATCTCATGTACCTGAGATAGTTCCTCGGGGTTCATGGCCTGGCTGTAGGCAGGGCTAACTCAAAGTACACTTGGCGTATAGCCTGACGCCTCTTCAGCGTGGCGAGTATCCGAAGTCGATTCAGGATCCGGCATAAGGATCGGTTCTAGTTCCAATGTGCTGTGCAAGGTGGGGGCCGGACTAGAGTCGGGGCTTGATGCTGTCGTGGTTTTGTCACAGCAGATGTCCTAGTGTGAGGACTTAGTCGTGAGGCCATCGCAACTAAGTGGTAGCTTGAACGGGGTTGGACAGAATCGAGAGACGCGAGTTTTACCCAGGTTCGGCCCCTCGCAGTGGAGGTAAAAGCCTACATCCTGCTTGATTGATATTGATGATGATAATGATCTCGGTTACAAGGGTGGTGTTTCGCCACCTCTATCACGAGAGCATCTACTTTGATCTTGTCTAAGACTTGATCGTCTGTCTAAACTTGTAAAACCTGACCCTCTTGGGGTGCCCTGCCCCTCTTTATATAAGTTGAAGGGGCGGGTTACATGTAGAGTCCTATTAGGATTAGGACTTAGCCTATTTCTGGCTTCTTATCGCGGGCTTCTTAACCCTGGGCTTCTTAATGTGGGCTTCTTAACACCTCGGCTTCTTATCTCCGGGCAGCTCATTTCCATGGCTAAGTAGATTCTGGGTTAGGATCCGGGTTACCATCTGCCGGGTTACAATTTGCCGGGTTAGGATCTGCTGGGTTACAATCTGCCGCGTTAGGATCCGGGTTACGCCTGCTGGGTTACACCTGCCAGGTTACGCCTGCCGAGTTACACCTACCAGGTTACGCCTGCCGGGTTAAGTCCAGAGATGACTTAACAGGGCTGCTTAAGTCCAAAGATGACTTAACATCATAATCCGGGTTTAACCGCGGGTAATTCCCCCGACATTAGCCCCCAGATTAGCTTGAATACAGGCTTAGCGTGCATTCATGCTAAGCTTCTTGAAATAATAATAGATAGTGAACCGGCTCCTGAAAAATCTGGGTCTCTGTCATATGAATATGCCAATGGTAATTCCATGTAGAAAAAATAACCCATATGATATCTTGAATTTTTTTCAAAAAACTCCTTGGCTTGATAAAAATAAAATTTTGTCTAATGTTGTACCAACTTTCAATGCTTCAGACTTGTCTGAATAGCTTAGAGCAAATAATCTTTGCAAATTTCTCCATAAAAAAATATGAGACCTGGTTCACTCATAACTGAGAATTTGAAGGTATACCTTCCTTATATCCATATTACTTGTAGCCCCCAAGTCTTAAGAGGGGAACGAAGTGATAGCTTAAGACTTGCTTCAATATAAATTTTGCAACTCTGGAGAAATCCGGGTTGTTCGTTTGAGTCACCAGTCAGCAGTCATAAGTTGAATGTTCTGTATTCCACATATGTAGCCCCCAAGTACCGGGTTGTCTTGCCTGCAGCAATGTGGGACTTGTAATTATCTTATGCTTAAAACTTCATCCAGTGTAGCCCCCAAGGGTCGGGTCATTATGCAATAATGAACAGGGACTTTTGCAGATCTAATTATATAGACTTAAGGAGCAATGTGTAGCCCCCAAGGGCCGGGTCATCAGTATGTGATGGGCCGGGTCTTCCAATTGGGACCTTATGACTTTGATAAAGAACTGAATGATGTAGCCCTCAAGTGCCGGCTCAGTAAGGTAAGACTGGGCTGGGACTTAGAAAATGATGAAAGGTCAGCTCATCTCCTTGAGATAACCGGGTTTGTTGACAATGTGATGATTTGAAAAGCAACTTGCATTAGCCCCCAAGTGCCATGGTGCATGCTTGCAGTGACATGGGACTTGCATACCTGATGTAATCTTGATTTGAATAATGTAGCCCCCAAGTGTCGGGTCGTATGCCAGCAGCGACTCGGGACTATTCCTTCCATTGCAGAATAAAATCATATCCACTGTCTGGATAATGTTACTGAATGCTTCGCATATCAATATTGAACCATGCTCTTTGTTGTAAGCTGGTATTTTTGGATGAGGGAATAATAGCCATTACTCTGAAGGGGCTTTGAAAACCTCAATCATCCAATACTGGTTATGATAACCATAATGAAAATCCAGCCATGTTGGCTATTAAAGATTTGAATATTGTAACCCGGTTTGAAAACCGGTGCCTGCAACATAAATCAGTATATCCATGCATATATGATGCATGGTATGATGATGCAATGATGATGCAATGTATGATGATATATGTGTATGATAACAAAGTATAAAATTGTCCGCTTTCAAGGCTCGAGTCTTACTTCAATGAAACTAGCATGATAGCCACTGGTTTATCCTCGCTTTCTGTAAGCAGGCTCTCACATGACCCAATCGATGTTTTAACCTAGATAAGTTCAGGGTCCATATGGATTGACTTATCGAGAGTACACGGGGTCGGAGTAGCATCTTGCAAACAGGCAGGTTTAACCAAGTTTCAATGAAGCTGGCTTAATAGCCTTGGTTTATCCTCGCTATCAGTAAGCTGGCTCTCACATGACTTAAGCCGTCGTTTTAACCTTGACAAGTTCAGGGTCATGAAGATTGACTTGTCAAGAGTACGGCGGGTCATCTTGTTCGGAGTAGCATCAAGCATACAGACAGGTTTAACCAATAATGTGGCATTTTTGCCGGGTCAAAAGTGTTTTGTAAGCTAAACTCAGTGAGTTGGAAGCCCCTTAGTGCCCTTATGATCAATTAATAAAGACTCATGCTCAGTAATACGAGATGAAACGACAGACGCCCCGAGTTTCGGGGATGCCGGCTTTATTACGTTGATCATAATATGATACGCCAATAAGGCAGGATACCCATGTTTGAACTACGCATCATGACAGCAAGTTCTCTTTGGCCACCTTTAATTTTTTTCTGAAAACTCGAGCTTGCGAGCGATGGATTCATCTTGAACCGTACTTTTAATCGGACATTGAGAGCTCAAAACTTTGTGAGAGATAGATTTCCCTCGAGCCAGATTTTAAGCCGGAACCTTTTATGACAATCCAGAATCTTTCTTTTGAGCCGGAACTTTCTGATTGCCCGGCACTTTTTGAGCTAAAAATTTTCTGACAACTTTGAAATTTTTACTAAAGTGGCAGCAGTCTCCGGGACCGGGTTGTCTTCCCTTTAATGACCGGGGTTCTTGAATTTGTGACAATGGCCAATTCTGCCGAGTCATGTGTGTGTAGTCCCCAAGTCTTAAGACGACTCGAGGAGTTGGCTTGAGATTTATCCATACTTGACCGTGATATAAACCGGCATATAATTGACAACGAAACGCTAAAACTTGTTGAAACTGGAAGCGAGATGGTGAGTTGATGATCTTCGCGAGACTCATTTTATATCCTTGGCGTTGATAATGCGATGTGAATCCACGAAAGGTTGAGGTCGACCGTGGCGGGTTATAAATGACCCCGTATGAGTTGTGTCAGTAATACGGCCAATGGTTCATCCCAGCTGGTTGTTGAAGTTAACCAAACCGCAGTGACGGCGACTTGTGCGTCTATCCATTGAGCCATCCGGTGGAGGCTGATAATTATGATTTGCTCTAGAGTTGTTGGAATAGACCGGGCCGCAGGAGCAGCGACTTGTGTGCGTTCACTAAGCAGCTCGTGCAGACGGGTGCAGCTCTGGTGTGTTGATATAGATTGGACCACGGGGCGGCAGATTGCATGCGTGTCCATCGAGCAGCGCGGTATGGACGGACACCAGTGCAAAATGATGCTGGCGTGCACTCCGTATCCGCAGTACAATGCCACTTTTATAATGAATAATTGTCCTGATGTTTTGTCGGATGAACGCGGACGCTGATGATAGATAATGTTGGACGTAGTCAGAGGAAAAAGTTTGCAGATGTTTGTCTAACTCGGCTGATGTGATATACCATTAGCACCCACATTTTCTTTTCTTTTTAAGTTCATTTGGGCAGCCGGCCGGTCGCGTGGAGCCGCACGGTCGCTGCACATAGGCCATTTTTTTCTTTGAACATCACTGTGATGATGATCCGATAGTAGCACTTGGTGTAACAATTGATCTGTCCATCAAATCCCTCAGGGTATGCATGTGCTAGTACTGCTTTTCCCTTCCGTCGGCCTCGGGTGCTGCGCGAGTACGGTAGGTCGCTGCCTCAACTAGCATATTCTTCCCTTTCTTTTCCTTCCCTAGAGGACGGGGCGTCGACCCGTTGGTTGGGCAGCTGGGCTAGCTGCCAGCCCACAAGAGTTCGAGCCACGTCTTTGACGCACGATGCTCGCGGAGTTTTTCTTATAAAAAAAATGCCAACGAGGGTTTGCCCTTGGGTTGGTCTTATTTTTTTTCCTTCTCTAACCTCCTCCACCGTTGAGAGTCGCCTCCACTGTTCGCCTGGCTCGGATTCCTTTTCCTCTGCTGTTGGCGCAAAGAGGCAGCTCAGAGGCGGCCGAGGCAGGGCCGCGACGGAGGAGAGCTGAGGCGGCCAGCAGCTTGATGAGGCCGCTGCGGCAGAGGCGAGGCCGGCTCGACCGCTGCGGAGGCGGCGGCTTGAGACCGGCGGCTCGGCGGAGGAGCTCAGGAGTGGCGCGGTCGTGCGGGATGATCGGGCGGTGAGGGGACGCGCAGAGGAGGCGGCAGGCCGGCTCGACATGCGATGGGAGAGGGGGAGTCCGGCGGGTTGTGGCAGAGGCGGAGTCCGGCAGCGGGCGACTCGGGGCTGCTCCAGCGGGGGCGGTGACCTGAGGCAAGGCCACCCTGGCACGGCCGTGGAAGCCGGCGGACAGGGCCGGCTCGCGAGCGCCGATGACTCGGGGCCGCGGCAACACGTAGTAGATGCGGTTTGTGGCGCAGCGGCGGAGACGGGTCCGAGTGAGGGTGGCTTGAGGTGGAGATGGCGGAGCTGGCGTGAGGCGTAGGCGGCTCGCCATGGTGGCGGAGGTGGCGGGGGCGACGACTCAAGGCGAGGTGGCCTGGCGCGGAGGCGACGGACGCGACTTGAAGACGGGCCGAGCGAGGGAGGCTCAATGCCGCACCGGATGCAAAAAACAGGGCGCCTTGGGCGAGTTGGCAACGGCGGCTCAAAGTCGGCCTGGCGCGAGTGGTAGATGAATTGGGGGCAGGCCACCGGGGCGTCTTGGTCATAAGGTGGAGGCGAGCTACGGGGGAGGTATTGAGGCAGAGCGAGGTTGTGCAACTCGCAGGCTGAGGCGACTCACGGTCGGCAGTGAATTGGGCCGCCGGAGTGAGGCCGGGGCGGCTCAGAGGTGTGGTGGATCCCGGCGGCTCGAGGGTGAGGCCACGGCAAGGGAGCAAGCCGACGACAGAGCAGGCGGTGACTCGGATGCGATCCAAGCAGAACCGCGGGCGGTAGCGGCGAGTTGCACCAGCTACTGTGGGGGCGGTGAGGCGAGCCACCGCGGCGGCAAGGTAAGCTCGAGGGCGGCTGAGGCTGGCGCCTTTGGAGGCGGCGGGTCAAGGCGAGGCCATGGCGGCTCAGAGCGGCAAGGGCGATTCGGCCAGGCCGGAGTGCGGCAGCGGCTTACCCCCGCTGCAGTTGAAACGGGCGGCGGCTCATTCTGCTGCAGTTTAACAACGGTAGAAGGTGAGGTTGCGACAACTGCTGCTTAGGCCCTCCCGGCCACTCGGAGTAGAACTCAGTGGGTCAACGAGGCGCGTTGACGAAGGAATCTGAGCCCGTGAATAATCCGGTTTGTTCAAACATTGCACGCCAAAATAAACACCTTTTAATACTTCTGGTGTTCCCGTGAGTGTAGCAAAAACAATGATCAAATCCAATTTTCTCCAGAGCCACTCCTGTCATGCTGTTTTGTTCATCTAATGGATATCCGGATATTGGTGACTTCGCCAAAGTAGATGTTTGCCTCAGCTCGTAGGGTGGCCGTTGTAGCAGATATTGATCCGTCTTTGGATTTGACGGATCGCCAGGTCACGTTCACGCGCAACCCTAATTTCTCTTGAACTCAAATTTCACAGACTGCAAACCTGGACTGATGAACTTGAAGCTGATGCAAATGTTAGAATAAGACTATTTAAGTCCCAAGCACATTGCAAGCAATATCCTTGGCACTTGGAGGCTAATGTACATTGTTTTTCTTTCAAAGTTATATTGAAGAATACCCGGCTTACCGTATAAAGCTAAGCCGACCCTTGGGGGCTACAGGCGGTTTCTTCTAAGTGGTTGTGATCAAAGACCCAGCTCACCTTACAAAGCCAAGCCGGCCCTTGGGTGCTACATGATGCTTCTTTTTTAGCAAGTTCAAAGAATCGGCTTATCATTGACATGATAACCCGGCCCTTGGGGGCTACAAGTGATTCTTCAAGGAGGTTATATTTGAAAGAACCGGCTTATCATTTGTATGATAACCCGCCCCCTAGGAGCTATAATTGGGAATCTACAAAACTCATTTTCAAGTCTTTACCACACTCAAAGATTCTCCTATGGTCAAGACTTGGGGGCTACATACAGGGATATAATAGGAGAAAAAGTTAAACATACCTCATATTTTTGCTTCATTAACTGTACCAAGCTGGCCTCCATATCCCGTCTTGTATTCAACTGGCTCAAGTATCCTACGTACACCTCTTGTGCGCTAAGTGCCTCACAGTTTGGCAGTTCAAGTTTTCCTTTGCCCTTTTCTAGTAAGGGCGATTCTTCTTTTGCTGAGTGCTTAGCTAGCACAGTGGAGGTCTTGGGTGTCGTCTGACTCGCCCAAATAATGGCAATGTCATCAGTATTTTCCTCAAGAGGGGCTTCTTCAGTGGTCTTGATAGGAGTTGAAGAAGGAATTGGACTTGGCGGGTCATGATTATTCGCCGGGTTAGCCTCAATATCCATGGCTTCAGAGGCCGTCGCATCAGCTTGTGGAGGCGGCTCATTTTGCTTGTTGTGATGCTCTTCAGGATTTTTGTTGTTGACATCAGGGGTTATCAGCACCTGTTCCTCTGAGTCAGGAACATTGGGAGCCTTGGAAGAATTGCCAACCTTCCTCTTCTTCTCCTTGGCCTTGACCCTTTAATCACATTGGAGTATTAAGACATATATAACAAATAAGTTTTAAATTACAAATAAAGGTAAATACTCACCCTCAGTTTACAATGAAGGCATGCAACTGGGTTTGAGATGAGCCGCCTGAAGATGGTGGCGACTCCTGGTAATTGGAGTCAAAAGAGTTAAGAGGATGTCTTATAAGACCAGCTTTGGGTAAAGAATAAGTTGGACTATGTGGCACCTCAGCAGGCCGATTACGGGCAGAGGGTTCATGCCTTAACCCAGCCACTAAATCACCTGAGTCGCCACTTCGAGTCTGGCATCTTAGGTCATGCTGAGTTTTCTTCAAAATAAAGTGTGGATCTAAGTGAGCATCTGGGTGAGAAAACTTTACTTTTCGGACAACCCACCGTATCCTCTCTGGAGGTGCGGAGTCTGAGCAGGAAGAGATAGGAATTACCTCAGAGTCGTCACCCCGGCTTGTGACGAACTCATCCTGAGAACAAGAGGCGTCAGCTAATTCAACAAAGAGTCAGCAAGAGAATCAAGTTCTACCTCAGATTGATTATCGGCGTCAGTTGACTAGCCCACAGCAGCCGGCTCAGCTACAGCAGTTGGCTTGTTCTTCTTAGACTTTGGGCCAGTCCTGGTCTTGGTCACGACAGCTTTTATCTTTCTTTTCCAAAAAGCAGAGTTGGGCTGTGTGATAAAAAAGATTGATCAGTGAGACAAAGAATAAAAATCAAGGATGTTTTAGCCGAATATAAAATAATACTTATAGCTAGGGTCGGGTTAAGTTTGAAGAATGGTAACAGTCCTATCTAGTTACAATTCTCTTGAGACTCCCCAGGTAAAGAATTCACAGCTTGAAAAACTTCTTCAGCAGTGAAGTTATCAGAGCTATACCGTTAAGGATCATCTGACTCGCCTGAGTATTCATACATCAAACTGGCCCGGTGGCTTAAGGGAAGAATTTTCCATGAGACCCAGCAGTGGGCTAGGTCAACTTCAGTTAATCCATTGGCTAACAAAGCCGACAATTTGGGGTAATATTGGAGTGCCTCAGCATGTTCATCTGGAAGAAGTTTGCTTGGCGGGTCAAAATCAATAGGGAGGCGATCAACCGGGTAACCCGGCAGAGGGTTCTCATTGGCTGGGGCGGTGTTCTTGCAGTAGAACCAAGATTTTATCCATCCTTTGGGATGGCTTAGTAAGGTGGCTGCAGGAAAGCTGCCATCTCTACATCTCTGGATTGAGACCCCGCCTAATTCCTGAGTCGGACCACTTGTGCACTCAGTCTGGCGGTTTATATAAAAGAATTCCTTGAAGAGAGCAACAGTGGGTTCTACTTGCAGATAAACTTCACAAAAGATTTGAAAGTGGCAAATGTTTGTTACCGAATTTGGGCCTATATCTTGAGGATGAAGGTTGAGATAGTGCAAGATGTCTCGAAAGAACTTTGACCCAGGCGGTGTGAAGCCCCTGAGAATATGATCAGTGAAAACTACCACTTCTCCTTCGCCAGGATTGGGGACATTCTCTCCTTGGCTGACACGCCAGCCAATCTCTTCCTGAGTCACCAAGAGACCTTGGTCCACATAATATTTAAGGATCACGTCAGTAACTAGAGAAGGACCCCAATTGCAAAGAGTAGTTTTTGTCATGTTGAGCTGCCTAAAGGACAATGTAACTGTAGAGCCAGAATATGGCGGGTTATTTGATAAGTATGAAGACAAACCGCCAAAGTAATGGCGAGTCAATTAAAAGAAACAACTCCAAAACATTAGCGAGTTACAGCTACGTTGGTAAGTTGCCCGAGATGCAAGGAGAGTTATATAAAATTTGGGATTGTTGAAAATTCTGCTAAGTGTGGAGCAAAAAAGTTTTGCAATCGAATAGCTATATTTATGGATCTACGAGCAGTTTGAAAAAGAAAATTAATTGCAAAACCTAAAAAGGTGGAGACAGAAGAACTAGCAAGCTACCCATTGATTTTAGAAGGGATGCAAGTTGTCTAAGATGTAAGATGGGGACAAAAACTACTACCGCTATGCTTCTATGATATTTCAGATCAAGGAACAAGTTTTTGCTAAGAGATATGATGAACTAAAGGAAAAAAAAGGGGATGAACACCGACGAACTACATGAACTCAGGTGACCTAATGTGGACCTGAGAAAGGAGAAACATGGTACCTGATGGCGATGAAGGAAAGCGGAGGAGTGCCGCTGAGTCCCGATGGCAACGGGGTGGTGTCGCGGCGCCGACTGGAGAAAGCTGGTGCAGCTCGAGGGGCGCGGCGGAGCTCCGGTTGCGAAGGGACTCGCGAGGAAGAAGAAGAAGTAGAGAAGGCAAGGTAAAAAGTAAAAGAGGGGTCCTCGTGCCTATTTATAAGCGAAAGGGGGAACAGTGAATGACAGGTGCGAAGATCGAGGAGGCGTAATAAACTTCACAACAAAGGGACGCCTTGATTTTTGGAATGATGGATTTATACAAAGATTCATTATGACATCATGAAGGTTTTCCCGAAATCACGGAGGTGACATCATCTTTTTATTATGGCGGGTTACGAAGATTTTTTCAAGATTGCGGTTAAAAGAAATGAAGAAAAGACTCACCAGACGGAAGGGTTAAGATTGACATGAACAAGTTCAAATCAATCTAGGGCCTAATGGTGGGGATATAACCCCATGATATAACACGCCCTAGTAGGGCCGGGTCAGATCGTTGGCGACTTAAGCAGCTGGGCCTCTGATAGGCCAAGATGGTCAGGACGCAGTATTAAGAAGGGCGGCTCACAAGATGGGCCTGCTTAGAACCCAAGGTCACAAGGCGACCCATGGGTGTAACCCGCCATGTAATGATTTACCTTGTAAAGCAAGGCGACTTAGAGTAAGGCTCGGTCATGTGTCGTAACCCGACCCAGACTCTTGTAAGCCGGCGGCCTCGACCTATATATAAAGGCGAGTCCCCGGCATAGAATAGACGGGTTACAATCGGTCGATAGCTAGGTCAAGTGAATCCGCTCCCTTGTAATCGATACTGAAGGAATAGCAACAAGAGTAGGAGTAGGCTTTTACCTCCACTGTGAGGGGCCGAACCTGGGTAAACCCGTGTCCCTCGTCCCGCTCAACCCGGACAAGCTAATCACCGTCGCGATGGCTTCACGCTTAAGTCGTTTCACTTGGACATCTGCCGTGACAAAACCACGATAGATGCCGAGGCGAGATCGCCCGAGGTCAGTGTATTTGATTCCTCCAGCTATGCTGGGGAACCTGATTCAACGTCCTCGAAGGATCGGTTCCAGAGTTGAGCCTCCGATGTCTGGTAGGCCCTCGATCCGACCGGGCTTCCAACCTGACAGGACGAGCTCGCCACGGGAATCCATGGTGTATTCCAAGCCTCCGAAAGTCATGATCTGATCAGGGGTGTAGTTCTTGACGGGGGCCAGATGGCTCGCCAAATCGGCGCAGAAGATCATGCTACCGAACACGAAAAGTTGGCCGGGGACGTATACGTTCCTGTGGCCGGTGCCGCAGTTGGTTTGCAGGTGAGCTATCAATCCTTTTGCTGATCACATAGCAGAACACTCAATGAAAGCACCAATGTCGGTGTAAAAACCGGCAGACCTCGGGGTAGGGGGTCCCGAGCTGTGGATCTCATATCAGTGGTAACATGAACAAGGGAGACGATATTTACCTAGGTTTGGGCCCTCTTGAAGGAGGTAAAACCCTACGTCCTGATCTTGTTTATATTGATGGAGATGTATTGAGTACAAAGTTGATTTACCTCGAGATCGTAAGTTGTGTTCTAACCCTAGGGCTAGGTGAATGTAATTGTGATTCAGTCCCCTCTATAGGCTAAACCCCCTGGCTTATATACACGCCAGGTAGGGCATCTAGGCTTACATGGTCGGTATCCAGGGGGATCGCATGGAGGCGGCAGGAGATGTCTTGAAGTATACATCAAGTCTTCGGCAGATGCAGTCTTGATCACATCCAGGCGTACAGCTTCCGGAATCCACCTGGGGGAGAGTGAGGCCCACAGGCCCAACCCGAGGACTACGGGCCGACTCAGTTGGCACCCCTTAGTCTAGGACACCGTCACTTATGTTATGAAATGAATGCGTGATTTACATGGTTTGGTGGGTCACTTGTATTGTGCAGTAGATTGTTTGAACGGGAGAACAACAGGATATAAATTCTTTTTGAGAGGCAATGCGTGTGTTGTCTCTTGCAAGTATAGAAGAAAAATCAAACTATATATAAATTTGGTATTAAATGAAGAGTTTTGGACCCGAGGTCACACATATATACTCCCTCCATCCCATAATATAAGACGAATAGAGTATGTTCTTCGAGCCGTTTATCAACACACCAACAAATACAAACTGTCATTACGATCCATCAATAGCTCCTTCATTTGTCTGATTCCAAAGAAGGACAATCCTCAAGTGTCGAGTGATTTTAGACCTATATCTTTGCTAAACCACACTGTCAAAATTTTCACCAAGCTTCTGGTAAATAGGCTACAAAAAATGATTCTGAAACTAGTGTATGTCAACCAATATGCACTACAAAAAAAGACACATCCGTGACATTTTGGGCCGAACGAAAAAAAATTCTGTCATGCTTATGACACTTCTATGACGATAATTGTGACAAAACCCGGTATCATCATAGATGAGGTGGGCTCCTACTTCTATGACAAAAAATCATGACAGAAAATGGGCTTTTTGTCCTGGGCGGGCCGGAGACGCACCTGCATGACATTCTTTGGGCCATCCATGATGGAAAGAATCATGGTAGAAGCGAGGGCGAGGAAAATTTCAGGGAGTTCCCGGTTACGGTGGGTGGTCGGGGCCGAGCGATGCACGGAGGGATTGCACGTTTCTCTCGTACACGTACATGCGTGGGTGCGAGGCGTTGGGCTCTAACTGAACCCGAGCGAGGCATTCGCTTACTGAACCCGAGTGATTGCACTAGCTACGTTACTGAACCCGAGCGATCGATCCCTGGCTGTTAACTGAACCCAAGCGATTCCTTTGCTACTGCTGTTAACTGAACCAGAGCGATCGATCGCTGCTGCTGCTGCTTGCTGAAGCTGATCGAACCTGCTGCCTCTTGATGAACAGTGAACATGGGGGTTGGTTGAACGAGTCGAGACGTACGTGGTTTGGGGTTGGATGAACAGTTCCCGGTGGGGGTTGGATGAACAGGACCCCATGGTAGTAGAGGCCGTTGCCGCTGGATGAACAAGACCCTGATCGAGAGGGGGCCTCCACACACCTGAGCCGGTTGGGGTAGATGAACAGGACCCGGTGGACGGCTGGTTGAACAGGACCCCATGGAGAGGGCTGGTTGAGCAGTAGCCGGTGGAGGCTGGATGAACAGGACCCCCCATGGTGAACAGTAGCTGGTGGAGGCTGGAGGAAGTCGAAGGTGGATGAACAGTAGCACGTGGAGGCTGGAGGAAGTCGACGGTGGATGAAAAGTAGCCCGTGGAGGCTGGAGCGAGGCAGTAGACGGTGGATGAACAGTAGCCCGTGGAGTCCCGTTTTGCGGTACGCCACACCCCTCCCGATGAACAGGACCCCGTTTCGACCGTAGGCGCTGATACGTCTCCATCGTATCTACTTTTCCAAACTCTTTTGCCCTTGTTTTGGACTCTAATTTGCATGATTTGAATGGAACTAACCCGGATTGACGCTGTTTTCAGTAGAATTGCCTTCGTGTTATTTTTTGTGCAGAAATAAAAGTTCTCGGAATGACCTGAAACTTCACGGAGAATATTTTTGGAATAAATAAAAATATTGGCGAAAGAATCAACCAGAGGGGACCCACCGGCTGTCCACAAGGGTGGAGGGCGACCCCCTAGGGCGCGCCCCCCTACCTTGTGGGTCCCCTGGACCTCCACCGACCTCAACTCCAACTCTATATATATTCACTTTCGGGGAGAAAAAAATGAGAGAGAAGGATTCATCGCGTTTTACGATACGGAGTTGCCACCACCTCCTGTTCTTCCTCGGGAGACCAGATCTGGAGTCTGTTTTGGGCTCCGGAGAGGGAAAATCGTCGCCGTCGTCATCATCAACCATCCTCCATCACCAATTTCATGATGCTCACTGCCATGCGTGAGTAATTCCATCGTAGGCTTGCTGGACGGTGATGGGTTGGATGAGATTTATCATGTAATCGAGTTAGTTTTGTTAGGGTTTGATCCCTAGTATCCACTATGTTCTAAGATTGATGTTGATATGCTTAATGCTTGTCACTAGGGCCCGAGTGCCATGATTTCAGATCTGAACCTATTATGTTTTCATGAATATATATGTGTTCTTGATCCTATCTTGCAAGTTGTAGACACCTATTACGTGTTATGATCCGCATACCCCAAGGTGACAATAATTGGGATTCTTTCCGGTGATTACCGTAGTTTGAGGAGTTCATGTATTCACTAAGTGCTAATGCTTTGGTCCGGTTCTCTATTAAAAGGAGGCCTTAATATCCCTTAGTTTCCATTAGGACCCCGCTGCCACGGGAGGGTAGGACAAAAGATGTCATGCAAGTTCTTTTCCATAAGCACGTATGACTATATTCGGAATACATGCCTACATTATATTGATGAATTGGAGCTAGTTCTGTGTCACCCTAGGTTATAACTGTTGCATGATGAATGCCATCCGACATAATTATCCATCATTGATCCATTGCCTACGAGCTTTTCACATATTGGTCTTCGCTACTGTTACTTTTGCCACTGTTACCGTTACTTCCATACTATTTTGCTACTAAATACTTTGCTGCAGATATTAAGTCTTTCAGGTGTGGTTGAATTGACAACTCAGCTGCTAATACTTGAGAATATTCTTTGGCTTCCCTTGTGTCGAATCAATAAATTTGGGTTGAATACTCTACCCTCGAAAACTGTTATGATCCCCTATACTTATGGGTTATCAAGACCTTTTTCTTGCGCCGTCGCCGGGGAGCATAGTTCTATTCTCTAAGTCACTTGGGATTTATATCTGTTGATCATTATGAAGAATCTGAAAGATCCAAGAACCAAGATCTATCCCTCTACTACGAGGGGAGGTAAGGAACTACAATCTAGCTCTGCACTTGATTCACCTTCTGTTTTGAGTAAGCTTGCGACACCTACACCTGCTGTCGATTTTGATATGTCGCAAGTAATTGATGATGCTACTTCTGCTATGCATGATGCTTATGATGATACTACTGCTTTGCTTGATAATATTGTGCCACTAGGTGAATTTCTGGATGAACAACTTGCTAGGGTTAGAGAGAATGAAATTACTGAAACTGATGAAATTATTGAACCTGATGAATATGGTTCTCCCCCTAGATATGAATTGCCTAAGATACCTGAGGGTTATGTTATGGATGGAGAGGTAGCTAGGGACTTTCTTGCTTGTAAGGATAGAGATGATCTTAAGAAATTATTATGCAAGTGGAAAGAAAAATCTTTGAATGCTAGAATGCAATATGACCCTAAGTTTGCTACTTCACCTATCTTTGTTACTGATAAGGATTATGAATTCTCTGTCGATCCTGAGTTAATTACTTCGGTTGAATCTGATCCTTTCCATGGTTATGAATCTAAAACTGTTGTGGCACATCTTACTAAATTGAATGATATAGCCACCCTATTTGCTCATGAGGAAAAAATTCGCTATTACTATATTCTTAAGTTGTTTCCTTTCTCATTAAAGGGTGATGCTAAGTTATGGTTTAATTCTCTTGCTCCTGGTTGTGTGCGTAGTCCCCAGGATATGATTTACTACTTCTCAGAAAAATATTTCCCTGCTCATAAGAAACAAGTTGCTTTAAAGGAAATATTTAATTTTTTGCAAATTGAAGAAGAGAGTCTCCCACAAGCTTGGAAGAGGCTTCTCCAATTACTTAATGCTTTACCTCACCATCCTCTCAAGAAAAATGAAATACTTGATATCTTTTATAATGGACTAACCATTGCTTCTAGGGACCACCAAGATAGTTGTGCTGGTTGTGTTTTCAGGGAACGAACTGTTGAGCAAGCTGAATTGCTATTGAATAATATATTGAGTAATGATAATGATTGGACACTTCCTGAACCAACTCCTAAGCCAACTCCGAAGAAAAGAGGTATTCTATTTCTCAGTCCTGAAGATATGCAAGAGGCAAAGAAATCTATGAAATAAAAAGGTATTAAAGCTGAAGATGTTAAGAATTTACCGCCTATTGAAGAAATACATGGTCTTGATAACCCGACACAGGTAGTAGAGGTAAACTCTCTCTATAGATTTGATGAAGGTGATATCCCTTATAGTAAGTCTGCTAGTCAATGCTTGGATGAGTTTGATAATTTTATTGTTAAACAAGAGAATTTCAATGCTTATGTTAGTAGACAATTGAAACATAATGCTTACATGCTTGACTACTTGGGTGATTACATGAGTAGAACTGGTAGTGATCTTAAGATTATTAGTAAGCATGCTTCTATGGTCACAACTCAAGTAGAACAAGTACTTAAGGCACAGGATGATTTGCTCAATGAGTTGAATAGTAAGAACAATGATAATGCTGTTAGGGTTATGACTAGAGGTGGTAAAATGACCCAGGAACCTTTGTATCCGGAGGGTCATCCTAAGAGAGTTGAGCAAGATTCTCAGAGAATTAATATTGATGCACCTAGTCCTAGTAATAAAGAGAAAAAGAAAACTGACAGGACTTTGCATGCTTCTAGTGAACCTGTTATAGATACACCTGAGAACCCAAATGATATTTCTATTTCTGATGCTGAGACGCAATCTGGTGATGAACATGAACCTAGCGCTAATGTTAATGATGATGTTCATGTTGATGCTCAACCTAGTAATGATAATGATGTGGAGATTGAACCTGCTATTGATCTTGATAACCCACAATCAAAGAATCAACGTTATGATAAGAGAGACTTTATTGCTAGGAAACATGGTAAAGAAAGAAAACCATGGGTCCAGAAACCCATGCCCTTTCCTCCAAAACCATCCAAGAAAAAGGATGATGAGGATTTTGAGCGCTTTGTTGAAATGCTTAGACCTGTCTTTCCGCATATGCGTTTGACTGATATTCTGAAAATGTCTCCTTATGCAAGTATATGAAAGATATTGTTACAAATAAAATAAAGATACCAGAAGCTGAAATATCCACCATGCTTGCTAATTATACTTTTAAGGGTGGAATACCAAGGAAACTAGGAGATCCAGGAGTACCAACTATACCATGCTCCATGAAAAGAAACTATGTTAAAACTGCTTTATGTGATCTTGGAGCCGGTGTTAGTGTTATGCCTTTCTCTTTATATCGTAGACTTGAATTGAATAAGTTGACACCTACTGAAATCGCTTTGCAAATGGCCAATAAATCAACTGCTATACCCATCGGTATTTGTGAGGATGTGCCTGTTGTGGTTGCAAACGTTACTATCTTAACGGACTTTGTTATTCTTGATATTCCTGAGGACGACAGTATGTCGATCATCCTTGGTAGACCCTTTTTGAATACTGCAAGGGCTGTTATTGATTGCAACAAGGGCAATGTCACTTTTCATGTTAATGGTAATGAGCATACGGTACACTTTCCGAAGAAACAACCTCAAGTTCATAGTATCAATTCTATTGGAAAATTTTCAACTATTACTATTGGAGGTTTTGAATTCCCTCTCCCTACTGTCAAAAAGAAATATGATATTCTTATTGTTGGGGACATTCATATCCCCGTTGAGGTAACCTAGTGTTATTCAAAAATTCTCCGATTTCATGCATGTTATTCAAAAGAAGTTTGGTAATAAGACTTGATCAACCTTGTTAATGGATTCCTTTTGATGAGCATGAGATGGATGAATTTAGAAGGCACAACTTTCTGTATCCACCTTTTACTTTCTGTTATTTAGAATAAATAAAGCAAAATTAGTATTATCTGTCTGTTTTCTGAATTATCCATGCAATAAAAAATGTCCCAAAAATAAAAGTTCTCCAAATGCCCTGAAAATTTAGTATGATTTTTTATATAATATTTTAGAATTTCTGGCACTGAGATTGCACCAAGGAGCTGCACCAGTGGACCACAAGGGTGGAGGGTGCGCCCTACCCCCTAGGCACGCCCCCTACCTTGTGGGTCCCCCTCACTTATTCCTGCACCCATCCACTTCGTCTTCCTCCAGAAAAAATCATCCCGTAGCTCAAACCCGTGTTCTAGCTCATCTTGCTGCCATTTTTGATCTCCTTGTGTAAAGCTCCATTTGCAAAACTGTTTTGGGGGATTGTTCTTCGGTATGTGACTCCTCCATTGGTCCAATTAGTTTTTGTTCTAGTGCTTTCAATATTGCAAATTTTTGCTGCTGTGGTGACCTTGTTCTTGAGCTTGCATGTCAAATTTATATGGTCCAAAGTAGTTTTGATGCATGATAGAGCCTCTAGGCACTTGTAGGAGTGGTTGCTATCAGTTTTGTTGAGTTTGGTTCACTGTTATTTTAAGTCACTAAAAATTTCAGAAATTTTCAGAGATAAGAAACGATGAAGAGATGGTTGAGAGGCTCTTCGAGTCGGGGCTCTAGAGAAAATGAGAATGAGGAGAAGAAGAAGCCCAAGTACAACCTTCCCCGCACCGCGGAGGTTAGGCTGTGTGAATGGCCATGTGATGCATTCTTGGGGGCTGCCGGAATTTATGATGATTTCTATTATTTGGTGGAGAATGCAGGCATCACCGACTTCCTCCACAATAAGTGTGATCAATACCTCTTATTCACTAATACCTTCGTGCAAAATTTTCACTTTCATGCTAGGAGATCACCACCCACGGTAGAGTTTTATTTATATGATGTGCATAAAGAGATGACGCTCTATGACTTTTGTGAGGTTTGCAAATTACCTTATGCGGGCAGCGTCGATGAGCCACGTCCTAGGGATGTGGAAGATTTTATTGAGGAAGTTACCGTAGGGGAAGGAAGAGGAGTGTCAGGAGTGAGAGTGGCTAGTTTGCATTTTCCTATTCTACGCTATTACTCATTATTTGTTGGGAGATGTTTAATTGGTTGTGGAGAGAGTGGAGGCCTTAGTGCCCCTGATCTCGCTATTTTGCGCCATGCTTTACTTCGTGATAGAACTTTTAGTTTGGGCGCCATGGTTGCTCGACGGTTAAGTTTAAACCGTTCAAAGGGTCCTATTTTCGGAGGTATCTATGCTTCCTGCTTGGCTAAACATTTTGAGATACCCATTAGGCTCGATGAGAAGGAGGAGATGTTGCTACCCGCTAGATACTTATATTATAATAGTATGGTAGCACATGATTTTATTAGTAATGATAAGGATAAGAGACTCATCTATAACCTGGTATTTAGTGAGAAAACTTGTCAGATTATTACCTTGCCTCCACCTTCTTTGTTCAATATTTATTCAGGCAGGTACCTTATTTTGCCCGAGGACATTTACGCATACTGGGAGCGGACTCGATCCCTAGTTCCTGAGCCAGAACCATCAACTAATCCATATGAGGAGTCCGTTTATCAGTGGGAGCCACAGGAGCTCGCTAACCAGTGGAACCCTCAGGATCCTCTTTAGTACACAGGAGAGGGCTACTTTGATCCGTGGGCATAGACCAACTTAGGCCAAAAGCCTAAGCTTGCGGGAGTACGTATTTCTCACCAATATTACATTCATGTTCACACACTCATTCCAGTTGTCGATGTTCATACTTTTTCATTGTATTATCCATGTTAGTTTATTTCTTTTTCTCGCTTTCTTTTTGTGTGTTTGAAAATTTTGAGGAAATTCAAAAAAAAATAGTTTTAGCTTATTTTTAGTTTCCTTTCCATGTTTAATTTAGTTGTAGTACTATTAAAAGAAAACCCAAAAAGATTTCTCGTTCTTCTTTTGCTTATTGGGAGCTTTCCCATGTAAATAGTTTTTCTCGTTCTTGTTTTACTTTCTTCAGAAAAACAAAAACTCCAAAAACATTTCAGTGTGTTTCTTTGAAATTCTTTTTCCTTTCTTTGGGTCAAGAGGAGAAGACCACGATGAAATTGATGAGTGGCTCTCATATGCATTATTGTTGATCTAACTAAGAGCCCATATTACCTTGTCTTCTTCTTTGAATGAATGTTTGCAGATTCCAGCTTAGTCCAATGCACGTGCACTATTATTATTATCCACATTGTTCGGTCGTGCAAGTGAAAGGCAATAATGATGATGTTTGATGAAATGATTGGGATGAGGAAAAGCTGGTATGAACTCGACCTATCTTGTTTTTGTAAATATGATTAGTTCATTGTTCTTGATTCAGCTTATTATGAATGAAACATGTTTGCAATGACAATTAGAGATTATAGTTACTCATGCCATGCTTAATTAGCTAGGAGTTTATAATGGTTTATCTTGCATGCCAACATGCTTTTAAAATGGTTGTGATGTAGTATGATAGGATGGTATCCTGCTTTGAATGATTCGAGTGGCTTGACTTGGCACATGTTTACGCATGTAGTTGAAACAAAATCAACATAGCCTCCACGATATTTATGTTCATGGTGATTTATATCCTACTTATGCTTGCACTCAATGTTGTTTAATCTCAATGCATGTTTATGACTGTTGTCGCTCTCTAGTTGGTCACTCCCCAGTCTTTTGCAAGCCTTCACTTGTACTAAGCAGGAATAATGCTTGTGCATCCACTTCCATAAACCCAAAGTTGTTCCATATGAGTCCATCATACCTTCCTATATGCGGTATTTACCTGCCGTTCCAAGTAAATTTGCATGTGCCAAACTCTAAACCTTCAAATGATATTCTGTTTTGTATGCCCGAATCGCTCATGTAGCGACTGGGGGCTGTCAGTATCTTCCATGCTAGGTGGGTTATTCTCACGATGAGTGTTGATTAACTTGTCATTCATGAGAAAGTGGCTGGAAATCGGGATGCCCAGTCCCATGCTCGAAATCAAATATCAAAATAAATTTCAAACAAAACTCCCCCAGGACTGTTGTTGGTATGGACGGTACCCGTTGTTTCGGATCAGCCGTGGAGTGTGATTGATGGTGGAGGGGGAGTAAAAAAACTTTTCCATTCTATTTGGGAACCGCCTATAATGTATGTAGCATGGAAGATACTGAGATCTCTTGGTTGTTATGTTTATTCATCTATGTTTCAAAAAGCTCGAGCTCTGGCACGTCTGTAAATCCCTGCTTCCCTCTGTGAAGGGCCTATTTATTTACTTTTATGCTGAGTCATCATCCTCTTATAAAAGGCACCAGTTAGAGAGCACCACTGTCATTTGTATGCGTTGTTATTAATTGATATTGAGTATGACTGTGATTGGATCTCTTTTACCATGAATTATAATGTCTAGTCAGTCCTTGATCTTCAGGGGTGCTCTGCATTTATGTTTTGCGGTCCCAGAAAGGGCTAGCGAGATACCATTCTGTTATATCATATCATGATTGTTTTGAAAAAGTGTTGTCATCCGAGATTTATTATTATTGCTCGCTAGTTGATTATGCCATTGATATGAGTAAATGTGAGACCTAAATGTTATTGTGAATATGGTTAGTTCATGATCTTTGCTGAAAACCTGAATGCTGGCTATAAATATTTGCAACAACAAGATCAAACAGAGTTTGTAAAAGTTTTTCTTTATCACTTTCAGTTTGTCAACTGAATTGCTTGAGGACAAGCAATGGGTTAAGCTTGGGGGAGTTGATACGTCTCCATCGTATCTACTTTTCCAAACTCTTTTGCCCTTGTTTTGGACTCTAATTTGCATGATTTGAATGGAACTCACCCGGACTGACGCTGTTTTCAGTAGAATTGCCTTCGTGTTATTTTTTGTGCAGAAATAAAAGTTCTCGGAATGACCTGAAACTCCATGGAGAATATTTTTGGAATAGATAAAAAATATTGGTGAAAGAATCAACCAGAGGGGACCCACCGGCTGTCCACAAGGGTAGAGGGCGCCCCCCCTAGGGCGCGCCCCCCTGCCTTGTGAGTCCCCTGGACTTCCACCGACCTCAACTCCAACTCTATATATTCACTTTCGGGGAGAAAAAAATGAGAGAGAAGGATTCATCGCGTTTTACAATACGGAGCCACCGCCACCTCCTGTTCTTCCTCGGGAGACCAGATCTGGAGTCCGTTTTGGGCTCCAGAGAGGGGAAATCGTCGTCGTCGTCATCATCAACCATCCTCCATCACCAATTTCATGATGTTCACCGCCGTGTGTGAGTAACTCCATCGTAGGCTTGCTGGACGGTGATGGGTTGGATGAGATTTATCATGTAATCGAGTTAGTTTTGTTAGGGTTTGATCCCTAGTATCCACTATGTTCTAAGATTGATGTTGCTATGCTTAATGCTTGTCACTAGGGCCCGAGTGCCATGATTTCAGATCTGAACCTATTATGTTTTCATGAATATATATGTGTTCTTGATCCTATCTTGCAAGTTGTAGACACCTATTACGTGTTATGATCCGCATACCCCAAGGTGACAATAATTGGGATTCTTTCCGGTGATTACCGTAGTTTGAGGAGTTCATGTATTCACTGAGTGCTAATGCTTTGGTCCGGTTCTCTATTAAAAGGAGGCCTTAATATCCCTTAGTTTCCATTAGGACCCCACCGCCACGGGAGGGTAGGACAAAAGATGTCATGCAAGTTCTTTTCCATAAGCACATATGACTATATTCGGAATACATGCCTACATTATATTGATGAATTGGAGCTAGTTCTGTGTCACCCTAGGTTATAACTGTTGCATGATGAATGCCATCCGACATAATTATCCATCACTGATCCATTGCCTATGAGCTTTTCACATATTGATCTTCGCTACTGTTACTTTTTCCACTGTTACCGTTACTTCCATACTATTTTTCTACTAAATACTTTGCTGCAGATATTAAGTCTTTCAGGTGTGGTTGAATTGACAACTCAGCTGCTAATACTTGAGAATATTCTTTGGCTCCCCTTGTGTCGAATCAATAAATTTGGGTTGAATACTCTACCCTCGAAAACTGTTGCGATCCCCTATACTTGTGGGTTATCAGGCACTCCAACACAAGTCTGTTTCCTCCGTTTTGCGGTACGCCACACCCCTCCCGATCAACAGGGCCCCGTTTCGACCGTAGGCACTCGAACACAAGTCCGTTTCCTCCGTTTTGAGGTACGCCAGACCCTTCCCGATGAACAGGACCCCGTTCCGACCGTACGCGGGCGAACAGAAGGCCGTTTTCCTATGTTTTGCGGTACGCCAGACCCCGTTCCGGCTGTTCCGTCCAAGCTAGTTGGATCCCGTTGAACACGACCCATTCCGACCCAGTCTGTTGCCTTCCGATGAACAGGACGCTGTTTCTCCATTCCGACCCAGCCGGTTGGCTGCCGATGAACAGGACGCCATTGCTGCCGTCCGTTGCCTCTCCATGTACACGAGCCCTGGTCGTACAAATGCGCGAGTAGGCATTTGAGACCCCGCCCATATGTACGTATGTGGCCATATTTTTTGGCATCTGGTTGTATGTACGTGTACACGTTTTTGACTGGACTGCCCGAACTGCTACATCGGGGGCTCTACTACTACACGTGACGCTGCTTGCTCGGCCACAGTTCATCGTTGCAGAGAGACCGATCGACCAGTATGTACGTACACGTTCGCGACTAGAATGACAACGCTACGTACGCTTCGACCAGGTGGGTCCCGACTGTTAGGGAGGATAAGGAGGCACTTCCTTGCGTGCGAAGTTATTGATGGTGGGTCCCAACGGTCAGGGGGGAGAATTATTTTTTTTCGCCCGTAATATGGATGCACTTCCTTGCGTGCGAAGATGTAGCTGGTAGGTCCCAGCTGTCAGGGGGGAAACATTTTTTTCGCAAAATACAGAGAACCTTCCAGTGGGTCCCCGCTGTCAGGTGGAGGAATAATTATTTTACGCGTAATAAGGAGGCACTTCCTTACTGCGGCCATGGACCCAGCTGTCAGCCTCTCCACATACAGTCCTCTTCCGATGGAAGTCGTTACTTGACCATGTTGACCACGCCGCGCCGAGAGCACCAAGGTGGTGGACGACGGCGAGGCCTAGGAAGGGGACGATGCGGAGCCGGGGAAGACGCGGCAGTGGATGCCCACGCGGAGAGGAGTACGAGGGTTGATTGGTTCGGCTGTGGTGTGAGGCTGCCGTCGCCGCAGAATAACACGGGTTGGGGGTGAGTAGAGGGATGGCCTGGCCAGCGGTGGGAGTAGAGTGGGGCGGTGAGGCCTGCGCGGCAGCACAGCCGGCCACTGGAGGCAGGAGCAGGCGGTCTCGCTGGCGCTGGTTTGGGCGGCTGGTGCAAGAAGATCAGCGATTGAAGAAGCAGCAGGACCGTTCGATTATAATCCAATAGTCACTGCTGCTAGAATCGTTTGTTGACTAAGTTGACAAAGCCCTGCGTACGCGTCAACTTAGTAGGCCCACAAGTCAGCCTCCGAACCGGTGCGCCCCAGATGTCAGTGGGAGGAATAATTTTTTTCGCGTAATAAGGAGGCAGTTGCTTGCGTGCGGCCATGGACCATGGGGGTCCCTACTATCAGACTCTCCACATACATCCCTATTCTGATGGCTGTCATTTGTTGAATGTTGAGCACGCCGCGCCTAGAGCACCAACGCGGTGGACGACGGTGAGGCCTAGGAATGGAACGACCCAGAGCTGGCGAAGACACAGCAGTGAATGCCCACACTGAGGAGAGTATGACGGTTGACTGGTTCGGCTGCGGCGTGAGGCTGCCGTCACTGGAGAATAACAGGAGGTGCGGGTGGGTAGAGGGATGGCCAGGCCAACGGAGGGAGTAGGGTGGGCCAGTGAAGCCTGCGCGGCATCACAGCCGGCCACAAGAGGAGGGAGCAGGCAGTCCCGCCGGCGCTGGTTTAGGTGGCTGGAGCAGGAAGATCAGAGATTGAAGAAGCACGTCGGCCGTTGGATGGACATTCAACAGTCACTGCTGCTAGAATCATGTGTTGACTGACAAAGCCTTGCGTAAACAAGTCAGCCTCAAAATCTGTGGCGTGTACAGCCCATTTGCTATTATTTTTATAATTTATAGCCCATTTGCTAATTCATATGGAATTTATTGCAGCCCATATTCCATTTATAGAATTGCTGCCCATTTTCTGATCACTGCCAGGGTTAAAAATTTGAACTAAAAAATATGCGAAATTTTAAAAATTCGCATATTTTTGCTGGGGACAAAATATTCTTAATCCAAAAATTAGTAGCCATACTAAAACAAATTTAAAAATAAAGTAGTACTATGTTATGTTAAAATCCAATGAAATATAAAATATCAGTGAAGAACAAAAACAAAAAATGAAACTAATTGTCCATTTGCTATAACTATGTTATGTTAAAATCCAATGAAATATAAAATATCAGTGAAGAACAAAAACAAAAAACAAAACTAATTGCCCATTTACTATATTTTTTTGGAATTTGCAACCCCTTTCATATTACTTTTAAGATTTACTGCCCATACTTTTTGGCCAGGCCGGAATGCATCCCTCCTCGTCTTGAAAGATTTGCAGCCCAGTAAGTCGGAGAAAACAAATAGGCCTAGCTTGGGTATTCTTCAAAAAGAAATAGTGGGCTACCTATTTTCCCAAAGAAAAAACTGCTGGGCTGGTCATGTTGTTAGACGGGCCACAGAGACCGCACAACCCAGTTTATAGCCTGCTCCTCTGAACAAATCCTCAAAAAAACGTTGTGAAATTCTGTCGTTAATTGACTATACGTTGACAATGATGTGGGTCCCAGATATCAGCAGGGTGGATTAGAGTAAAAAAATGAGGGGTGCATCTGAGTAGTAAAGAGGCGCTTGCTTATGTTCAGGAGTGGACCTGGTGGGTCCGTACTGTCATACTCACAACTACAGTCCTCTCCCGATTCACTATGTTGACAGGCCCGGACGGCGGCGCCGCTGCAAGCGCACCAAGGCGGAGGACGACGGCGAGGCATCGGACAGGAATGAATGGGAGCCGGGGAACATGCGGCAGTATGGTCGTAGGCGGAGGGGAGTACGAGGGTTCACTGGTTCTGGTGCGGGGTAGGCTGCCGTCGCCAGAGAAGAATAGGATGTCGGGGGGGGGAGTAAAGGGATGGCCTGGCCAGCATTTCAGGGTACGACAGGGCGGCGATGCGTGCACGGCAGCGCAACTAGCCGTAGAAGGCGGGAACATGCGCTCCCGCCGGCGCAGGTTTGGTTTTGGCGGCTGGACCGGTCAGACCCAAAAACTCATTATGCTGGATTATAAGAATTAATTTTATATGGCTAAAACTTATTGTAAAATGCTGCGGAGCACCTTTTTCTTCTTGAGGTTTTTTTTTGAGACAATTTTCTTCTTGAGGTGTGAAGCCGAGCACATTCAGAAGCCCTGGGATAAAGTGGTGTCGCCAATGTGTTGGGCTGGGTTGGGCATTCTTATCAAAAAATAATAATGGACCGGAACTATTTACGACGTTGACTACGATTTGCATGGGTCCGCTGGTTGTAGGAAGAAAATGGTGGGAGAAAAAAGACTGGTCGCTATCTTTGCCTAAGAATAATATCGACTGAATGTAACGACACTCTCATAGGAAATAATATCCTCCTGTTAAAATTTGACTTTTCAAATCGTAAATTTAAAGAACTGGTGCATGAGCATTTAGCTTTATTTATTTACTTATTTATGTTTAGGGGACCATGAGCATGTACCTGGGCCGGATTCATGTGAGAGCCTCCCTTTCAATTAATTATGGGCTCCTCTATTGGGCCTTCATCACTGGGCTACATGTTATCGACAAGTGGAAAATGTGTTCCGTACCAAAAATAGTATGCGCTACGTACGGGGCACTAAAGGATCGGACCGTGCAATGACTTCCAAAACATTGTGTTTGTCGTTCTAACAACATATTTATTCAACCAACAGACAAAATATACTACTGATTGTACATTGAAAACAGCAGCAGCAGCAACCAGGGCTGGGGGTGCAACAGAAGCAGTAAGCAGGCCAGAAGAGTAAAGATGCAGCTCTCTCTTCCAAACCAAACATCAGCCATCATTACAAAAGGGCTACCAAAAAAGAACAAGTGTATGCATCAAACTAAATAAAGATCCTACTACACCAAGTGTACGCATCTAACTAACTAGCTCAGTTAGATGTTACTATTTATTAAGCTATGGAGATTGGCTAACGGCTTGAACCAGATGGGTGCCTGATAGGGGAAACTCCAGCCAGCAGGTCGAAGTCTGATACTTGCGACCCTCTCTCCTACTTTGGGCTGCAGAGCGTGGCGGCATATATCAGGGTATGGTGCATGGAGAGACGCATGGTACGATGTGTACACACAGTTTTGCCTGATGAACGAAACCGCACTGCCATCATGATCCTTGCCGTTGATTATCTTCTGGTTAATCGGATAATTCAGTCCGGGAAACAGAGAGTGTGTACCAAGGCTACTTACCAGCCTCCAGTAAAAAATTCCTGAAGGCCCAAAGAAGCTGGGATCCTGCTCAAAGACCTTGCAGTGACTGTGATTGTATTCCACGAAACAACATGTCCGGTACGTGCGAACGATCATCAATCGTTCGCCATCGTCTGATCGAGCCAGGAACCACCTGCAACTTCCATGCCGCTTTTCTTTGAAAGGTTCTGGGATTAGGAAGGGTAGGGACACCAGGCGGCCTACAACATCATATCAAGTTGGAGTCAAATAAAAAAGGGCTCGTATTGTAGTCAATCTTAAGAACAGCATGTTATGAGCATGAATATTTTTTCAGTAAATGTTGACAGTAATATAAGCAAGCCATCATGATATCATAGGAAAGTAACATACTGCTGTAACAGCCGTTTGTAGCGATGATTGGAGTAGGCCAGCAATACGTCCAGCCATAGAAGGAGTCCACAGCGTAAATGAAGCCCTTGTGTTCAATGGCATCAGAGAACCATGGAGGATGTATGATCCTGCAATGGACGTGCAGATTTATCCACTTACCGCAGTAACCTGTCAGATAGGCAAGACTGCGGTTGAAGAACACAATTAGCCTGAAGTCTTTATAATTCGCAGATCTTGTGGGCACTTGGCAGATTACAACCTTGAGCAAATCAAACTTGGTATCATGTTGGCTACTGTAAGATTCCGAGTATTCTGGGCCGTGGTGCCAAAGTAGTGCAGTGTTAATCGAAGGAAGGGGGATCAATCATCGGGTGTAGACCTCCACGAGCATCCAGCTGCCGCGACCGTCGACAAGCACCATCCAAGACGTGTTCATGCCGACCCAGTACATATCGTTAATGTAGTTGAGGGTGACGGGGATCGGATCGCAGTCGAGGGGGTTGATGCTCGCCACCCTATGATCGTTATGCTACGTGACATGCCGTTTCTGAAGATCGGGCGGCATCAGCAAGCAGGGAGCTGGCTTAAAAAGCTTCGGCCTGAGGGCTTTGAGTAAACGGTACAGCCCTGATGAGCACGCGGCGAGCGGCATGGTACTGAGATTGTAAACACGCGAAACAATGAGCTTGATTACCTCTGTGGGGAGCGAATTCCAGCCACTCTTTCGGCGGACGCTACTCGGTTCTGCCATTGTTAGTGCTTGGGTTTTGGAAGAGGGGGGAGGCGCCTAGCGGGGATGGAAGATTGGACGATTATGTGCGGACAAGGATGGAGAAGCGAATATGTGCTGTGGGAAGTGGACAGGTGATGATGACAATGTAGCAACAGCACGCCACTTGACTTACGAAACATATCCCAGTAGCGTAGGGTCATATCGATGCCAGACAACTTGCTTGAGTGATCACAGTACTAGTACAATAAACTACAGTACCTACTACTATGCCCTACTTTGCATATAGTGGAGTAGGACTCTGCTCTACTACTAGCATCGGAGGAGTAGTATATTGTAAAATAGTTACAAACTTCAATGCCCGAGCGTGGAACGACTATGAACCGCTGTCGGTGCTAACTCCAATCCCCAGCAAACGTTCTCTGGGAGACATGGCAGTTGCAAATGCCCGCGACGCAGTTACAGTACGTGTGTAAGGGTGGCGGTTTTGTCAAATACTATGGCTTAAAAACAGGCCACCATCGGATGGAAATCTGACGGTTATGTGGGATTCGCCAGGATTGGGCTCGTGGCGAACAATCGCCAGATATCATTACTAAAAAAAAGGTTAAAACACCCGGGGCTATAACTTGCACCGGCTGACCACTAACAATGATACTAACATAGTTGTAAAATGGTCAAAGAACATGTCTACGTGGTGTTTGGAATTATATGCAAACTAGCAAGATGCCCGTGCATTGCACGGAACATCAAGATGCATTTTTTTACAAAACACCTGTTGTGGTTGACCCATGCAGGAGTAATCCCATGTGTAAAAACTATTGATATCTCGAGAATTTCATTGGAAAAATGGTACCTCGAGAATTTCATCAAAAAAATGATATCTCGAGAAAGATGAGATATAAGGTGACGAGGAGTGGGGCGTGGTGGTGACTGGTGGTCAGACTGGGCGGAGGCATAGGGATGGACGGCGCCGGCAGCGGCCACCATGCCAGATTGTTCCACAGACTTCCTTTTTTAATTGCTCAACAATGAGGTTGTGGGAGATAAGGATGAACGAGGGAAGGCCTTATCTGCAAACGTGGAGAGAGGTGCGGGTATCTTTTTGCAAAATTGCCATAGTTTGCTTTCTATCCGTTAGATATAGATCGGACGGTCTATATTGCAAGATGGCAGGCACACCATCATCACCAACTCAGTTTTTTTATAAGAGAAAGTAGAGAAGTAGAGAAAGTAGAGAGTAGAGAAACGGAGGGAGCACTAGTAAGGACACCATCTACTGCTTCGTGTGCTACTCCTGCGCTCCATTCGGCGAGCGTAACATCCCCTACAGCCACTCCCGTTTCATGGACGGCCTGGTTGATGCCTGCAAGGTGCCCTGCGTCTACAAGAGTTTCGGCTGCAAGAGGTACGTCGACCAGCACTCGCTGGCGGAGCATAGTTCCAGATGTGCGCACGCGCCCTGCTACTGCTATGAGTGCACGCCGCCGGTTGAGGGCTCGTGCATCACCTCACGGCACCGTCCGTCAATCACTACTAGCCCGCGGCGGTGAACATCAAGTACGAGACGTGCTACCCGTTCGCCGTGCCGGAGTTGCTGGAGGATCACCGCCGCCTGCTAGTCGCGGAGGAGGACAGCAGCGTCTTTCTCTTGGCCGTGGCCCACGCAGGCCGCCGCCCCGGCTCTGTAGTGTGCGTCAGGGGCAACGCCGCTGATGCTGACATGAGGTCACTGTACCGGTACGTGCTCACTGTTACTGCCCCTCCGAAGTACGAGGGCGCCCACGCCGCCTCCATCACGCTGAATGGGACTGTGCCGAGCTGCTCCGTTCCCGGCAATGTGGACATGGAAGACGCCTGGTATGATTTTCACCCCAAGATGATGCACGGGGACTCCAAGGAGGTTCACCTGGTCATATGCATTACCAAGTCAACTATTCATCATTAGTCTTCGCTCAATGTAAGCCGTTGTCTAAGCATGTGGAGACTTCTTATTTATATAGTATAGAACCTTCCATGCATGATCTGGCTCTATTAGAGTATCGCACTTGAATAAAAGTGTATCCATTTATGGTTTAGTCTAGAATCTTCCATGTATGCTTTTGCTCCATTAGAGTTCTCGCTTGCCATTTATGAGATTAATTGTGAATTTTTACTACAGTAACGGTGAAAGACTTAAGATGAACCATTTCTTACATCTCCTCTGCCCCCTTCCAAGTCATCCTGATAAACAAAATCGATACTCAAAAAATAATTCTTAAAGATCATTCCTTGCAAAGCACAATAAGTGTTATTTCTTCAAAAGTTTTGGATGCTGGTTGAACATTTGAACGCTTTTGTTTGCAAAAGATACTTTTTTATCTATTTAGCCTACATTTACTATTCACCCGGATGCTTGTGAGCTCTAGAGAAGAAATAATATCCTTAGAAACCTATCGATACTCGTTACACATGAGATGACCCCCACATACTTTGTCAAAATAAAAAACTCCCCGATCAATGCATTTCACTGTTCCGTGCAACGCACGGGCACCTTACTATATATAGTACGACCATAAATTTAACTAACATTATATATAGTACGATAAATGCTCATGCATGTCACCAAAAATTATATCATTGAAAACTATGTTCAAATACGAATCCAACGATATAGTTTTTGTTGACATGCACTAACATTTTGTCAGTTAAATCTTCAGTCAAATTACATGGGCGACTAATAAACCACGATGGAGGTAGTACTAGTGTAGAGGGCGGCGCTGCACGGGAGTCTCACCCCGCTCGTGGCGCGGCAGTAAAGCTGTCATATCACAAAACCCCACCACTCACAGTAATAAGTGGCCTGGTAAAATAAACGGACAAGCAACCATCACATCCCTCTATCTTTTTTGCATTTCATCTCTCTGCATTTACTTTGTCTGGTTCATCTCGCACACTCGATCCCTAGCTACTACTCCTAGGGCCAGTTCTTTTGGTGGCTTAAAAAATAAGCCGTCTCTTCCCCAGCTTTTCCCATAAGGCGCCTCACTCATTCATTTGGGCTTCTAAACTACTACCTCCGTCCTGGTTTATTAGTCACCATTGTAATTTGTGCTAAATTTTGACCAAAGATTTAACTGATAAAATGTTAGTGCATGTCAACAAAAGTTATATTGTTGGATTCGTATTTGAACATAGTTTCCAATGATATAATTTTTGGTGACATGCATAAACATTTCATTAGTTAAATTTATGGTCAAAATTTGACAAATATTACAATGGGGACCAATAAACCAGGACGGAGGTAGTAGTTATGTGATTACTAATCTAGAAGCCTGGTACTCCTAGTAGTAGTACTCAAGTTGGAATTCCAATTGCACGGCACAACTTGTTAGGCAAAAAAATCGATACAGGGTGTACGAAGCGGTTTGGGAATTTGCCTGCCTTCCCGACTAGTGAGATACTCCGTACAAAGTACGATAGAGAAATAACCATAGAGAAGGAAGCTAAAAGTAAACAATCAAACGAGCATTTTTGCATTTCTTTTGCATTGAATCGTTTCACAAGCTTCACTAGTGCTGTTTTTCTACTTTTACAAAAACCGCATCGTAATGTTAAAATGTGCATTTGCACGTACATAAGTAATAGTAGTAGCACTGTCTGCAAGCATATATAGAGAGAGACGTGTAGTGCGATATATAGTTAAGTTTGTGCTATATGCATGTACTTACAAAATGCATACGGATACACAAGATTTTCAAACTTTTTCTTTTACATACTTAATTAAGGACGCTAATAATTCCCGAACGTTTGGGATTTATCATTTCCGTCCCAAAACTAATGAGATCGCCTTACGAAACTAAATTATTCCTAATAAAAGCCACAGCGCTCGCAGGAGCGCTTGCGGCGCACCACGAGTGCCCTGGTGCGCGGCCGTTTCCTAGCACGGCGACACGACGCCTCTTCCTCAGCCTCGCAACTCGCGAGGTGCTGATTGGCGGCTTGCCGGCGGGCGAGCGCGATCTCACTGGTCTGGTGATCCGGCGCCAACAGGTACTCCTCCTCGCTGGAAGCGTGCACCCGGTCCATGTATCGCCAAGCGTAGATGAGGCGCTTGGGCCCGACTGCACTCAGGGCTTTGGCACGGGCGTCCTCCGCCACCCTCACGGCCCTCGCACGAGCCTTCTGCCAAAGAGCCAATTGCCTGACTCTCTCAGACATGACATAGGCCTGCCAGGCAGCATGCCTCATGGCGTGCTTCTTTTCCTCGGCCTTCTTCTCCGCCTCTATTTTGGCGCGCTCTGCCGGAGGCAAAGCCTCCCACAAGGCGACCTCCATTTCTTTCCAAAGCTCCTCAAGGCTGGGGGGTCTCGGCGGGCGGCGTGACGTTCTCCTCGTAGCGGGGAGCCGACGCGTCCTCCGACACGCGTGCTGGCAAGACTGAGAATGCTGACGCGTCCACCTCGACGCGTCGCGGCGAGGAGCAGAACGCCGACGCTTCCACCTCGACGCGTCGCGGCGAGGAGCGGAACACCGACGCGTCCTCCTCGACTAGTGGCGGCGAGGAATGGAACGGCGACGCGTGACCCTCCGCGCGGGGCAGTGAAGGGCGCCTAGGGCTTGGGAGGGGCGATGCCATGGTGGTCGACGTGAGAGGGAGGGGGAGGAGATAGCGATGAACATGAGCGTTCTTCCGAATGCCGTGGGAGGCGCAATATTTATAGCGAGCAATGGCACACCTACGTAAGATATGTTGCGTGATTAACGTAACAGCTAGGTGGGCATATTTGTTGCAGTAAATTACGGGGGAGGGAAGGGGTGGAAATATTGCTGGTCACAACGGATTGGATGAGCGCGGGGGGAGGAGAGTCATGCATGCAGATTTATTTCACACGGGGTGGAGTGGTGGGACTGCCGGAGGGAGAAGGAGAGTCAAGCAGGCAGATTGTTTTCACACATGGAGAGGAAAAGATTTGGAGACGAACGGGCTTCCTGCAGGTATGGGGAACGGTGCATAATAAGTCATCTTACATGCAATGAACTGATCATTGCATGCCGGGCTAGGTATAGTCTCAAGTCATTAAAAACATACACGCCACACACATGTTCAGATTTCAAGGTGCACTAAATTATTGCATGCGATGATTAAGGCTGGCCATAGTGGTGGTATCTTATCTGGTATCATGCACACGGGAATAGCAAACATGCTAATGTGGCAAAGAATTAAAGAAGAGAGGGGGTTAGAGTAACATAGGTAGATACCGTATCATGTTAAATACTATGCTACTTTGTGTCATGCATGGCACTATAAAGGTAGTCCCGTATCATACACTAGTATCATGCACATGATACTAGTATATGATACTTTCCACTATGAGTAGCCTAAAGAGAATATTGACTAATGCATGTAAAAATGTTTGTCATTTACTAGTGTTCATGCATGCATGCCATGCGATACTGCATTGGTAAACACATTTTTTTGTGAAGAACGAGAGCATTAATTGAGTACTTTTGCAGACTACAAAAACTATTCCACCACCTCTATCTTGGTAAGAGTAGGTGAAATTTTTGAATCGAGCCCTTTAAACTAGAAGGGAGGTAGTAGTACTCTAATAGCTAACCTTGTTGTGATGACTAGATAGGACATGGCATGCACCTGGACGGAGGAACTAGTCTGCATTGTGCATATAAGTTTTTTCTGAAGTCAATGTACCTCTACTTTGACCAAACTTATAGAAAAATGTATCAACATTCACAATGTCAAATCAATATTTTTATACTCATTATGAAATGTAGTTTCATAAAATATATATTTGGTATTGTAGATATTGATATTTTTAGTATAAATTTGGTCAAACTTTGCAAACTTTGACTTGACACAAATCTTACGCGGAGTAAAAAGGACCAAAGGGAGTATCATGCATGCGGAGTAGGCAAAAAAATTTGCTCATTTATAGCCGTCCGAAGTCTCAAAGGGCGTGACCGCGCGAGGGAGGCGAAGGTCGTGGGAGGCGCGACGGTTGACGGAATTAAGTGAAGTTACATGCACGCGCTGGCATGGCGTGCCAACACGCAGAAGCTATACCGTCAGGCCTACGATGTGGGTCTAGTAGACATGACATCTAGTGGGTCCCGCATAGTACTCGAGAACTCTTTGGGGGCATGCAGCCGTTTATCCACCGGGCAAGTCACCACTCCACGCCGTTCGCACGCCCTACTCGTCCCTGTCTTCTATCTTACAACAGTTCGCTCCCAGTCGTCCCGTCCTTTCACATTACACCAGTTCCACTTCTCCTAACCCGCCTCCAAAATCCATGGCCTCCCAAATCTCCATGATCGGCGGTGAGTACAAGGTTAGAACCATCACCGGCGATGAGTTCATCGTCTACACCCGTAGATCTGCGACGCTTTCCGCAGGACATCATCAACGAGCGTGAGTTCTACGCGCAAAGGAGGGCGGAGAGGGAGAAGAGGAGGGCGGAGCGAGCTTCCTATCGCGAGGACATGCGTACGCGAAAGGCGGCCGCTCAATTCAACATCAAGCTAGGAGCAACGTCGCCCTGGGACTCCGACGACGATCGGTATCTTGACGCCTACATTGAGACATCGGAGGATGACATCACCGAGGCGGAGTCGGACGACGAGGAGTAGTTGAACTATCTATTGTTTTATCTATCTATGCTGAGAACTATCTATGTATCTATCTATACCAGCATCGACTCGGAGTCGAATGTGTATCGAGTCAGAGTAGAAAGGAGAAAAAAATATAGCGCGTTTGCTGGAGCGGCGCGCGCACGCAATTTTTTGCAGTGGCCGCTGGAGCCAGCACTCCGCGGCCCACAAAAACTGGCTATTCCGGCGCTGTAAACGCTTTTTTAACGCGCCGCGCGTTGCGCTTCTGTTGGAGATGCTCTAACATGGCAGTTGAGTGCTTTAATGTTGCCCACAAGATGCATGAGTATTACTATATTTTTCTTGCCATGTTGAGATTTTAAAACTATGAATGCGAACATGCAGAGGAGCAATGAAGACCAAACATGGGATATTGGGGACATCTTCAAGGAATGTGGCAAGTTAAAGAGGAGCTGCACTGAACCTGTAAAACGAGCTTTGGTAAGTAACACCCTTTCAATTACTTTGGTTTAGCCTCATGTTCTTTGATGTGTATATGTTGTAGTTTCTATTTCTCTTAGCCTCGTGTTCTTCGATGTGTAATAAGAAGAGTCTTAATCATCCTAATGCTTTCATTTTTAGCTTGATGTAGGAAGTGGGTGTTCTCACCTTGGAGTCTGTTTTTATATTTCTCCTTTTGAATTCACTTCTCCGAGTCCTGTTTATCTGGCTTCTACTTAATGGATCTGGGTAGCTCTGACTATTGATCTAAAAAAGAAGTAACTTCATGTCAGGATGCAGTTACTGCGAGGAGGGAAGTATGGTCAACCTCGAGATCATGTTTCCAAAATGAGGCTGGATTACACACAAGGTGACCGTTCCCTAATGATGCTGGATTAGACACAAGGTGCAAATTCCCAGATGATGCTGGATTACACACAAGCCAGGTGGAGTCGTCAACTGTTTGTGTCCTCGTGGCTCTAGTAAAGGCTGAAAGAAAGCGTGCAGCAGCCCTTGAGAATGTAGCTGAGTTCCTGAAGAAGCGAAAAGAGCAATCAGATGCTCTCTTCACCCAAGCCAAAGAAGAGATGGAAGAAGCCAGAAAGAAGCTAGCAGAGGCAGAGCAGCTAGGCATCTCCTTCTATCTAAAACTTTTGTCAATACAAATTTTCCTTCATAATAGCTAGGTTCAAATGTTTATCCAGTCAGCATGCCTGTTGTGATGTCCGTGCATCTACTGATGTGGCACAAAATATATTTTTTCGGGTCATGTAATAACAGCCATTACTTTCCAAACAATAACAGACGAACCATTGGACATGGTATAGTTCATACGCAAGCCCAACATTCCAAGTTCAACTTCCACATCAAACTCATGTTCACAGATATCTGCACATTCATAGATAATGTCCACAACCATGATTCACTTCAAAGCCAAAAAAAATGTGAGGAGAGTTATAAATAAAGAAAAATCTCTAGTTCCTACTACCAGTGCGAGCACAACAAGTCAAGACCATACGTAATTAATTATATTTTGGATATTTTTTGACTAAAAGCGAATAACTTCTGGAAGCAGGTATAATTTCTAATGCCGGCCGCGGCTGGGGTCCACGATGTTTTGAGCCAAACCGTGCAACACACCGGGTGTCTATGCCGGCGACGCGGTGGTCGTAGCATTCGTGGGTTCGGAGCGGCGGCGGCTCCTGTGGTCTACTATTCCTCGGTTTCAGTGGTGGCCGCAGACGTGTTGGCCACCTCCGCTAGCATGCTGCGGTTCCGCCAACATTTGCGTCGGATGGCGCGGCCAACCACGGTTTACTAGATGCCGTGGTCCCCCGTGTGCCAGCGTGTAGCAACTGGCCACTCCTCTACGAGCAGGCTTGGAGCGTCGAGTTGATGCACCAGGGGCCAGCTTGGAGCAGCGGCTTGCTCCTCCGCTTGCCCGCCTGCAGCCTCTCCCATGGTACTGACGGCCTGGGGCGGGGAGGGAGGTGGGGCAGCGAGTTGCCTGGCTCATCGGGGCACCCAGCCGGCTTTTATGCCGGAGAACTCGTCTTCCTGCTCACCGGATGCTATGGAGAGTGTGGAGAAAATGGTGCAAGGAGGATATGGGGAGCGGCGGTGTGGTGCGGTTCTTGCCAGGCGTCTGGCCTTGTTTAAATAGCGGGCGGACGAGAGGAGCCAACCGGCATTGTGTTCTAAAATGCCGGCCGACTCGCGGAAGGACGTGTTGCCGGCACACGCGCAGATTCAATGGAGGCAGACGGGGCAGTCTAAAGCCGGTTGCATGCGGCGAGGAGGCCTGTTCAGACTGGCCTGCAGCGAGTGGGGCCCTCTTGGCCGGCGCGCCGGTTCAATGCCTGCGCTATGAGAGGTCGCGTCCATGTCAGAGCAATCACTCCGTCCGGTCCTTTTTTGTTTGGGTATAACAAAATCTCATTTTCCATTCACATTTTACAAGTAAAATTCGTGGACAAACTTTGTCCCAAAATACGATGGGGACTAGTAAACCAGGACGGAGGTAGTAGTTATGAATTCCATTTTCGCTCCATACCAATCGTTCTAAAAACTAGTAGTATAACGCGCCATTGAAAATCGGAACTCTTACCCCGCTAAAAAATGATATTTTAAACGTGGCTACTCGATCAGTGGCGACTGGCGAGCCACCGCCTCCAGGTCGTTCACCTGTGGTCCCGACCATCAACTCCTACGGATCAAATTATCATGCAAGCTGACTATTCCTACAAAGGTGCGCTCCACCACGTACCCGGTACCCGCGCATGTAGCAATCGTGCACCTAGGGTTTATTTGTTTACGGTGCCTTTACGTAACTCTCATGTGTGCGAGACAGCGAGAGACCGACTGCGTGCGTGCACCTCTTCTCTTCGTATATGTACTCCACCGTTTGTCTGGTGTCCAAAAAATTATATAGTAATAACTAGCAATGTGCCAATGTGTTGCCACACGTTCAAAGTAGATTAATACATATTCACCGATTTGATAGAAAAGAGTCTAGTTTTGAAATACATATATCACTAAAAATATGTTATGTTTCACTCAAAATATATTCCTTTGGCGGTTTTGATGAGATAAGGGAGGAATATGGTTGGTTTCAAGATTCGAGAAGTGGTATATTGTTGCAAAAAGCCCATGTGTGTGTGTGGTGTGTGTGTGAGAGAGAGGGAGAGAGAGGAGGAGGAGGGAGTGCGTGTGTGACAAAGACACAAAGAGTGTGTGTGCGAGAGGTATCACCATAAAATGAGGCGATAGTATGTGTGTGCACGATCGAGAGGGTGTGTCTCAAGAAGGGACGAAAAATCTACATAGATACAAGGAGCGAGAGAGACATGTACGAGATAGTGGAAGCAAGAGTGTGCGGATGTATAAACCTATCTGGAGGCTGGTCGATCAATGTTTGTGAGAGAAATACGAGTCGGGGGTGCGAAAGCGAGAGTTTTGTGTGTGTGTGTGTGTGTGTGAGAGAGAGACGGTAGTTGGGAGGGGGAGTGGAAGCAGGAGTTGTGTGTGTGTGAGAGAGAGAGAAAGGGGGGAGAGTTTGTCTGATCGATAAACAAATGAATAATGTCAGTTTTATAACTGAGATGAAGACGGAAAGGAGTCCCCAACAAACATTGTGTGTGTAGGAGAGAGTAATTCTAGTGGTAGGAGTCATATCTAGAAAGATATAGGGTGCGTGAGAGAACCCTAGAGAGAAAGACAAAGTGAAAGACGAGTGAGAGTGTGTGTGTGGCGGTGAAAAAGAAAGCTTAGGTACCTAGTGATACCAGAGGACGATAGAGACGTGAGAGATAATGAAAACCGTGTAATGTATAATGATAGGGAGAGTGTGACACTTCTCAAGGGAGACGGCGAGAGTCCATGTTTGCGAAAATAGGAGAAACATGAAGTGAGCGTGCAGGTGAGCTGGAGAAAAGAGAGTGATAGCTACATGAGGGAGCACGCGAGAGAGATGGGCGTGAAAGGAGATTCAAATATTTAGTTGCATGCATAGAAAATGTCAACATAAAAGGGATTCAAATATTTGAATTCGAGATGATGATACATGTAATTCATACTCGAACCAAAATTGATCTATCAAACATGCATACTCATATGAATTCGCGCGCATCTATGTTATTTAATATCTAGATATTACTGATGCATACATTTGAGTAGAACATAATTTGGTTTAAAAAATTTGAATTCAACCTTATGATTTTGAGATCATTGTATTTGTAAATCATATTATATATATAAAGGAGCAGAATTCTTTGTTGTGCTTTTGAAAGTATATATAAAAAAATGATGTATATAGAATTTTGTTCGAATCGAAAATAGATCCTGCCCAAAAAAAAGAATACAAAATGGATTGGAATTGAGTTGGCACAGTAAACGTGCCAGCTTTTTCTCAAAAATTTGAACAAAGCGGCCAAACTTGCAGTAACTGCCCGAAACCAAAATATGGGAGATGGAAATTACTGCATGTCCCTGACATGCAACACAAGTCGGCTCGATTTCAATAGGTCTTGATAGGGGCAGGTTTGTAATTTCACTCAAACATGACATAACCGCCTCTCACCTGGATTCATACACGGTGGGCGCCAAAACACAGTGTCTCCTCGGCCGAAATCTCCTCTCACCCGGATTCATACACGGTGGGCGCCAAAACAAGCTCTCCTCGGCCGAAATCTCCGTCGGCAAATATTCGGTGTATGCGAGATTACCGTCCTATCCCCAGCAGCCCAATATTCCTGTGATGTCTGAAATTTTAAACGGGGGATAAGTTGGTAACCTTCCCCGCATTTGAGACAAGCGCGTCCCAAAGACATGGTTCCCCCTACCTCTCTCCCTCCATTTCCCCATTCGTACTCCATGGGCGCCAACACACCCTCTCCACCCCAGCCTCCTCCGTCCGCCACCCCATCCACCGCCGTCCTCCTCCACCATGCCGGAGCTGATACCCCGATGCCGTCGTCCATTACAAGAGATCGACCTCTCTCATCCACGGCTTCGGACCAGGATCCTTGCATCCCGTCCTCTCACTTCATCACCGCCGTCGTCCACCTTGCCGGCGCCGCTCCTATGACCGTCTCGCCCACCGCGCCGGGATATTTCCCCCGCCACCACCGTCTACCCTCCTAGATCTGCTTCCACGCCGCCGACAGCCATCGCTACCGCAGCACCGTCAAATTCTCAGCAGATGCATACACGGCGCCGCACCAGCGGCGGTACTCTTTCGTATCTGCTCAACTTATTTATCGCAGCAAGAAAATAGATCGCCACTGCTTTACTGTGATTTCTTGTCCATCACTTAGGATCTTACTTGTTAGTTGAAACCAAACATTGGTTGCGAAGTTGCCTTTGTCCGGTTTGCACCTTCAGATCTGCCATGGCACACTCAACACTATACTCGCAATGCTTATGGTTTTCCCCTTTATATTCCACACTAGTTAAATGACAGTAGAATTAATTTCAAAATTGGGTCAGTCGATTTTTGAGAGATCGCCGGAGTTCGCCGAAGGGAAGGAAGGGGCTCGGGTGGGGATGGTGGTTGTGGGGGGCGGTGGCCTGGCGGTGGTGGGGCCTCGCCGAACGAAAAAACTCGACACGGGTGGGGGCGGGGGTGGGGGGTGGGGGTTGCGGAGGAACACAGGTGGTGGGGGCGGTTCAGGGGAGGGTGGGGGGGACGGGGCCGGTGGTTCGGCCGGCGGCCCGAGCGGTGTCCTGTAGGGTAAGAATTAGAGACAAGGAAGAAGAAGGGTTAGGAGACGTCGGATCTTCATCCAACCGCCTAAAATGGTCGACTGACCCAAATGACGAAAGCCACGCGACTTGCATGCAGACATTCCTTTATATTCAGTACCATCATCGTAGCTGCTTAGCACTGCTCCTCAATCCATCAAGCTAAACAACGTGCCACTCATAATTCCAAACTTGTTGCTCAAATACGAATCTGATATGATGCTGATATTACTAAAACAGATAACGTTTAATTGGTCAGCTAATGTTCCTACTTTACTTTCGAAAAGCACGTGCACCACATATAGAGAGACAGCAGGGAGTTGCATTCTTAATGTGCTCTGGTTCATCATGTGTGGGCACTGCGCAACGAACATTTTATTATCCAAAATCTGCTTGCTCTTCTTTAGCATGTTCTTCTTTTGTTCTTCTTTAATAAGTACTCTCTCCGTTCCTAAATACAAGTCTTTGTATAGATTCCACCATGGACTACATATGGAGCAAAATGAGTGAATCTACACTCTAAAATGTATATGTATACATCTGTATGTGATCCATAGTGGAAATCTCTACAAAGACTTATATTTTGGAACGGAGGGAGTATAATAGTAGTACAGTATGTTCCTTGTAGTGAAGAGGAGCAGGGACATTTGCAGTGTAGAGGTCTATTCGGTCGGTTGTGATGGACACTTTCAACTCTTCGGGCCTCTTTGAGTCGTAGGATTTTGTAAACATAGGAATAGGAATTGTAGTGACCTGCCCACTTGAATCCTATAAGATTAGCAAGGAAATGCGGGGAGCTGTGTCGCCTTTGAGAGTTGCACTGATATTAACAGTACCGCACCTTTAGTTGAAGAGAGCTGGTATCCGAAGCCTTTCTAGCCGTACCGGCAATAGTAGCCCATATTTCCCAGCAAGTTCCACTTTCCTGATTTTACTTGTGATGCTTACGGTTTTCCCGTTATATCTACACTATGATCTGTGTAGCTGCTTTGTGTCGCACTAGCAGCAATTCACTCTTGAAGCTAAACAACACACCAATCATAAGTCCAAAGCTTACTTCTTCAAATACGAATTGTGATATGATACTGATATTAGTTAACAGACACACATTTAATTGGTCAGCTAATGCTCCCACTTGATTTTCCAAATGCATGTGGCCACATATAGAGAGAGACAGCATGGAATTGCATTTCTTTGGGCGCTGTGATTCATCATGAGTGGGCAACCAACATTGTATTGAAAGAAGCGGAATCTCAAGAATATGCTTCCTCTTATGTTCTTTAACATGTTCCTCTTTTGTTATTCTGTATTTAGTACGTATAGTATGTTCCTTGTCAGGAAGGGGAGCAGGGACATCTGCAGTCAACAGCTGATAGAGCTGGCCTGTACGTGATCGATAGGCTTTCAATTAGTAGCGGCAATACAACACCGTATTTTCCAGTCAGTTCCACTTTCCCGATTTATATATGCTGGTTATGGTGTACCCCTTTTATGTACACTATGATCTGCCTAGTTGCTGTGTGCTCTTGTTATCATGGTTTGGCAATAAACTCTCTATACAGTATATTATGAACCTATCATCTGCCAACTATCCTTACTTCTGGAGCCTATTTTTTTGTGTACTTGTGCCAGATTATATTAATGCATGCACCATATTACATCACACATGGGCTCTCTCATCAGAATCCAGTGATAGCACACAAGGGTTTATAGGGAGCCCCTATATTAGAATATCCTCTGCATGACAAAGATAATCTCACTACTATTTATGTTTTCATGCTTCTCAGATATTGTACGTAATCACAATGAATATGAGAATGCGCGCATCAGAAGAATATTGTGGAACACTACCATGACTAACAAAATTGGCACCAAGGCATTGAGTTCCATTCTGGATGCAATGAAACTCATACGCTCCCCACCTGTAGATTCTTGTTCAGAATATGATCCTAATGACTATTCTGACCTCGAGGAGTCGAAGGCAGATGGCCTGTCTTGTTCACCCATCAAGGTGCCTGTTCTAATTTGGCAAGGTTTTATTGATTGCACGTATCTTGCATAAGGTGTCTTGCATTTCTTCTACTTTGTTGCACCGCCATCTGCTTAGTTTACTCATCATATATGTCAAGATGCCATGCCCATCCATTATCAATACATATTCCATCTGTCATCATACCATGTTTTTTCACTCAAATTTTGTTTTTGTGCATCAGACATCAAAAAGGAAGAGGGTGATTGCCGAACCTGAAGGAGCACCAGCAAAGTCCTTGAAAAACATGGTGGTGCCGAAGAAATCAGATAGCACCCCACTTATATTGGCTCTACAACCAGTCACACAAAACATAGGACCGACTCCAGCAGACTGTACCCATACTTCACTGGCCACACCACTAGCCCCACCACACAGGACCTGCACTCCAGCAAAAGGTATGCCGATTTCAGTTGCCATAGCACCAGCCGTACCATAGAAAAATCCCACTCCAGCAAAAAGTACAGCAAGTCCACTGGCCGAAGACCTATCCCAACTACAGAGATGGCCAATTCCTGCAGATTGGAACCGCATTCCAGTTATTTCCAGTTTAAAAGACAATGCTTTCAATGTTGTTAGGGACTACCTGCATATATTCCCATCATGGGAAGATTATAGTGAAGACAAACTCCATTTTCACATCTTCCTGTCCCACTTACGTGTAAGTGCTATTATTCATGGTGATTATTTTCCTGTTTTCTGCTGATTGAACACATCAATGATTTACATTACATTGTTGTAAGTAGGCGAGGGTCAATCTGGGTAGTCATGACAAGCAAAGCTTGCTTGAGCTTTTCAAGGAAGCATTGCAGCAGTATCGGTGTTACCTGAGGAAATCACACTTTGATGGCAAGTCTATAAACGAACTTCCTATGAAGTCTCCTGTGCTAAATTTAGAAGACATTGAATGGAAAAACCTTGTTATGCACTGGTCTCGTTCCCAGGATGAGGTATTGTCTATGATATCACATGACAATTTGAACTTCTACTTTTCTGCATGTGCCTATGGATCTCTTTTGCAGGAAATCTGCTCGAAGAAGAATTCCGGTTTGAAAAGGATGACAGGATATCGCAAATATGCTGCCCGCTGCTTTGCTCTTATTAGTACATGTTGTCCTGTATCACTGTACTTGCATTCATACCCGGTTCATTATGTGACAGCAGTATGCATGATAGCTTGCTTATCAATTGTTTGCTCCAAATTATCAGATCTGTATTAATGGTTACATTAATGTAGAATATACCCAATGCCAATGAAAAGGTTTAGCTCTGCATTGTTCTTGTAAGTACCTGTTGTCCTTTATCAGTGTACTTATATTGATAGCTAATTGTTCATGTACCATCACTCTGCAGCTTATTTTCCTTTGCCCTCCATTTTCTACACATCAGATCTATATTTACTCTTACCATAAGGTTGGATAACACCAATGGTACTGAAGAAGTTTAGCTCTGCATTGCTCTTGGCTGTACCTTTTGCCTGTATCGATGTACTTACATTTATAGCTACTTGGTTACGTAGCATCACTCTTCATCTTATCTTAAATATTCTCCATTTTTTCTTATATTATCACATCTATATTTACTCTTAACAAAATGTAGAATAAAGGCAATGCTTATGAAGAAGATTCTGTGGTAAACTTCTTGAATTGCCCCCCCCCCCATCAGCATGGACAAGGGCTTTATAGAGCCGGCCTTCACCACTAATGTAAGTTTGTCCTTCTCAAGCCTTCAAACTTTGTTGTGTATATTTGGTTAGGCATGACTGCTGTAGGGGAACGCAGCAGAAAACAAAAATTTTCCGACCTACGCACCAGCCCAGGACCACTATGGAGACTGCATACAAGGTTTGATCATTTTCGTTACCGACTCGTAGCGCAGCGGAAGTAGAGTCGATGACGATCGTTGGTGCAGATCCCCGCAGCTAGGATTTACAACCTCCCAACCGCGAGGATGTATACCCTCATCTTCCCTTCGGACAGCCCTCCGGGAGGCGGTCGAACAGTCCCCCGGACGGTGTCGCGGACAGCCCTTCGGGAGGACCTTCGAAACTCGAGCGGTCACTCGGACAGCCCTTCGGGAGGACTCACAGAACTCGGACCGTCACTTGGACAGCCCTTCGGGAGGCACTCTCGAACAGCCCCTCGGGCACTAAGATCGAAACTACGACCTCTCTACGGGGTTGCACACATACGGTGTCATCTATCCGGCAGGGCTTCGCCGTCCAGAACTAGTCCCTGCCGGAACCCAGACAGCCTTTCGGCTCTACGAAACTCTTTTCGTGGGAGGGAGAGAGAAGCCAGATAACATCTTGGCATGTGTATGAGAGCAAGGGATGGGGAGAATGGCAGCCCCTTCTCCTCCTTTTATAGGCCAAGGCAAGGGGTGGGGTGAGATGTTGAAATACCAAAATACCCAAGCTTCATGTCACACATGAAAGGGCATAATGGTAACACAAGGGGGGCACCAAGGAGACACCACCATGGCAGCCCTTGGGCCGGCCCACACCTTGTCTCCCCATGGGGGGGGGCCCCCCCAACAAGCCACCAACATGTCTCCATGAAACATGCATGCTCCCTAGACAAAAAGCCACCAAACATGCAACCCCCGATTCGTGGGATCTTGTCCCCTCGCGCTGAGACAAGATGTTTTCCGCGAAACTTTTTCTGAAAAATTCCAGAAGGTCCCAGAACATTTCCGGCACCCTCTAAAATTATTCTGGGCATGATCCGAAACATTTTCGGTGCGGTGGTTTTCATCAGCGGAAAGCATTAACAGCGGTTACGGCAGTTTCGGAACATTTCCGGTTTTTCTCTCCGAAAATTCCCAGAAGTTCCCAGACCAATTCTGGCATCCTCTGAAAATTTCCAGGCGGTGCCGAAACCCTTTTTGACCAAATAATATATTCCGAAGCAACTTTTCGGTTTTATCCGAAACTCTTTCGGTGTTCTCTCTCTCGGAACTCTTCCGTTGTGTCCGAAACATTTTCGGTGACTTTCTCTCAGACTCCCTGTCTAGCGTTCAACAGATAGATGACCCTTAAGCGTGTGACCCTATAGGTTCGGTGAAGTATAGACATGACACGGAACCCCTTCCGATCAATGATCAACATCGGAGCCGTGGACACCCATATTGACCCCTATACCCAGACGAATGAATATTCGAGTGAACCTCCAGTTGCCGTGTGCTATTCCTGTTGCTTCGCGATATGTTACAAATACCCGAGGTGAGACATGTTGGCATTCCCGTGGATCAACAACTTGTCCACTATGCTAGTTACCTCGTTACCGGTATTGTTCTCTTTTCTCGTTCCCGTGTTCCGGCATCCCCGTGATCAAATCACAAAGTGTCTGGCCAGACGATGATGGATACCGTAACACCGAGAGGGCCCAGAGATATCTCTCCATCGTCGGAGGAGAAAATCCCAATCTTGAGCTATCAAGTTACTTGACACACTTTTCCATGAACCCGTAAGCCGCCGTAATAGCCACCCATTTACGGATGACGTTTAACAAACCCCAAAGTTCATGAAGCAAGCATGAAGAAACTCAATACTCTCATGGTCTGAGGAATCATGCAAACGTTAACCATCTCTGTGTTATTAACCATTAACTTGTGATGAATGTATCTCATAGCATAACATCAATCGGGTCGATTCAACACAAATGTTCTTCTAACATTGTGCCCTCAAAGTTGCTGGCATAGACATGCCCATGATCAGGAAAACAGAACCATCATGCAACACTTGAGCCAGTCATAGAGGCTTGACTAGGAATACATTTTACCGTTTATTATTCCACACGTGCATATGAGTCTTCCTCCGAGCCTCGTGGTTATTGCAGACTCGAGAACCATAGCAGTTATAGCATGGAACATAAACATAATAATGAGCATGGAGATAAATAATAACATTTATTATTGCCTCTAGGGCATATCTCCTACAGACTCCCACTTGCACTAGAGTCAATAATCTAGTTAATGCTAATGCACTTTACACCTGTGGCACACTGGTGTAAATATGCTTCGCTTGTGGTATAGCCTGATGTCCAACGGATCTGACGACTTCAGCTCTGTGTGTATCTTTGCATATCCTCGCGTTTTCACGCTTTCACAAAATTCATATTTTGTGTGGACTTGGTTTTGTATGTATGTGAATCACAGGTCGAACCTGGATTCCTAAGACTGAGTCATGGAGCAACTACCTGCAGTAGTGTCCCATTGACAAAAGCCATCTTGGAACCATACTAAGTTCATGAATGAACTATATGATTCAACATCTTCTTTGTCGCTTTTAAAAGCGGCAACATACTTCGCCTCTGTTATAGAATTCGCCACAGTAACTTGTTTGGAACAATTTCCAACTACTGTGCCACCATATTGTGTGTTGCACAAAACCCTCAATTTAAATCGAAAATCGCTTGGGGCATGGATGAAGACTGTATCGATGTAACCTTTTAAAACGAACTCTTCATGATCTCCGCTTGCGAGAAAACATGCCATCAGTGCTACTATAGTACTCAATGACCCTTTTTCACTGTTGTCCCATGATCAGTACTTTTGGTCACTTTGGTATCTATACTCGTAACAACTTTGGGAGTATTGGACATATCTGGTTGTTTTACATACCATGGAATACATGATTAATCCAAACACAAGAGTGTGTGGAATCTCCATCATGTATTTTGCTCATCAGTGTTTTGGGACACCGAGTCATGCAAAAACTCTTTCCATGTGACTTCGGCAAGAATCACTCCTTGACGTTTTTAATGCTAAAAGGTTTTAGCATTTTGTCAATATGTATCTTTGCTAAGCCCCATTAGGTAAATCTATCTCCATAGATTATCATGCCTAATATAAAGGCTTTTTAGCCCAAGCACTTCATCGAAAAACTATTTTCAAACGAAGTCCTAATTCGTGTCAAGAAATTTATTTCCAATTACCAATGTGTCAAGCACACAAGGTTTTTAGAAATATTATTATGCTCCCACTTACTTTCTTGAATTACAAGTATCTTCGTTACCCATTGATGAAGTCAAACCCCTTTGACCATTTCATCAAAACACGAAGATTCCGACTCCATTTTGCTCTCTTCTGTCCATCGCTGGAACTCTGAAGTTTGCATACCTACTAGCATCCTCTGGATCGACAAATTACTTTGGACTGTATCACATACAAGTCCTAGGTTTTATTTCCATCAGATGGAAATCCTTTGTCATCCATGTTTCATATCTTATGATTGAAATATGTATTAATTGCTAGTTCAACCCGAACCGACTTTAAGCATCGCTACGGTGAGACAATCTCATCGTAGTCAACTCTTTGAACTTGTTATTGCAACAAGTCGAGCTTTATGGATAAAACATTTTTATCCGTATCAGTTTTAAGTTCCATAAATATTCGTTAGACTCTAAGTCTTCCGAAAGGTGTATCAAGGTTTTAATCTTGAATCACTTATGTGGAAACTAACTCAGGTTGCATTGGCATTTAGCCAATCTCGGAGTCAGGGCCCATCAACGCTTCCTTGTGTATCGTAGGTATATTGTTGTCTAACAACAATATCTCGTTTGCGCACCTGAGAGGTTTGCACGAGCCTTGCCTACGTGGTTCAGCTGCAAGTTCGACCGAAGTCCATACATTTTATTGTAGAGACTTTCGTATCAGTCGCAGTAGGAAACTCCGGAATTACTTCCAAGGTCTCTTTCTTTTGACCTGATGACGGAGATACTGGTTATCTCGTCGAGTTGCATTATTCTCCCACTCACCTTTTTGAAAGAACCATTTTCTTCAAAAAGCATACCGTTCTTTGTGGCAAACCTATTTGCCTCGGTATAGTGAGGGAGGAATACCCAATGACTTGGGATAACCTACAAAGTAGCACTTGTCTGATTTGGAATAGGTTTGTAACCTTTTACACAAGCCCCATATTCCAAATGTTTAAGAAAAGATATAACATGGTTGGGCGTACCATACCATGGTGTCATTTCAACAGACCCGATGGAGCTCTTTTCAGTGTAAAAGCCGCAGTCTCTAAAGCATCACTCTTTAAAGGGATAATGGCAAATTTATTTATGTCATCTTTGATCTTACCATGTCATAAATGGTTCGATTACATTTTCATGGACTTTCCACTTGCAGTGGTGTTCCGGGAGGTGCAAGTTATGAAACTACTTTCACAACTCATCAGACATTCGCTAAACTTGTAACTCAAATATTCCTTTCTGCAATCGAATTGTAGAAACATAATTTTCTTGTTACAATAACTTCTACTTCATTTTTGAAAACCTTTCGAATGATTTCAAAATATCCAGACTTACGTCTCATCAAGTAAATATCCATATATCTACTTGAGTCATTTCTGAAGATAGATAATTCCACTACTTGCAACATTTATCGGACTACACACATCAAATGTATGATCACCAATAAGTTTGTTATTCGTTCCTTATGGCCTGTGAACGGTATTTCAGTCACTTCACTTTTCGGAGAAAATTTGCAAGTGTCAGATGATTCAAAATCAAACCACTTCAAAATCCATCATAATGGAATTTTCCATGCGGATTTCTCCAATGTGACCAAATGTAGTGTCACACTTGTGTGGTATTCTTTTAGTCTTGCGACATTTAGCGTCAGTGTTATGGATGTATCATATTACCATCAATATTCATAACATACATCCCATCTTGGATGGAAGCATGGCCCTTCATGTTATTCATAATACTGAACAACAATTGTTGTTTTTATGAACAACTCTTTTGCAACAAACATTGTGCAATGGGCTAGAGTGTATGAAACTCTAAAATGAATTATGAAAGTAAACCCAGAGGTAATGTATTAATATCAATATTCATAACATACGTCTCATTCATAATGAAAGTATGGCCCTTATGTTATTCATAACACCGAACATCAAAAGTTCTCTTATGAACAACCTTCTTGCAAGATACCTTATGCAAAGGGCTAGAGTGTGAAACTCTAAAATGAATTATGAAAGTAAATACTTAGGTAATACACCGATGGAAGATATAGTAACTATTACTATGTTTCCAGCGTGTATCAAAACCTCATTGCTGGCTCATCTTTCAGGCCATAGTAGTTCTTACATCGAGTTGCAACAGAAAGCAATCGAGTGGGTATCTTTGTGATTAACTCACAATACCCAAGAATTAGTGATTAACAATTTAATCATAATTCCCAAGAACTATATCTTTGACCAGCCTTCTATACATCAAAAACTTGTATGACATTCATACATGAGCTGGATATTCCAGTCTTCTTTCTTTTTGCCTTTATACTTCTAACAGTTTAACTTTTAGTATTTCTCCTACTTCCAGAAGAAGCACCCAACTTAAGAGTGGCGTTAGCCCCGGACTTCCTAGGCGTGAAAGTTTCACTAACACCCTTCGGACACTTCCTTTCTCTTTAAGTTGTTGTTTTATTCACCTTTCATCATATGACAGGCGTTCTTCTGGATCCCTCTCTTATCAGTCTAATGCATAGTAAACTCCTTTACTAATAGTTTGCAAACAAACATTGCTTTGGATATCTCATATCTTTTAGCCTTTGTCTGTCTCTGAAAATGATTTTCAGATTCCATGAATATCACATAACTATCCAAACTTTCAAAGTTCAGGTCTCATGGAAGCAAATGTATTGCACTTGACTGAAACGGAATTCTAGCTTTTGGATCGAAGGACGAGAGTCACATGATCCATAGCATAAGCGAGAGAATACCAAAGTATGCGATAGGACAAAGTCCTTCTCGGCACTCTTGAGGACAATCCTCACATTACGTTACCAACCGTAAAGTTTTAACCAGATATTTAACAGCTATTCAATTTTAACAGGGAAGGTGGAAATGCGAGCCATTATTCTACAACTATTATGCAAAATACACTTAGACAGTGTTCATAATTAATTGCACTGAGAATTGAACAAGTTAATTCAACAGTGCTCTCCCACTCAAATCAATATCTCTCATAATTGATTGTGAGTGATTCAAGATCCGCATTTCAATTCAACGCCATTGACGGGTTCATCACTGATGACGTGAATTTCAATCGGTAGGCCAACTTGCCAATCACATCTCTATGTGACTCTTGTCCATCTTTCGATGCATGTGTTCCGAGCTCAGGACTGTCCTGCCTGAACGTCAAGACAACCAAGTGATCACGCAGTGAGGTCTGACCTTCACCCGCCTTACACCTCTCTAATCGTTCGTGCTCATGTGTACATGGCGCACCCCGAAAAGATACGTGTTGTAGACGGTGCTACACTTGGGAGAACACTAACTACTTGATATTTTGTGAGAGATCACCCTAATAAAAGCGACTACCGCGCAATCAAGAAGGGTGCATCATAAGGGATAAACATCTCAGGCAATTCATAATTAGCATGATATGGTATAGCCCTTTCTGACGGAGAAGTCTTGTGTTTCTTCGTCTCCGGCATTCGCGTCGGTGTTCACCTTCACGAAGATTGCCACCACCTTGTCGATGCAGCAGATAATATTGCTATCTCTATAGCTAATAAAATAATGCATTACACAAGGTTGACACACAGGTCATTTAAAGTGCAATCATATGGCTCCAGCCATCATGCCGAATCATGACACGCAGGTCATGTTAATCAATTTACATCATATAGTCATCTCATACATAATCAAATTATTATGAGCACTGCTATACCACATCACATGCACATGCAAACCCTCCTGCAAAACCAAGTTAGACGCCTCTAATTGGTTCATGCAAAAACTTGTTTTACGTGGCTTCTAAGGTTTCGAAACAAACCGAAACTACCAACGTCCATCATCAAGTATGATAATTCAAGTCGCTAGATTAACTTTCCAGGGTGTATGAAAACCGAGATAATAAAATCTCGAGCCCCATACTAAACTTCGTCATACGCATGACCCCCGTGCAGATCATATCTGCATTGCCCTTTTGTCTGCGAAATTTCATCTTTCCTTTTAACTACGGTGGAATTCAATGAACTGTTAGCACTTCGTTGATCAATCAGGATCGCGGATTGCCAGAACTTTGAAACTCCACCATACTGTTATCAAGATCAAAAATATGCAAATTCTAGGGAAGTAACAAGAACATCGGGTAACAGATTTCATCTGCTACCCGCACAAATAATTTTCAGTAATAGAACTCATCTACTACCTAATTATATTGTGCAACACCCATACATCTCTATGTATTCTAGATCGCAACCTGCATCTACGCATAGCACGGCTCTGATACCACTGTAGGGGAACGCAGCAGAAAACAAAAATTTTCCGACCTACGCACCAGCCCAGGACCACTATGGAGACTGCATACAAGGTTTGATCATTTTCGTTACCGACTCGTAGCGCAGCGGAAGTAGAGTCGATGACGATCGTTGGTGCAGATCCCCGCAGCTAGGATTTACAACCTCCCAACCGCGAGGATGTATACCCTCATCTTCCCTTCGGACAGCCCTCCGGGAGGCGGTCGAACAGTCCCCCGGACGGTGTCGCGGACAGCCCTTCGGGAGGACCTTCGAAACTCGAGCGGTCACTCGGACAGCCCTTCGGGAGGACTCACAGAACTCGGACCGTCACTTGGACAGCCCTTCGGGAGGCACTCTTGAACAGCCCCTCGGGCACTAAGATCGAAACTACGACCTCTCTACGGGGTTGCACACATACGGTGTCATCTATCCGGCAGGGCTTCGCCGTCCAGAACTAGTCCCACCGGAACCCAGACAGCCTTTCGGCTCTACGAAACTCTTTTCGTGGGAGGGAGAGAGAAGCCAGATCATTGCATGGCACTTGTATGTGAGAAGGAGTGAGTCTTTAGGCAGCCCCCTCCACCCCTATTTATAGGCCAAGCCCAAGGGTGGCTTCTCCAAGAAGCCAAGGGGAAAAATACCAAAGGACCCTCAAGGTGGCTTCTCCAAGAAGCCACCCAAAAAGCACTTTCACTATTCACGACGACATTTTTCAGCGTCCGTTCAAACTGAAAATATTTATGTGGGCTTAGAACATTTCTAGTACCCACTAAAATAATTTTCAACGCGTTCTGGAACAATTCCAGTTTAGTGATTTCATCTGCGAAAAGCATCTGAAGCGGTTCCGGCAGCCCCGGAACATTTCCGGTTTTTCTTCCAGAAAATTCCCAGAAGTTTCCAGAATGATTCTGGCATCCTCCAAGAATTATCAGGCATGTGTCGAAACCATTTTGACTTAATGGTATCCCCTGAAACAACTTTTCAGTTTCACCGGAACTCATCCGGTGACCTCTCTCTGCGGAACTTTTCCGCTGTCCGAAACTTTTCGGTGTCCGAAACTTTTTCGGTGATTTTCTCTCAGACTCCCTGTCTAGTATTCAGCAGATAGATGACCCTTAAGCGTGTGACCCTATAGGTTCGGTGAAGTATAGACATGACCTGGAACCCCTTCCGATCAATGATCAACATCGGAGCCGTGGACACCCATATTGACCCCTACACCCACACGAATGAATATTCGAGTGAACCTCCAGTTGCCGTGTGCTATTCCTGTTGCTTCGCGATATGTTACAAATACCCGAGGTGAGACATGTTGGCATTCCCGTGGATCAACAACTTGTCCACTATGCTAGTTACCTCGTTACCGGTATTGTTCTCTTTTCTCGTTACCGTGTTCCGGCATCCCCGTGATCAAATCACAAAGTGTCTGGCCAGACGATGATGGATACCGTAACACCGAGAGGGCCCAGAGATATCTCTCCATCGTCGGAGGAGCAAATCCCAATCTTGAGCTATCAAGTTACTTGACATACTTTCCCATGAACCCGTAAGCCGCCGTAATAGCCATCCAGTTACGGATGACGTTTAACAAACCCCAAAGTTCATGAATCAAGAATGAAGAAACTCGATACTCTCATGGTCTGAGGAATCATGCAAACATTAACCATCTCTGTGTTATTAACCATAAACTTGTGACGAATGTATCTCATAGCATAACATCAATTCGGGTCGATTCAACACAAATGTTCTGCTAACATTGTGCCCTCAAAGTTGCTGGCATAGACATGCCCATGATCAGGAAAACAGAACCATCATGCAACACTTGAGCTAGTCTTAGAGGCTAGACTAGGAATACATTTTACCGTTTATTATTCCACACATGCATATGAGTCTTCCTCTGAGCCTCGTTTTATTTGCAGACTCGAGAACCATAGCAGTTATAGCATGGAACATAAACCTAATTATGAACACGGAGATAAATAATAACATTTATTATTGCCTCTAGGGCATATCTCCTACAACTGCAACAGCTGTTTATTTTTTGTGTTTGCATCAAATTGCATGTTTAAAGTTTATTATGAAGTTCATAAACAAAAGTTTGTCCTTCTCAATTTAAGTTTTCAGTTGTACAACCAAGTTCCTTCTTTATACCATGTAAATTAAACTATACAGAGCAAATGATCTTCTTTGCACTGCATGTATGCACTGCACTACCCACTACAGCACGATGTCTTAACTATTAACAATGTCATATCATTCTACTATTATTTAAACCATCTCTTTATTTTCCAATCTGAAATGGGATAAATTGACAGCACACTAACTATTGAGACTTATGAGTTCTTGATCTGTAATCCAGTGGTGTCGTGAAGCTGCCAACTCCTTCACAATGTCATTTCCTGCCATGTCTTAACCTGAACAATACCATATTGATTTAATGCTATTTTAAACTATGTCTCTTTATTCGCCAATAAGAAATATGATGAATTGTCAGCACTGATACTTATATGTGCAAAACCTGTCATCTGTCTGCTTGTTTCTCTTTCAGAGTGAGGAGGATATAAGCGTCAAACAAGCGCAGTCTCATCAGCTTGCTCAGCTGCTTGCGCTGTAGCTCCCGAGCAGGGCTAACCTTTCTTGAACTCTATTGAAGTGCTATCGGTTTTGTATATTATTTTGTCGGCGTGTTTATTTGCACTGGTGGCGATCTTTGATGCCCAGTGTATGTAATCTGCTGTCTGCTTGTGCTTTATTATCATATAGTGGTGAACTTTGATGCCCAGTGGATGTAATATGCCGTAATTTCTTTATTGTATAGTCTAGGTTTTTTCTTATTCACGATGCTACAGTTATTTTACTGTATATATATCCTATCTTCGCTCCATGAAAAGTAAACCGGCCAAACCGTAAAATTACGGTACATAATCGGGCCGTCATGCAAATCACTATATATGGGCCGCATCATGGGCCCAGTCATCTTGGTCCATTAACAGGCCTAAATGTAAACTGGCCCACTAGTAGTTTCGGGCTTTTAATAGGTCGAGTAAACCACCGGCCCTATTTTGGCAAGAAAATTCAATGGGCTTTTAGTAGGCTGAAAAATAGGTTGGGTCTAAAACATGCCGAACAGCTCACGGGCCGACAGCAAGCCGAAATAGACCCCGACCCATGATTGTGCCAATCACATCACGGGCCGTTAACAGGCCAAAATTGTCTCGGTCCTTGTTTGGCCCAATCAGATTATCGGCTGTGAGCAGGCCGGATGCAAAGCGGGCCATAATTAGGCCCAACTATATGACGAGCTTTTAACAGGCCGAAATAAATATAGGGCCGAAATGTTAAACGGGCCTTTAACAGGCCGAAACTAATATCAGGCCGTACTATTAAATGGGCCTTTAGCAAACAGAAATCCTAACCGGGCCTCAAGTGGGCCCAAAAGCACAGCGTCTAGTTGACGGGTCGAATCTGATATGGGCAATAATTTAGCCCAAAGAATGAAAGGCTCTTAAAGGGCCGGATCAGATATGGGCCGTAATATGGCCCAGAACGTGGTAGGCTATTAACGGGCCGGATCTCATATGGGCCCTTATTAGGCCCAGAACATGGCAGGCTGTTAATGGACTGGATCAAATATGGGCCGGCATTTGGCCCAAAACATGGCAGCCTGTTAACGGGCCGGCCCACTAGTGTCTTCAAAATCTTGTGGGCCTTTAGCTGGGTCGGCCCATTATGGTCTGCAAAATCTTGTGGGCCTTTAGCTGGGCCGACCCATTATGGTCTGCAAAATCTTGTGGGCCTTTAGCTGGGTCGGCCCATTTAATCTTTATGGGCCACTTCTGGGCCGGTCCACGTGTCAACATATCATAGGCGCATCTCGCCCATTGGATGAGTGACATCTGTGCCAACGCGGAGCTGACACATGGTTCCGTCGGCCAATGAGAATTTTACACGTGGAAAATCGCCATTGGTCATGGCTGTTAGCGGGTTATCGGATCCAAAACCGAACCCGATAGCTTAACGGCGACCCGTTACGGTGGATGCCACGTGTCGGTTACCCTTGACGAAAGCACTTCTATGACGCGCGATTTATCGTAATGGAAGTGGACACTTCCGTGATGATAATTTTGGTAATGTCATGGAACACTTTTACGACAGCACAGGTATGACTATCTTGATTCTGTCATAAAATCGTCATGGATGTAGATGCATGACAGAAAACGTGACCTACTGTGACAAACACGTATCATCACGGAAGTGTATTTTTTTGTAGTGATGGCTTCCTCAGATTAAGATCAATTTAGGATTGTCTTGCCCTTGCTTTTGAATACATTCATCAATACAAACAATCCAAGAAAGAAATGGTGCTACTCAAATTGGATTTTGAGAAAGTTTTTGGTATGATTGAACACAACACAATATATGTTATTATTCAAGCAAAGGGGTTTGGTCAAATATGTAGAATGTGGATCAAGATGATTTTTAGCTCTGGTTTCTCCTCCATTCTTCTTAATGGAGTTCCTAGAAAGCGGCTCCAGTGTAAGAGGGGAGTGAGACAAGAAGATCCTTTATCTCCACTAATTTTTGTACTTGTAGTAGGTCTTCAAACCATCCTCAATGAAGCAATCCAAGCCAACATAATCCAGGCTCCTCTAACTTCCCAATCAGACCCAAATTTCCTTGTGATCCAATATGCCAATGATACTATTTTGATCTTGCCAGCTTGTCTGATCCAAATTCTTCAAGTAAATAATTATGTTAATCACTTTGCTGCTCAGAATGAACTAAGAATCAACTTTCATAACTCAATATTGATCCCCATCAATGTGCAACAAAGCAGCCTTCTCGAAATTGTCCAAATTCTGGGTTGCAACATAGGCAGCTTTCCTTTCACATATATGGGCCTCCCTCTCAGTGCCAACAGATTAAGAATTTAAGATTTCACACCCATTTGCCAGCAAATTGAAAGAAGATTAGCTAGATGCTCTACTATGCTTACACTAGATGTGAGATTGGTCTTAATAAAATATGTTTTCTCTCCTCTCCCCATCTTATTCATGGGCACTTTACCTCTCCCAGCAGGCATTCTCAACAAGATTACCAAAATTTTGAGACATTTCTTCTAAAGGAAATTTGGATAAGAAAATATAGGGCTTGCATTGATTTCCTGGGATAAGGTTATTACGCCTAAACAGAAAGGAGACCATGGTATATTAGATGTGTTATTGCACAACAAAGCTCTTATGATGAAGAACATCCAAAATTTTCTTAATAAGGATCCTCTGCCATGGGTCAGTCTGATCTGGGAAAATACAACATTGATCTTCTTCTTGGGGATAAATTAGAAGGATCAAGCTGGTGGGAAAACCACCTGAGATACTGTCACTATACATACAAGATGCAATTGTTAATTAGGAGATGGGAGAGCTACTCTTCTATGGCAAGATAATTGGTGTGACTAACCTTTATGGCAAAAGTTTCCACAACTGCATTCCTTTGTGATGATAATCAAATTGTGGCCTGCTGGATAAACTCTGAAGATCCCACCCAATTCTTTCACACCCCTCTTGTTATGTTATGCTCCAAATTCAAGTATAAAGAGGGAGGCTAACTTCTGACGAGCGAGCGGAGTGAGGCCCGTCGCCGGTAGGCTTGGGCCTAGTAATGATGAAGAGTTTGAGTATATGTCAAGAGTTCCATATTCCAGTGTTGTTGGTTCTTTAATGTATGCCATGGTGTGTTCTAGGCCTGATTTGTCATTTGCAATGAGTTTGGTCAGTCGATACATGGCTAACCCTGGTAAAGAACATTGGAAGGTTGTTCAGTGGATTTTCAGGTACCTTCGTGGCACTTCCAATGCTTGTTTGAAATTCGGCAGAACTGGTGAGGGACTAGCTGGCTATGTGGATTCAGATTTTGCTTCCAGCGATTTGGACAAGAGGAGGTCCCTTACAGGTTATGTGTTCACTGTTGGTGGTTGTGCCGTGAGTTGGAGGGCAACATTGCAGCCAGTAGTTACCCAGTCTACCACTGAAGCAGAATACATGGCTATTGCAGAAGCATGTAAAGAATCAGTTTGGCTGAAAGGTTTGTATGCTGAGCTTTGTGGAGATAATTCCTGCATTAACTTGTTTTGTGACAGTCAGAGTGCCATTTACCTTACTGTAACACCCCCGATGATTAGCAACAGTAATCACTTTTGATAATGACAAGTCAGCAAGGTTAACAGTGTCAAATCATCATTAGCATCATATTGCATTTCAACTCCTAACTCAAATTCAAAATTTAAATGAAAGTGGAAAATAAAAGTTGTTCAACCCAGAAACTAAAATGTTCAATAAATAGTAGATAAATCTGAGGCTATGTTAAAATTGTAAACAACATTGTTGGAATTTGATAAATGACTTGAACAACCTCAAACAATGGCTGAGAGCATTAAATAATAACCTTTTTATTAATACAAAATAAATATGAAATGATATTTACCCCAAACTAGTTTTTGGTGCTAGGTTACAGTGCACTGTGATTTATGGACCAGGTCACATATTTTACAAAATTCATTTGGGTGCCAAACTATTTACATAACAGAAAAATGTGAGAAAAAGAAATAAAATAAATGAAAGAAAAACTAAAACAAACCAAAAAATAAAAACAGGAACCCCCCCCCCCCCCACTGGCCAGTGCGGCCCAGCTGGCCTCTGCAGCAGGCCGGCCTACTGTGGCAGCCGGCCAGCCCCCTCGCTCCCTTATCCCCCCAACCCCGGTCAACCCTAGACCGAACCCCCCCCCCCCACTCGCTTGCCTCTCCCTCTCCTCCCCTCACCTCTCGATCCCATCTGGATCGGGGAGGGGGGAGTCGATCCCCGTCGCCCTCGCCCGAGGCCACCGCGCCGCATCGCCGCCGCATCGCCGCGACGCCACCGCCCGTCCCTGACTCCTCCCCAACCCCGACGTCGCCGACACCGTCGACGCACGCCGCTACACCTCGCCGCCTCGTCGCGCCGACCCCGACTCCTCCCCAAGCCCGCTGCCATTCCCCTATGGCCCCGCCGTGAGCACCTCCCTCTCTCTTCCCGTCACCGTCACCGCAGCCCCCTGCTACACCCACGCCCCCTGCACGCCCGCGCTCGTGTGAGCACGCGCCCGTCCCCGACTCCACCCGCGCCACCACCTCCAGCCATGCCGCGCCCGTGCCTGCCGTCGCTCCTGCTGCTCGTTGCCGCCCGCATCTGCCTCCCCCCCCCCGACCGCTTGGCGCTGACCGCTATCGCGCTGCTCGGCTGCGCCCGAAGCCCGTGCCTGCCGCCGCTTGCTCCGCTCGCTCGCCGCCCGCTCCACCACGCCGCTCGCGCGGCCCCGCTCCTCCCCGCGCCGCGCCCCGTCTCCAGCACGGCCTCGGCCGCGCCCACTCGACCGCGCACGCGCCCGCGCATCACGACCCCTCCCCGCGCCCGCGTCGCCTGACCCGCGTCGCCACGCCCGCGGCCACCTCCGGCGCTCCGGCGCCCGCCCTGCTCATCCCCTTTTGCCCCGCCGTGGCCTCGCCGGTGCCGCGCCGGCGTTTCCCCCTCGCCGTGGACCCTACTGGCCGCGTCCAGTTCGGGCGCCCGCACCCGCACGCCCCGGCGCCCGTTAACGCGCGCCCGCTGCCCGATTGGCCCCCAGGGCCTATGATAGTGGGGGCCCACCCCCAGAACGTTTTTATAAAAAGAAAATAAAAATAAAAATAAAAATAATTAAAATAATTAATTAATTAATTAGTTAATTAATCCTGATTAGGTTAATTTAATTAACTAATTAGTGTTAATTAAACAGTAATCTAATTAGTTAATCCTAATTAATCTAACAGTCTATGACAGGTGGGATCCACCCTGTCAGGGCGCCTGCTGACGTCAGCATGATGTCATGCTGATGTCATCGCAGCACTGTTTCGGATAATGTTGATTTAAATAATTAAATAAATTCTAGAAATTAATAAAAACTTTAGAAAATCATATTAAATAAACCGTAACTCCGATGAAAATACTTTATACATGAAACATGCTCGGAATTCCGATACGAACCCGGATACGCCCTCCGTATTCCCGTCAGACGCCCGCAGCTATAAGAACATTGAACTTTTAGACCGGTTTTTCAGTAAATGAATAGTGCCCAACTTTAATTAAATAAATCCGAATAAATTCCTAAATTAACTAAATCATTTAGTTAGGCAGTAGAACACCCCGGCACTGCATATTGTCATGTCATACTTTGTGTAGCATTGTTTGCTTTGTATTTACTGTTTCCTCCCCCCTCCTTCTCTCTCGATAGACGCTGAGACCCGCCTTACGACGTGCTGCCAGTGAAAAGGACTACTCTCTACGTTCTACGACCCTTTCTCATCTTCGACACACTCTCCAGCCAATCCCCCAACCACCCGCCCCCCCCCCCCCCTTGATCAACCTGATATCGCCTATTCCTCCTCTCTTCTGCTTGCATTAGAGTAGTGTAGCATGTTACTGCTTTCGTTTAATCCTATTCTGCTGCATAGCATGTCTTTGCTACTACTGTTGATACCTTACCTGCAATCCTAAATGCTTAGTATAGGTTGCTAGAATTACATCAGTGGCCCTACACTCTTGTCCGTCTGCCATGCTATACTACTGGGCCGTGATCACTTCGGGAAGTGATCACGGGTGCTTATACTATACACTATTACATACTTATGTTACTGTTCGGAGATGGGGGCTGAAGGGGCAGGTGGTTCCATCCAGGTAGAGGTGGGCCTAGGTTCCCGACGGCCCCCGAGGTTACTTTGTGACGGATCGACAGGGCAGGTTGTGACCACCTAGGAGATAGGTGGGCCTGGCCCTGGTCGGCGTCCGCGGTTACTTCAAATTAACACGCTTAACAAGATTGGGTATTTGATCTGAGTCTGGCTACGAGCCTATACGCGCTAACCACCACGCGGGAACAGTTATGGGTACTCGACGTCGTGGTATCAGCCGAAGCCTCCTAGACGTCAGCGACTGAGCGGCGCGCGCCGGGTTGGACCGCGTAACGCAACTTCCTTTGTAATGGAGGTTGCTAGGTCTGCTCTCCGGCCGCCCACGCAACATGCAGGTGTGCAATGGGTGATGGGCCCAGACCCCTGCGCGCATAGGATTTAGACCGGCGTGCTGACCTCTCTGTTAGGCCTAGGTAGGGCTGCGACGTGTTGATCTTCCGAGGCCGGGTATGACCCAGGAAAGTGTGCCCGGCCAGAGGGATCGAGCGTGTTGGGTAATGTGGTGCACCCCTGCAGGGACGTTTATCTATTCGAATAGCCGTGTCCCTCGGTAAAAGGACGACCCGGAGTTGTACCTCGACCTTATGACAACTAGAACCGGATACTTAATAAAACACACCCTTTCAAGTGCCAGATACAACCCGGTGATCGCTCTCTCACAGGGCGACGAGGAGAGGATCGTCGGGTAGGATTATGCTATGCGATGCTACTTGGTGAACTTACCATCTACTCTCTTCTACATGCTGCAAGATGGAGGCTGCCAGAAGCGTAGTCTTCGACAGGATTAGATATCCCCCCTCTTATTCTGGCTTTCTGCAGTTCAGTCCACTGATATGGCCCTTTACACATATACCCATGCATATGTAGTGTAGCTCCTTGCTTGCGAGTACTTTGGATGAGTACTCACGGTTGCTTTGCTTCCCCCTTTCCCCCCTTTCTTTTCTTTCTGGTTGTCACAACCAGATGCTGGAGTTCAGGAGCCAGACGCCACCGTCGACGATGACCCCTACTACTCTGGAGGTGCCTACTACTACGTGCAGGCTGTCGACGACGACCAGGAGTAGTTTAGCAGGATCCCAGGCAGGAGGCCTGCGCCTCTTTCGATATGTATCCCAGTTTGTGCTAGCCATCTTATGGCATCTTGTTTAACTTATGTCTGTACTCAGATATTGTTGCTTCCGCTGACTCGTCTATGATCGAGCACTTGTATTCGAGCCCTCGAGGCCCCTGGCTTGTATTATGATGCTTGTATGACTTATTTTACTTTTAGAGTTGTGTTGTGATATCTTCCCGTGAGTCCCTGATCTTGATCGTACACGTTTGCGTGTATAATTAGTGTACGGTCAAACCGGGGGCGTCACACTTACTAAGGATCAGATGTTCCATGAGAGAACAAAGCACATTGATGTCAAATATCATTATGTTCGAGACATTGTTGAGCAAGGTAAACTGAAGGTATGCAAGATTAGTACTCATGATAATCCTGCTGATATGTTGACAAAGCCAGTTCCTGTTGCTAAGTTTGAGCTTTGCTCAGACTTAGTTGGTATAACTCATTAGCCCTAGTGGCTGTTTGGCGCCGAAAGTGTTTTCTTTGTTGTTCAGGGAGGAGGTTCTCACTCATGCTACAAGATGGATTTTGCTCAAGGTGGAGTTTTTTATGTTATGCTCCAAATTCAAGTATAAAGAGGGAGGCTAACTTGGGACGCCTGGGGGGGTGCAGGGGGGCGAAGCCCCCCCCCCCCCCCCCCCCCCCCCCCCCCCCCCCCCCGGTACGGATCAGTATTGACCTAGGTCATCTATGTTATATATACCTCTTGTAAGCCGCCGCACGGGATAAGTTGATCAGTTGTAAATCCCCGGCGTTTGTAACCTCCCCCGATATAGTGAAGTTTGGCTGGCTGGCGCCCGTGGTTTTTTCCCCTTCGTGTTGGAGGGGTTTTCCACGTTAAAATCTCGTGTCCCTTGCTTGTTTTCGTTCTTCATTGAGTTCGATTGCGTGTCGTATCTCTAACACCTCTGTCTGCTCAAGCCTACAACCAATTCATTGAACTTCAGAATCTGATAGAACAGAAAAAGCAGTTGCATGCTAAGGATCTTTGTAAGTGCTAGGGGCAGAGAGCTAAATATTCTTCAATTAAAATGTATCATAATCTTCGCCCAAAGGAAGATGAGCACATGATATTTAAGTGGATCTGGAAATGCTCCTGCAGGCTGAGACACAAGATCTTTTTCTGGCTGCTTCTACGTGATAGATTTAACTCTAGAAATGTTTTGAAGAGAAAATCCTTCCACTTAGAGTGCTATGATTGTGTCTTTTGCAATGAAAGCACAGAAGAAACTTCCAGACATCTTTTCTAGGATTGTTGCTTCTCCCAAGATTGTTGGAGCAGCATTCTCCCCTCAAAGAAGCTTGGCATTTCTGTGTGCGATGATATATTATTGGCACATCAACTGCTTCCCCCTCAGATTGCCATGGAAGTAGTCATTCAGGGCTGTTGGAACATCTGGATCCAAATGAACGGGACAGTTTTCGGTAATGAGGTTCCTCGTGTGAATTGCTAGAAGTTTAAGCTAAAACAGGATTTAAAGCTGATGGAGCACAGGATCAAAGCAAATCACTTACTGGTTTTGCAAGAATGGATTGGTGCACATCTACGATGAACTGCACTGGCAAAATTGCAATTGGACTTTAACCATGATAGTCAAGAACTGGTATTGGATAATAAGCTCTGTTTTTTTTTTCATTTCTTTTCCTTCTTCTTTTGTACATATTATACTTATTTGATTTATATTAATGAAGATACCATAGAACAATAGGTCTCGGCTTAAAAAGACGTACTACTTGACTGACTGAAACATTTCAAATTTCAGTGAACTCTCCCTTTTTTTTCTTGAAACTGATGGTCCTATGTTAATTCGTATTACTACCTTTGACCGTACATGGAGGCATATATCAGAATTCAGAGCACCCTTCCATTTTGTTAACTGTGTTGATTAGCAATCAAGCAGATCATGCTACAATAAACCTGGTTGTTAATAAATCGAGGAAGCTGACGTAGCACAGTACTTCTAATTGATCAGTAGTTCAGTACTGGTGTTGTAACCAGATGTCTTCCAAGCTCCACTTGTCGTCTCTGGATTCTCCTAATTCAAAGTTCGGGAACACCACAGAGTCCGCGCCGTCCTCGCACGCACGAGCGAGGAGCTCCGACCAGCTCCCGTCGAACATGTCATCGCTCCTCGCGCTGGCGCTGCCGCACTGCTCGCTGCCTGCGCCTGGCCAGTTCGTCGCACTGCCGACGGTCATGACAGGCTGGTTGGACGGGAACTGCACCTCGAGAGACACCGATGAACCAGCCGTGCTCGACGTGGTCACCGTCGTCGTTTCAGGCGAATGGTACATGGGCGACGGCGCGTGTTCCAGGATCGGCGCGGGCGTGGAAGCCACGGCGGCGGCCTGGATCCTCTCGACTAGGCGCGGCATCCATAGGTGCCGCATGACGTCCCGGAACTGCCGGCTGTCGACGTCGCACTTGAGCTGCTTGGCGTGCTTCTGCACCCTGGTCCGCCAGTAGTTCTTGATCTCGTTGTCCGTCCGCCCCGGCATCTCCCGCGCGATCCTGGACCAGCGGTTGCCCCACCGGAAGTGGAGGTCCAGGATGAGCAGCTGCTCCTGCGGGGTGAAGTCGCCGCGGCGGACGTCGGGGCGGAGGTAGTTGAGCCACCGGAGCCGGCAGCTCTTCCCCGTGCGCCACAGCCCCGCGGCGCGCGCCAGCTCGTTCCACCGGCCCTCGCCGTGCTTGGCGATGTGGCCGGCCAGGAGCGCGTCCTCCTCCATCGTCCACGGCCCCCTCCGGAGGTCCACCGCCTCCTGCTCCCCGCTCGTCGCCGAGGCCGCCGGCCAGCCGCAAGGCCCCGTCCAGACGGCGTCCATGCCCGTCGACCCGAAGGAGTCGAAGTGATCCATAGACTGCAGACTGAGCTAGAGTTGGAAGTGATCTAGAGCTTGAGTATGTTGTTGTTGTCGTTTGTTGGCGCAGGTGGAAGTTCGGATGAGACGAGGAGAGGGGGAGACGGTGGGTTATATAGTGGAGGAAGACGTGTGGGCTGGTCAAAGGAGAATATGGGACATGTGTTGCCGCAGTAGTGCTACCCAGCCGCAAAAAGGAAAGTGATGCTAATGCTAATTTTTAAAGGGGAAAAGGGTGCGTGCTCTCGTGTTATTGGGCAGGATCGGTCGCATAGCAGGGTTATTTAAATCCACTTGGGCGACTGCTTGACTACTGAGGGTTGAACGTTGACCTGATGACTGATGTACTACTGATGCGTGCAGCGTGCGTGACCTTTGTTTGGCTACGAAACGAAACTCTCCTTTTTCTTTCGTCTCTCTCTGACTTCTTTTCTACGAACTGAGGGTAGCTCTCGAGATCACGTGCACCCTGGTGAGTAACAAATAAAACAACAGCAAAATAATTTCATATTTCTGGCGAACATGTTTTTTTTAACACAGTATAGACGCAAACACTCATATATACAAAGTCATCTTAGGCGTCTCGTAGTCGACGGAAACGTCTTCTCCCACTGAGCGCGCATCGTCGGAAATCCTGAAATTAATCCAGGATAAATGCGACCATCAGGACTTGAACCCTGATGGCCTGCGGATACCACTGTCCTCCTAACCATCCAATCACAGGTTTTGTTTGCCTGGCAAACATGTTTGGGTATTCATTTTTTAGAGGGTATGTTTTTTCTAAAACACAGTACAGACGCAGACGTTCATATATACGCGCGTACACTCCAGGGGCGGAGCTAGGCTAATGCAAGGTATGCATTGCATACCCAATGTTTTTGCAAAAAAAAAAAGCAGTATATCTACTGCACTAGTATGTTATTGCGATTTTTGAGCGAATTTGATTATATTAGTATGAACTTTGCCGATTTTGACGATCGCAATAACTAATGTACCAAGGACTGATATTTGTGGGACGCAAGCAAGATGGCAACAGCAACAGACTAGGCCCACCATCTTCTCTTCTTCTTTTGATAAACATACCCTTGAGGATGAGACAAAAGGATGGCAACTACTGTTTGTTGACAATAATAAGCACCTCTTATCTGGCGACCGTTTGCTGAGAGGGAGTAGCATTTGCGAACATTTTGATGACAATTTTAGTTAGTCAGATGTGGTAGTTTCTTCACACATGTCTTGTCATAAGTGCCACAAATAAGGCGCACTATAAAAGGGAATGGAGGGAGTATAACGTATGACGGTCTCGTTGCGGAAATCTGTTGGTGCTCCCGGGAGCGCGCGCTCCTGTCCGCGAAAAAAACATTTCAAAGTGTGAATAAATTCCAAACAAAAATTTGGCGCAGACATGTCGACATTATATGTGTGCTTGTCAAGTTTCAAAGAAAACTAACATTTTTTGGTGCTTGTGTAAAAAAGTCAAAAGGATGTCTTGTGAAAAACATTTTTTAACACCGGATTTTGTCTTTTCACACGCGACACATAAGTTGCCAGTTTTTCGCGAAATGACTTTGTGAGCATGTACAATATCGAGATGTACAAGCCAAATTTTTGTTTGGATTTTTTTGATATTTCAAAATATGTTTAAAACACATTTTAAAAATCAGGAGCACGTGCTCCCATGTGCCAAAACGCCAGTCTCGTTGTACATACAGAACAAGAGAAACGAAGAAAAGAACGATTCAGTGCCACTTGGGCCTATGTTGGGCTGCTACATTGCTGGTTAATCAGGCCTGGTCCTGTGATTAGAGAAACGAAGAAAAGAACGATTCAGTGCCACTTGGGCCTATGTTGGGCTGCTATATTGCTGGTTAATCAGGCCTGGTCCTGTGATTTTGAGGGCACGGGGCAAAATTAGAATGTGGGCCCCTTAATTTTTTTAATTATTTATATATAAGAGGTTAAAGATAATTGTATTGAAAGAAAGATAAACATGATTACACCATCTTCGAAATCGCTTCCTCAAGGTGGTCGCTGGGCACGGTGCGGTCTCCTATCGGTAACTCGTCTCTCATTGTGGTCGCGTCAGGGAGTGATCGAGAATATTTGGCTAGGGAGCATAGGATATCAAACGTTGGCCGATAAGCAGCAGGACAAGCGGTGATTGCATATGACGTCAAGACAAGTTGCGTTTACCATGCTGACATGGCCCACAATCACTTAAGCACCCAATCGCTAAAAAAATGGCCCAAGGCCCTGATCGCAAAAGAGAAACGCTTCATCCTTCTTCCTGAAGAAGACACAGTCAAGTTCGGGTGCTCTTCTAATGGCGTCTCCGATGGCCAGGATGAAGCCACGTGTTATCACCAATCTCAAAGCATCTTCAGCTTTCCCAAAGCTATTCCCCAGGAAGCCGATCGGGCAATCTTTTTATTCAGGATTTTCTTTTTTGCGAATCCAGGATTTATATTATATTTGCAATATCGTATTATCCATGATTTCTGTTCCCCAAAACTACACAGTATAACGGCTAAATGGCTAATGGCTACTGGTTGCTAGCTTTTTTCCGTTCGTTGAGTCATGCTCCATGAAAATTATTACGAGTTCAGTCGACCTGTTGAATGAGCGAGGAGCGGACGATGACCCTGGGAGTCAGCGAGCAGACAGATTGGCGACGATGATGTGGAGCGGGAAAGGCGGTCGTAGAGGGTGGCGAGGCCGACATGGGGAGGCGTCCGCGACACGGACCACGCCCAGTGTGTCGAGGTCTTCATGTTGTACCACGGGAGGAAGTCGTGCTTGTCGTGTTGGGGAACGTAGTATTTCAAAAAAATTCCTACGAACACGCAAGATCTATCTAGGTGATGCATAGCAACAAGCGGGAGAGTGTGTCCACGTACCCTCGTAGACCGAAAGCGGAAGCGTTAAGTAACGCGGTTGATGTAGTCGAACGTCTTCGCGATCCAACCGATCAAGTACCGAACGCACGGCACCTCCACGATCTGCACACGTTCAGCTCGGTGACGTCCCTCGAACTCTTGATCCAGCCGAGGCCGAGGGAGAGTTCCGTCAGCACGACGAAGTGGTGACGGTGTTGATGAAGTTACCGACGCAGGGCTTCGCCTAAGCACTACAACGATATGACCGAGGTGGAAATCTGTGGAGGGGGCACCGCACACGGCTAAGACAACTGTCAACTTGTGTCTCCTAGGGTGCCCCCCTGCCCCCGTATATAAAGGAGCAAGGGGGAGGCCGGCCGGCCCTCATAGGGCGCGCCAAGGGGGGGAGGAATCCTACTCCTAGTAGGAGTAGGTTCCCCCCCTTTCCTAGTCCAACTAGGAGGAGAAGGAAGGAGAGGGAGAGGGAGAGGGAAAGAGGGGCTGCGCCCCCCTCCCCTAGTCCAATTCGGACTCCCCTTGGGGGGGGGGGGGGCCACCTCCTGGCTGCTGCCCTCTCTCTCCCCTAAAGCCCACTAAGGGCCCATAACTTCCCGGGGGGTTCCGGTAACCCTCCGGCACTCCGGTTTTATCCGAAACCTTCCGGAACACTTCCGGTGTCTGAATAACATGGTCCAATATATCAATCTTTATGTCTCGACCATTTCGAGACTCCTCGTCATGTCCGTGATCACATCCGGGACTCCGAACTACCTTCGGTACATCAAAACACATAAAATCATAATACCGATCGTCATCGAACGTTAAGCATGCGGACCCTACGGGTTCGAGAACTATGTAGATATGACCGAGACTCATCTCCGGTCAATAACCAATAGCGGAACCTGGATGCTCATATTGGCTCCCACATATTCTACGAATATCTTTATCGGTCAAACCGCATAACAACATACGTTGTTCCCTTTGTCATCGGTATGTTACTTGCCCGAGATTCGATCGTCGGTATCATCATACCTAGTTCAATCTCGTTACCGGCAAGTCTCTTTACTCGTTCCGTAATGCATCATCCCGTAACTAACTCATTAGTCACATTGCTTGCAAGGCTTCATATGATGTGCATTATCGAGAGGGCCTAGAGAGACCTCTCCGATAATCGGAGTGACAAATCCTAATCTCGATCTATGCCAACTCAACAAACACCTTCGGAGACACCTGCAGAGCATCTTTATAATCACCCAGTTACGTTGTGACGTTTGATAGCACACTAAGTGTTCCTCCGGTATTCGGGAGTTGCATAATCTCATAGTCATAGGAACTTGTATAAGTCATGAAGAAAGCAATAGCAACAAACTAAACGATCATCGTGCTAAGCTAACGGATGGGTCTTGTCAATCACATCATTCTCTAATGATGTGATCCCGTTCATCAAATGACAACTCATGTCTATGGCTAGGAAACTTAACCATCTTTGATTAACGAGCTAGTCAAGTAGAGGCATACTAGTGACACTCTGTTTGTCTATGTATTCACACATGTATTAAGTTTCTGGTTAATACAATTCTAGCATGAATAATAAACATTTATCATGATATAAGGAAATATAAATAACAACTTTATTATTGCCTCTAGGGCATATTTCCTTCAGTCTCCCACTTGCACTAGAGTCAATAATCTAGATTACACAGTAATGATTCTAACACCCATGGAGTCTTGGTGCTGATCATGTTTTGCTCGTGAGAGAGGCGTAGTCAACGGGTCTGCAACATTCAGATCCGTATGTATTTTGCAAATCTCTATGTCTCCTTCTTTGACTTGATCGCAGATGGAATTGAAGCGTCTCTTGATGTGCTTGGTTCTCTTGTGAAATCTGGATTCCTTTGCCAAGGCAATTGCATCAGTATTGTCACAAAAGATTTTCATTGGACCCGATGCACTAGGTATGACACCTAGATCGGATCTGAACTGCTTCATCCAGACTCCTTCATTCGCTGCTTCCGAAGCAGCTATGTACTCCGCTTCACACGTAGATCCCGCCACGACGCTTTGCTTAGAACTGCACCAACTGACAGCTCCACCGTTCAATATAAATACGTATCCGGTTTGTGACTTAGAGTCATCCGGATCAGTGTCAAAACTTGCATCGACGTAACCACTTACGACGAGCTCTTTGTCACCTCCATAAACGAGAAACATATCCTTAGTCCTTTTCAGGTATTTCAAAATGTTCTTGACCGCTATCCAGTGATCCTCTCCTGGATTACTTTGGTACCTCCCTGCTAAACTTATAGCAAGGCACACATCAGGTCTGGTACACAGCATTGCATACATGATAGAACCTATGGCTGAGGCATAGGGAATGACTTTCATTTTCTCTCTATCTTCTGCAGTGGTCGGGCATTGAGTCTTACTCAACTTCACACCTTGCAACACAGGCAAGAACCCTTTCTTTGCTTGATCCATTTTGAACTTCTTCAAAACTTTATCAAGGTATGTGCTTTGTGAAAGTCCAATTAAGCGTCTTGATCTATCTCTATAGATCTTGATGCCCAATATATAAGCAGCTTCACCGAGGTCTTTCATTGAAAAACTTTTATTCAAATATCCTTTTATGCTATCCAGAAATTCTATATCATTTCCAATCAACAATATGTCATCCACATATAATATTAGAAATGCTACAGAGCTCCCACTCACTTTCTTGTAAATACAGGCTTCTCCAAAAGTCTGTATAAAACCATATGCTTTGATCACACTATCAAAACGTTTATTCCAACTCCGAGATGCTTGCACCAGTCCATAAATGGATCGCTGGAGCTTGCACACTTTGTTAGCATCCTTTGGATCGATAAAACCTTCAGGTTGCATCATATACAACTCTTCTTCCAGAAATCCATTCAGGAATGCAGTTTTTACATCCATTTGCCAAATTTCATAATCATAAAATGCGGCAATTGCTAACATGATTCGGACGGACTTAAGCATCGCTACGGGTGAGAAGGTCTCATCGTAGTCAACTCCTTGAACTTGTCGAAAACCTTTTGCAACAAGTCGAGCTTTGTAGACAGTAACATTACCGTCAGCGTCAGTCTTCTTCTTGAAAATCCATTTATTCTCTATGGCTTGCCGATTATCGGGCAAGTCAACCAAAGTCCACACTTTGTTCTCATACATGGATCCCATCTCAGATTTCATGGCCTCAAGCCATTTCGCGGAATCTGGGCTCATCATAGCTTCCTCATAGTTCGTAGGTTCGTCATGGTCAAGTAACATGACCTCCAGAACCGGATTACCGTACCACTCTGGTGCGGATCTTACTCTGGTTGACCTACGAGGTTCGGTAGTAACTTGATCTGAAGTTACATGATGATCATCATTAGCTTCCTCACTAATTGGTGTAGGAGTCACAGGAACTGATTTCTGTGATGAACTACTTTCCAGTAAGGGAGCAGGTACAGTTACCTCATCAAGTTCTACTTTCCTCCCACTCACTTCTTTCGAGAGAAACTCCTTCTCCAGAAAGGATCCATTCCTAGCAATGAATGTCTTGCCTTCGGATCTGTGATAGAAGGTGTACCCAATAGTCTCCTTTGGGTATCCTATTGAGACACATTTCTCCGATTTGGGTTCGAGCTTATCAGGTTGAAGCTTTTTCACATAAGCATCGCAGCCCCAAACTTTAAGAAACGACAACTTGGGTTTCTTGCCAAACCACAGTTCATAAGGTGTCATCTCAACAGATTTAGATGGTGCCCTATTTAACGTGAATGCAGCCGTCTCTAAAGCATAACCCCAAAACGATAGCGGTAAATCAGTAAGAGACATCATAGATCACACCATATCTAATAAAGTGCGGTTACGACGTTCGGATACACCATTGCGCTGTGGTGTTCCGGGTGGCGTGAGTTGCGAAACTATTCCGCATTGTTTCAAATGAAGACCAAACTCGTAACTCAAATATTCTCCTCCACGATCGGATCGCAGAAACTTTATTTTCTTGTTACGATGATTTTCCACTTCACTCTGAAATTCTTTGAACTTTTCAAATGTTTCAGACTTATGTTTCATCAAGTAGATATACCCATATCTGCTCAAATCATCTGTGAAGGTCAGAAAATAACGATACCCGCCGCGAGCCTCAATATTCATCGGACCGCATACATCGGTATGTATTATTTCCAATAAATCTGTTGCTCGCTCCATTGTTCCGGAGAACGGAGTTTTAGTCATCTTGCCCATGAGGCATGGTTCGCAAGTACCAAGTGATTCATAATCAAGTGATTCCAAAAGTCCATCAGTATGGAGTTTCTTCATGCGCTTTACACCAATATGACCCAAACGGCAGTGCCACAAATAAGTTGCACTATCATTATCAACTCTGCATCTTTTGGTTTCAATATCATGAATATGTGTATCACTACTATCGAGATTCTACAAAAATAGACCACTCTTCAAGGGTGCATGACCATAAAAGATATTACTCATATAAATAGAACAACCATTATTCTCAGATTTAAATGAATAACCGTCTCGCATCAAATAAGATCCAGATATAATGTTCATGCTCAACGCTGGCACCAAATAACAATTATTCAGGTCTAAAACTAATCCCGAAGGTAGATGTAGAGGTAGCGTGCCGACGGTGATCACATCGACTTTGGAACCATTTCCCACACGCATCGTCACCTCGTCCTTAGCCAATCTTCGCTTAATCCGTAGTCCCTGTTTCGAGTTGCAAATATTAGCAACAAAACCAGTATCAAATACCCAGGTACTACTGCGAGCATTAGTAAGGTACACATCAATAACATGTATATCACATATACCTTTGTTCACTTTGCCATCCTTCTTATCCGCCAAATACTTGGGGCAGTTCCGCTTCCAGTGACCAGTCCCTTTGCAGTAGAAGCACTCAGTATCAGGCTTAGGTCCAGACTTGGGCTTCTTCACTTGAGCAGCAACTTGCTTGCCGTTCTTCTTGAAGTTCCCCTTCTTCCCTTTACCCTTTTTCTTGAAACTGGTGGTCTTGTTGACCATCAACACTTGATGCTCCTTTTTGATTTCTACCTCCGCAGCCTTTAGCATTGCGAAGAGCTCGGGAATTGTCTTATCCATCCCTTGCATATTATAGTTCATCACGAAGCTCTTGTAGCTTGGTGGCAGTGATTGAAGAACTCTGTCAATGACACTATCAACCGAAAGATTAACTCCCAGCTGAGTCAAGTGATTATGATACCCAGACATTTTGAGTATATGCTCACTGACAGAACTATTCTCCTCCATTTTGCAGCTATAGAACTTATTGGAGACTTCATATCTCTCAATCCGGGCATTTGCTTGAAATATTAACTTCAACTCCTGGAACATCTCATATGCTCCATGACGTTCAAAACGTCGTTGAAGTCCCGGTTCTAAGCCGTAAAGCATGGCACACTGAACTATCGAGTAGTCATCAGCTTTGCTCTGCCAGACGTTCTTAACGTCATCAGTAGCGTCTGCAGCAGGCCTAGCACCTAGCGGTGCTTCCAGGACGTAATTCTTCTGTGCAGCAATGAGGATAATCCTCAAGTTACAGACCCAGACCGTGTAGTTGCAACCATCATCTTTCAACTTAGCTTTCTCTAGGAACGCATTAAAATTCAAAGGAACGGTAGCACGGGCCATTGATCTACAACAACATAGACATGCAAAATACTATCAGGTACTAAGTTCATGATAAATTAAAGTTCAATTAATCATATTACTTAAGAACTCCCACTTAGATAGACATCCCTCTAATCATCTAAGTGATCACGTGATCCAAATCAACTAAACCATGTCCGATCATCACGTGAGATGGAGTAGTTTTCAATGGTGAACATCACTATGTTGATCATATCTACTATATGATTCACGCTCGACCTTTCGGTCTCAGTGTTCCGAGGCCATATCTGCATATGCTAGGCTCGTCAAGTTTAACCCGAGTATTCTGCGTGTGCAAAAACTGGCTTGCACCCGTTGTATGTGAACGTAGAGCTTATCACACCCGATCATCACATGGTGTCTTGGCACGACGAACTGTAGCAACGGTGCATACTCAGGGAGAACACTTGTACCTTGAAATTTAGTGAGCGAACATCTTATAATGCTACCGCCGTACTAAGCAAAATAAGATGCATAAAAAGGATTAACATCACATGCAATTCAATATGTGACATTATATGGCCATCATCATCTTGTGCTCTTGATCTCCATCATCGAAGCACCGTCATGATCTCCATTGTCACCGGCGCCCCAGCATGATCTCCATCGTCACCGGCGCTCCAGCATGATCTCCATCGTAGCATTGTTGTCGTCTCGCCAACTTATTGCTTCTACGACTATCGCTACCGCTTAGTGATAAAGTAAAGCAATTACATGGCGATAGCATTGCATACAATAAAGCGACAACCATATGGCTCCTGCCAGTTGCCGATAACTCTGTTACAAAACATGATCATCTCATACAACAAATTATATCACATCATGTCTTGACCATATCACATCACAGCAAGCCCTGCAAAAACAAGTTAGACGTCCTCTACTTTGTTGTTGCAAGTTTTACGTGGCTGCTACGGGCTGAGCAAGAACCGTTCTTACCTACGCATCAAAACCACAACGATTTTTCGTCAAGTGTGTTGTTTTAACCTTCAACAAGGACCGGGCGTAGTCACACTCGATTCAACTAAAGTTGGAGAAACTGACACCCACTAGCCACCTGTGTGCGAAGCACGTCGGTAGAACCAGTCTCGCGTAAGCGTATGCGTAATGTCGGTCTGAGCCGCTTCATCCAACAATACCGCCGAATCAAAGTATGACATGCTGGTAAGCAGTATGAGTATTATCGCCCACAACTCTTTGTGTTCTACTCGTGCATATAACATCTACGCATAGACCTGACTCGGATGCCACTGTTGGGGAACGTAGTATTTCAAAAAAAATCCTACGAACACGCAAGATCTATCTAGGTGATGCATAGCAACGAGCGGGAGAGTGTGTCCACGTACCCTCGTAGACCGAAAGCGGAAGCGTTAAGTAACGTGGTTGATGTAGTCGAACGTCTTCGCGATCCAACCGATCAAGTACCGAACGCACGGCACCTCCGCGATCTGCACACGTTCAGCTCGGTGACGTCCCTCGAACTCTTGATCCAGCTGAGGCCGAGGGAGAGTTCCGTCAGCACGACGGCGTGGTGACGGTGTTGATGAAGTTACCGACGCAGGGCTTCGCCTAAGCACTACAACGATATGACCGAGGTGGAAATCTGTGGAGGGGGGCACCGCACACGGCTAAGACAACTGTCAACTTGTGTGTCCTAGGGTGCCCCCCTGCCCCCGTATATAAAAGAGCAAGGGGGAGGCCGGCCGGCCCTCATAGGGCGCGCCAAGGGGGGGAGGAATCCTACTCCTAGTAGGAGTAGGTTCCCCCCTTTCCTAGTCCAACTAGGAGGAGAAGGAAGGAGAGGGAGAGGGAGAGGGAAAGAGGGGCTGCGCCCCCCTCCCCTAGTGCAATTCGGACTCCCCTTGGGGGGGGGCGCCACCTCCTGGCTGCTGCTCTCTCTCTCCCCTAAAGCCCACTAAGGGCCCATAACTTCCCGGGGGGGGGGGGGGGGTTCCGGTAACCCTCCGGCACTCCGGTTTTATCCGAAACCTTCCAGAACACTTCCGGTGTCCGAATAACATGGTCCAATATATCAATCTTTATGTCTCGACCATTTCGAGACTCCTCGTCATGTCCGTGATCACATCCAGGACTCCGAACTACCTTCGGTAAATCAAAACACATAAACTCATAATACCGATCGTCATCGAACGTTAAGCGTGCGGACCCTACGGGTTCGAGAACTATGTAGATATGACCGAGACTCATCTCCGGTCAATAACCAATAGCGGAACCTGGATGCTTATATTGGCTCCCACATATTCTACGAAGATCTTTATCGGTCAAACCGCATAACAACATACGTTGTTCCCTTTGTCATCGGTATGTTACTTGCCCGAGATTCGATCGTCGATATCATCATACCTAGTTCAATCTCGTTACCGGCAAGTCTCTTTACTCGTTCCGTAATACATCATCCCGTAACTAACTCATTAGTCACATTGCTTGCAAGGCTTCATATGATGTGCATTACCGAGAGGGCCCAGAGATACCTCTCCGACAATCGGAGTGACAAATCCTAATCTCGATCTATGCCAACTCAACAAACACCTTCGGAGACACCTGTAGAGCATCTTTATAATCACCCAGTTACGTTGTGATGTTTGATAGCACACTAAGTGTTCCTCCGGTATTCGGGAGTTGCATAATCTCATAGTCATACGAACTTGTATAAGTCATGAAGAAAGCAATAGCAACAAACTAAACGATCATCGTGCTAAGCTAACGGATGGGTCTTGTCAATCACATCATTCTCTAATGATGTGATCCCGTTCATCAAATGACAACTCATGTCTATGGCTAGGAAACTTAACCATCTTTGATTAACGAGCTAGTCAAGTAGAGGCATACTAGTGACACTCTGTTTGTCTATGTATTCACACATGTATTAAGTTTCTGGTTAATACAATTCTAGCATGAATAATAAACATTTATCATGATATAAGGAAATATAAATAACAACTTTATTATTGCCTCTAGGGCATATTTCCTTCATGTCGCCGGTGTGCGTGTAGCTCACCCCGTACCCATGGTCGTGTCCCGAGCTCTTCCTCCTCCAATGGCAATTCAGACGCGGCGATAGAGGGGGAGGCTCTGGTGAAAGCTTCTACCTCTCCAGCGAACTATCGTGAAAGATGTGAAATCGTGAATAAAGAGATTGTGTGCGGTTTCATGGGGAATAGCTTTGAGGAAGATGAAGATGATTTGAGATTGGTGGTGAAACGTGGCTTCATCTTGGTTGGGTCTCACATGATGGGTGGAAAGACCCGGTCGCATAAGATTTTTTCCCAAAATCACGAGCTTGCTTTTTTGGGTTGAGTCAGCAACAACCACAACGGCGGCAGTCGGGGTGGGGGCGAGCGGCCGGGCAATTCATGAAGTCCTTCACCCTAGAGCCGAGGGGGGAGACACATAGGGGTGTCAAGGAGGCACGAGGTGAATTGTTAGCCTTTTGGGGGTAGCCAACCACAGCATATTTGAAATCTGTAGGCATTTTGACATGAAACAAGCAGGCAAATGTATTGAGCATGTAGGCAATATCAATTGGTATACAACTTGGGCAAAATTGTTTAACAAGGCGGTAAAATCATTCTAATTATTGCTCAATGTTGTTTCCGTCATGTAGTGACTTATCAATATTCGTTATGTCAATATTTGATCATGCCTGTGTGGTTGTGTTCAATATCCATCTTCTCACATTGCACGGAGTGGTCAAAATGGTTGTTTCATATACACCCCACTACCTCGTATTTATCTCAGGTTTTCAAGCAAGGGGTCACACAAAGTGTAAGATGCTTATTCCTGCCGAGGTACATTTTTTCAAGTTAATTCTTATCGCTATAATAGTGTGTGTGTGTGTGTGTGTGTGTGTGTGTGTGTGTGTGTGTGTGTGTGTGTGTGTGTGTGTGTGTGTGTGTGTGTGTGTGTGTGTGTGTGTGTGTGTGTGTGTGTGTGTGTGTGTGTGTGTCGACATGCACTTTTTATACATGGTAGTTTGTCTTTCCTTTTGGTGCGTAGATCAAGGCCTAATAGACAACATCAGACCAGGCAATGCATATGGAGTACTCATGCATATGGGGTAGGCGTCGAGCAACTCTTAATCATTTCTCCTGCCTAGGCGAGAGGTAATTCTCATTCCCATTCTTGATTCAATACCTAACTCTTTTTCAAAGACCACCCGCAAAAAAAAAAAACTCCTTTTCAAAGACTTGCTTATTTCCATGTTTGAGAATCAATTGTTTATTGACTTTCAGTTATTGTTTTTTTTTCGTCACCATGCTAGCTATTACTAGGGCTAGTAGATATACATGACAGTAATTCAAACTCAGCTTCAAATTGATCAATGAATTGCATAGTGTACAAAAGAACTTGTAATATGATTGCAATTTTTTTTTGTTCATGTTTATGATTCAAAGAGCCATATTTTTAGCAGAAAACTTTGCTCAGTGCATTATATCAATGTTAGGGATTTTACAACTTTGAGAACTTTTATTTGTCTCAAAATGGAATGAAAGCATGGGCTATTAAGAGAAGAAAAGTGTCTTTGTTTGGGAGTTGGGACTGCTCGTTTTCTTGTGACACGGATGCTAAGAAAACAATACTACTCCGTACTTCAAAAAAGGAAATGGAAATTAGGCCGTTGGGGTTGGGCCACGGAGGCCACGGGACGGAACGAGAGGCCGGGGCGCGCCGCGGCCTTATCCGCGCCGCACCACACCTTGACGTCCCGCCACGCCGACCGCGCAATGGGCCACCAATGGCCACCACCGCCGCTCTCTCCTGCTCCTGCTCCCCGTCCCCGTCCCCTTCCTCCACGCTCCTCCTCCGGCGAACCGTCTCCGCCTTCCACCGCCGATCACATGCCGGCGTCCGCCGCCCCCGCCTCGTCCCCTTGCACGGTGAGACCGGCTGAGACCATTGCCCCGCCGTCATCTCTCTGCTTATGCACTCCACGTACGTGATCCTATTTCTTCTGAGTTCTGACTACGTTCGTGCTGGATAACCGGCGCAGTGGTGGACGACTCCAAGGAGGTGGAGACGAGGTCGGAGACGGACAGGCTGGTCGACGGCCTGAACTTCGGGGAACTGTGCAACGACTTCGAGTGCATAAGCAGCCCGTACGTGGAGTCCACGGCCAGGCAGATCGCCAGGGACATCCTCGAGATCCGCCAGGACAACCGCGCCCTCAGCTGCTACGCCGTCGCCGTCAAATACAAGGTGTGTGTGCCCCCCTTCAGGCTTCAGCTCCTAATTATCAATTCAACTTGTGTGATGGCCAATTTTTTTTCTGGTAATAGAAGTTTTATCGATCAGAGTTCATCTCTAGCTTCGGCATATTAAGATACACACAACCAAATGTCACACTTTGTTAAGAGCTTAAAAACCCATTTAGTAAGACAATACTTTTGAAATTTGGATTAGACTTCCCGCGGAGTAGCACGGGGAACTTGCTGAATCAACTCCTTGGAATCCGAGGCCTATTCACTCAAGGAATCTTGAAGAAAGACATCATATACGTCAATACATGACCATACCACTCAAGACAAAATTAATAATAATAAGGCAACCGCTAGTTAAGAGGAGTTCACCCTTCGAACTACCAAGTTTCTTCTGAAGGCTTTCTCCAACCTCTTCCAGTCTGAATTCCAAAGTCTCTGAAATGAATATGATTACCGAATATTGTAAAAAAAAAAAAGAATATCCCCAAAGAAAAATAACTCGCTCTTATGTAAATCAAACTCTTCAACCTAGAGGTTCCACAAAAACACACGTCAGGAGCTTGAGGTAGTCAGCTTTTCTCGAGGTCATGTTACATAAAAAGAATCGTTACATCCACAGGATTAGGCACCATCCCATCAATCTTCCGTCAGCTTTGGCTCTTTCAATTAGGATGACAAGCATGTCCGCGACTATTATGTTAAAAAAATTCAGGGACATCTGACCCCTCTGCCTCAAACCCTTTTTCGTTTGGTAAAAAATGTCAAGATCATGGTTGACCTTATTAGCCACACTCCCTCTAGATAAAAGTTCTCAACCAAAGCACACCACTTTGGAGAGAAACCTTTCATCAGTAATGTTTGGAGAAAAAAAGACCATTTGACTTCATCGTAAGCTTCCTCGAAATCAATTGTAAAATTGACTCCAGTCATCTGGTTCCGCTGTAGGTTATCATAGTCTCATGACATGACAATCCCTTCCGGATGTCCCTCCCTTGCATAAATGTCGTTTGTGTACGCCAAACCACATGGTCCGCCACACAATTAATCCGGTTATTAGTAACTTTAGTAAAAAAAATGAAGCTTACATTAGTAAGCAGATAGGCAGATCTTGTGTGATGACCAGTAAACATATAAGTATATGAACCTATGAACAATGACCTTATATTTCTGTAAAATACTTCTATCTAGCTAGTGAATATAAATGTTAAGGTGTTGTTCAGAACGCTTGCTGTGGAAAAAGTTTGTGTTAGAATTCCCAACATGCCAAAGTATGTAAAACTGAGAAAACTGATGTGGTTTTGATTTCCATAACTCAGTGGATGCACTTCCAGTGCATAAATGGGATTCTTGAAGAGTTCAGGTTACACGCAATACTATCATATCATTAGGGTGACATACTGCTTTCTTCTTTCAGGATCCTCTCAGGTCATTTGTTGGGCGTGAGAAGTACAAGAGGCCATTGTGGATCACTGAGGCCCTGGAAAAACCTACGGTGGTAAGGATTGATCGAGTTTCATGCCATTACTTATTCCACTCATATATTTTCACCACAAACAACTCTCGGTTTAATTACGCATGTCGATGAACGCAAAATCAGTCTCTGGAATTGCATGGAATCACACACTACATAAAACTTCCCGCACGGCACATCATTTTTGGGTACCCGTTTCAAGCATGGTGCCATCTAATCAACACTCTGGTTACTGCGTCAGACAGTCCAGGAAATGTCAATGCAATCCACAAGCACTCTGACCATCAAGTGGACGCTGAGGGGGAAACCCAAGAACGCTTTCTTCGCGGCTGCGGGAGGGGAACTGGTGCTCCGCGTCGACTCGCAGTTCGTCCTGAACCAGATCAGCGGGCAGGTGCTGGAGCACTTCGAGTCGTGGGACCTCTCCACGGCGTCCCCTCTCGCCCAGGCCTACTTCTGGTTTTCCAGGAGGGTTTACTCCACCGTGGAGGCCGGCAAGGACACGATCGAGGCTGCCAAGGGCGTGGCGTCGCGGCTGAACAAGGACGATAATCTGGAGGTCTATCCCGACCCCTTGGGAGATCCCACGAAGGTACATACATGATTTCTTTTGGTTGATCAGTTTGGTTGTGCCGATTGCTGACAGAATCTTGTGGATGATGCAGTTCTTTACGAGGCCGGATGATCTGAACCAGGACGTGGTTCAGATTGGGCTCTTCCTCGCCGTCCTCTACTTCATTGTACAGTTCCTGAAAACGACTCTGTGACGATGATTGTTGTGCTAGCTACGACACGTATCTGAAAAAAAATACTTGGGGTGTCCTGATGAACTTGATCTCCAGTATGAACTTGATGTATCGATGTCTAACATACTCATATAACAGGCATGCCCACACAGGCATGAGTTTTTGAGACTAGTCACTTGATGGTCAGTATATTGCCATTGATCACTTGGTTTCGCCACTTGTCAACCATAGCGTAGCTAGTAGCAGCTGATCAGGGTCAAGGTAGTGATTTCAGTGGCCAGGGTTGGGCACAGCCGAGCAAACACTTGGCGCTTGTGGTCGCAACGAAGGAGCATCAGCCTCTGGCCCGCCCAAGCTCACCAGTCACGCAGTTGCTGCCGCTGCCGGCCGGACCTATAGTGAGGTTGCTGCCGCTCCGCTACCGTCCGCGATGGCTACGTGTTTTTCTACCTTGCGTCGCGATCGTAGCCGCACGTTGCAGGATCTCTGGCGTCTCCAGGTAAAATATCTCCGGCCGGAACTTTCCATTGCTTCTCTGAAGAAGCTAGCGGAAAGCGTTCCGGAGCCACAGACATTGCCATCCAAGCTTAGATTTTGTGCAAGCTGTAGAGGTTTGCTGGCAAGACAGGCAGAATTTGCACAACGTGGCGCACGCGCACGGTACAAACACGATCTATACTTTTGCTAGAGACGTCAGTGTTTTTTATTTCTCGCCTGATACTGATTCTTTTGGAGATGCTGACTATCTTGTTCAAGGAAGAGTACATGACTGCCCTGGATTACGCTGCATCATCATCAGAGTAATTGAAGCATACATAGATGGAGAGATTACGGGTGCAGTAATTTACTATGTTCAGTCAGAAATGGAAGGAGAAGCATCTATGATGCTGATTCCATGTGATATTCACACCGTGATACCTCAAGAGTCATCGACTAGTCACAGTACACACATGTGGCGACGACCTGTGGCTGTGTGTGGGCTCATAAGGTCTGTAGCCCACCAGTCGCCGGTGCAAGTGCCATATACAGATGTCACACACGCTGTCCATGGAACAGATGGAACAAGGGAACCGAGCAGGCCACCACACGATCAGATCTTCCGGTTACCCAAAACACCCTCGGTGCTCACAAGTACAGGATCCAGCGTCACCACAAAACCGCAGGAACTTCCGAGGGCAGCCACGTCCATTCTCAGAAGAAACCATCTCTCCCAGACAGCCGATATATACCACCAAGCAACCGGGATTTCCCCTCAAGCTCACCCACTCATCTGCTGCCGCTGCTGCAGGAAAACACCACTCTGTACACCACCAACTCACACCACCCGTTGGGGGCGTTACCTTCCAAAACTCCTGCACCCAATGGCTTTACGCCTCTCCGTCTCCTCGCCGCAGAGCACGGCCTCCTCGCCGGCCATCTCCTCATGCCGCCCCGCCGCCTGCGGCCGCTTCCTGGCCTGCGTGGCGGCATCTCAGAAGAGGAGCCTGATGGTGGTGTCTGGCTCTGATGTGAGGGCGGTGACTATGGTGAAGTCGGGCGGCTTGGAGACGACCACAACGGGAGCCGACGAGGTGGAAACGCCCACAGCGGCGGTGGTGGTGACCGGGCAGGTCACCGAGGTCTGCAAAGACACCTTCTGGCCAATTGTCAAGGCAGCAGGGGAGAAGCCCGTCGTCCTCGACATGTACACCCAATGGTACTGTGCAAGCCCCATACATTTCTCCCTTTCAGCTCTTCTTCACTGATGAACTACTGTCTCAATCTCACATATTCCTGTCATACAAGCTAGGCCAGATTATTTAGAGAAGCATGGATATTGTTATAATCAAGACCAGATGTTATCCCACAGCACCATGATGAAACTCCATTATGTTATCCCACAGCACAGTGATGAAACTTCCTTGTCTGCAGGTGCGGCCCTTGCAAAGTTATGGCACCGAAATTCCAGCAGATGTCCGAGAAGGACCATGACGTTGTGTTCCTCAAGCTCGATTGCAATCAAGACAACAGGGTATGTTAGAAATTGGAACCTCATCTTGCTGTCTCATGTGCATCTCATATTTTGATTGAATAGACGATGGTAAGCTTATTGGTGCTTGTTACTTGTAGCCTCTTGCAAAGGAGCTTGGCATAAGGGTTGTACCAACATTCAAGATTTTCAAGGATGGGAAGGTTGCAAAGGAGGTCACTGGTGCGAAGATTGATGAATTAGCGCGTGCGATTGAGGAAGTGAAGTCAAGCTGAGCAATTCCCTGGAAAAAAATGCGGCAATTAGCATGCTATCACTAGTCTACACTATGGGATGAAAACACCCTTTGTGGAAGTGGATAATCACCGTGGAGAAAAACAGTTATTATAGTTCTTCTGCTTATGATGATTTACCAATCGTTCTGGACAATATACACCCATCCATGTGGAGTGTATGCTGTAAATAGTCATTTAAAACTTTCTGAGAATACGGTTGTTTCCTGATCTCACTAATTTGCAGGCATACCAAGCATGTTTTGCAAAAAATATAAAACAAATCTAGTTCTTACAGATGTAGGCATCATCACACTGAGCTAAGATTGCTTTACTCAATTCCATTCCTATTATACCGTGTGAATCATGCCTTAAATATCTATACCGATATATAGTCTGTCAATAACTTCAAATATGAGCCGTTGGATATGCTGTATCAAACAGTTGAGAGATGGCAATCTGAGCACTATCATCTGTTGGGTAAAGTTTTCAACTCATTCTGTTACGTTGCCTTCTAATTCAACCCCAACTCTACCATCTCATGTGTTCTAGAAACATCTTTCCCCATGCTTATCTGATTCTCTAATAAAATAAGAGACAGAACGATCTGGATTCTAGAGGGGTAGGAACCAAGTTGGGATAGAGTTGGATCTTGCCAATACGATTCCATTAAAGGAAATAAATATCAGAATGTATTTTTCCATGCTGTTATATATCTAAATGATGTGCAAAGCAGTGAAGCACATACAATTTATTAGTTTTGTTAAAATACTTATCTAAGATGCAGAGCTTAAACTGCAATAGCAGTTTGTTTGGAGATTGCAAACTTACTATGGAAAAGTAATTCTGAATACCTATGCAAATCAATATAAATTAACCATGGTGAGTTCCAGGTATAAAATGAGCTGTGAAGAAATGAAGGTACCTTGATAGCATCTCAACTTAGTTGCATTCTTGCTCAATTAGCCATATTTTCTGCCTATGTAGCCTGCATCGAATTCACATATAGCAAACAGAAATGTTTCTGGTGCTTTTTAGCTCCTCAAAGACATCCTGCCATGCTCCCTCTGCTGATACTAAAACCAACTAGACCCTGGCTGTTTGAAAGGTAATTTTGCTTTCATCAGTGACCTAACTCTTTCTGCCTCCTCCCATTGTCCTTTCCCAGCATATATACTCGACAGCAGTATATAGTTCCCAGTATTTCGAGGTTCCAACTCAAAAAGCTTATTTGCAACAACTTCAGCAATCTCAGCATTGTCGTGTGTCTTGCACGCACTCAGCAGGGCGCCAAGAGCACCTGGATGGGGCCCCATCGGCATTGTTTGGACCATCTCAAAAGCCTCCTCAAGCCTCCCTGCACGACCAAGCATGTCAACAACACAGGCATAGTGATCTGCCCGACGGTTCATCCCATACTCATGCACCATTGCTTCCCAATAGCCCAACCCTCTATCAACAAATCCTGCATGGCTGCACGCAGTAAGCACTCCGACGAAAGTGATCGGATCAGGTCTAACTGCCTGAGCTTGCATCCGTTCAAACACTTGAAGTGCCAGCTTTGCGTGCCCATGAGTCGCCAGCCCACTAACAAGTGCAGTGTAAGGGTATGCATCCGGCTGTTCAATCTCCCTAAAAGCATTGAGAGCCTGCTCGACATTCCCGCACTTGGCATGCATATCTACCAGTGCTGTAAGCACCTTCTCATTCCTTTCAATCCTCTTCCTGTCAACATAGGTTCCAACCCACCCAGCTAACGCTGTGCTGCCTATCTGGGAAGCAGAGGAGATAACTCCGACCATGGTGGCTGCATCTGGCTCAATCCCAGCAGCCTCTAGTCCCCTAAACAACGCAAGTGACTCCTTAGGCCGCCCACATTGAGCATACCCATTTATCATCGCTGTCCATGTCACAAGATTCTTCCCTGGCATTTTATCGAACAGCTCCCGGGCGCTCTGCATCGACCCGCTTTTGCAGTATCCAATAATCAACACCGACCAGGAAGCGGAATCCCTGGTAGGCATTTCATCAAACACCCGGTGAGCAGAGGCAAAGTCAACGGCATTGACGTAGACGACCACCATGGCGTTCCAGGAGACCTGCGTTCTGGAGGGCATGGAGGTGAAGAGTGACTCAGCGGCGGGCACAGAGGCGAGGCGGGCGTGTGTGCAGAGGAGGGAGTTGAACGAGACGGCGTCAGGCACCGGGATGTCGGCGAGCGCGGCGTGCGCGGCGGGGAGGTCGTCGCACTTGGCGTAGAGGGCGACGAGGGCGTTGGCGACGGGGAGGCAGGTGGGGGCAAGCGCGAGGCGGAGCGCGACGGAGTGCAGGGACGCGCCGAGCCGGAGGAGGCCGAGGGACGCGGCGGCGTTGAGCGCGAAGGGGACGGTGAAGTGGTCGGGGGAGACGGGCAGGCGCGACATGAGGAGGAGCAGGCGCAGGGCGGCGTGAGGGCGCGGCTTGGACAGGCGGCGGATGGCATGGTTAAGGAGCGAGCGGATGACGGGGGGAGGGGTGTCACCGTGCGCGCGGATGAGGCGCGCGTGGACGGCGGCCGCCGGCGGGGGCGGGTGGTCGGAGGCGAGGACGCGGGAGAGGTGGTCGAGGCGTGGATTGCGGTTTGGTCGGGCCGCCATAGTCAGCTAAGGAACTGTTCGGGCTGGGGGCATGTTATGCACTGTGCGCGGTTTTCAACTTGCAGATTGGGCTCTGTTAGTACTCTCGGGCTGAGTATGAAGGTCCAGTAAGTCGGACAGGTTCGGCCGAGCAAAATTAATATGGCTTGCCAACCCCTCACAAAAAAATGGCTTGCGAAATAACGGAGCTTTAAAAAAAGCAAATTTATTTTTCTAAAAAAAAGCAAATTTATTCTGGACGCAGCTGTTCTGATCCCGAGCTCACAGTAAAATAAAAAAAATCCAAAAAAAATTAGTGAAACTTTGACAAATGTTTTCATAGCTTGCAAAATTTCATCACCATATGACATTCGTGAAAAATAATACATTATTTTCAAATGCATTTTGGATCTTTTTTTGCCATGTGGCAATAAAAGCTGTGTGGGCAAGGTGATGCGGAGCATCCTACGGACATCAACATGTCAAGAGTCCGTTTGGCAAGTGAGACGTGTGACATCTACTTCGCATACACAAAGGTGAATTATCTCCTTTACACGTGTTCACTTGACCCCTTCGAGGATGGTATACTACTTGACACTCCTCTTGTGTGCATGCATAGATATTACCGGAGCTTCACCATCGACGAGGAGAAGTGCGAGCGCATGTGTACGACTACACCATCCGCGAGGGAAGCATGGAAGAGAAGACGGAAGAAAGGATAAGAAGACGAAGCGGCGGTTGAAGCCAGTCCGGACATCCGGGTCCACATCCGGATCATCCGGGCATCAGCCGTATCATCCCGGCCCTCTTCCGGATCATCCGGATAACTGCGTCCAAAGACACCCGAAGGCTTCCATCCGAAGCCGGATCATCCGGACCCCCGACGCCCGGATCATCCGGACCACCTCCGGGATCATCTAGCCTTTGCCTGCGCGCATGACTTAGGCCGAGGCCCGTGTACCCATTCGCCCGCCTAACTTACCCCTTCGTCCCTAGACTATATATACTCCTCCTCCTCCACCATTTTAGGGTTAGCAAAGTGATATCTCATTTGTATGTGAGCTTTGCTCCTACCTACTCTTCTCTTGAGAGAGAGAGAGACCACTCCCATGGAGTTCAAGACCTCCATGTGAGAAGATCCCTAGTTGTCGTGGTTTTATTACGGCAGATGTCCTTGTGAAAGGACTTAAGCGTGGAGCCATCGCAACGTAGGTTAACTTAAAGGGGTTGATCGGGACGAGAGACACGAGTTTACCCAGGTTCGGCCCCTCACAACGAGGTAAAAGCCTACGTCCTACTTTGTGTTGTATTGATTGGGTATCGATTACAAGGGAGCGGAATCGCTTGACCTAGCTATCGATTGATTGTTTCTTGAGTCAACCCGCCGCAGGGTCTCGCCTTTATATACACAGGTCGAGGGCCTGGGCTTACAAGAGTCCAAGTCGGATCACACAACGTGTCCAACTCGGGTTCTAAGTTACCTTGCCTTGCTAGGCAAGTCGCCATCGGGCGGCTCACATCTCCGGGTTATAGTGCTCCCTCCGGGTCTGGGCCTTCAACAGGCCCGCCTTGTAAGCCGCCTCCAGTCTTCATATCTCATCTTCTTGGGCCTATTTAGGCTGTCATTTATGAGTCGCCAACAGTGTAACCCGGCCCCTCCTGGGCGGGTCACACCGTGGGGTTATATCCCCAACATTAGGCACCAGATTGATTTGAACTTGTTCATGTCAATCTTCATCCTCTAGTTGGCGAATCTTCTTGAACCCTTCTTAAAGCTTGACCTTGAACGAATCTTTATAACCCGCCATAAGATGATGTCATATTATTAAATTAAGAAAAATCATTATGATGTGACAACGGATCTTTGTACTAAACAGCCATTCCGAAAATCGAGGCGCCTCTTTTGGGGAGATAATTATCACACCTCCTCGATATCCGCGCATGCCATTCACTGTTTCGTTTTTCCTTATAAATAGGAACGAGGGATCCCTTTTTCACTTCTTTACCCCCGTCGCCTCCTCTTCTTCTTCCTTGCATCGCCCGTCGCCACTGGAGCTCCGCCGCCGCCGCTGAACCGCGCCGTCCACTCCGTTGAGGCCGCTGCATCACCCTGTTCGAACTACAAATCCGCGGCATCCATCTGCACTTCACTCAAGTCGTCAGGTAACATCCTTCTTCTTTCTCAGATCCGCATTAGGTCATGTCAGTTCTTGATAGTTCGTCGGCGTTCGTCCAAGTTCGTCCATGCTCCATCCAAATGTCACACTTTAATCCCAAAAACCATATAGAAGTAGCGCAGTAGCGGTTTTTAGCCTTCATCTTATATTTTGGACAGATCCCTTCTTCTTATGAACCAATACTTAGCCTGCTAGTTCTTCCACAACCATGTTCTAGGTTTAATAATTACATCCCTTTTCTGAACTGCCATAGATCTGTAGTTGTAGCTGCAATCCACAAAACTTGTTTGTCCAACACTTAGCAAAATCTCAACAAACTTGGATTTGTAGATAGTTGACTCGCCCTTTCATTATTCGGGTGACTTAACAATAAATTTGTAACCCACCAGCACCTGGCCGGCTTAACGGTAAATTTGTAACCCGCAGCATCCAACCAGCTTACCCTCTTAGACAGGGCGACTTATAATGTTTCCATAATTTGCCATAATAATCCATCTTATGGTTATGACCGGCTTACTACTGCTGAAATATCATTGCAACCTTTAGGGCGACTTATCATTGTAATTTTAACCCGCCATACCTTTTTATTCCTTGATTGCAGCTTTTTAACTCGCCAAACATGACTAAAACCCCCACCTCCTGTGACTGGATTGCCTCTAAAGTCACAGAGAGCACACTCAATGATTTTGTGGCCATAGGGGTTTTACCTGCCAAAGAAGTCATCCATTGGCGGGTTCCAGGCCCCGAATTCCCCCCCCCCCCTCCAGCCTCAAGAGGGCGAAGTTGTGGTTTTCACATACCACCTCCAACGTGGCTTCTCACCGCCCGGGTCTAAATTCTTCCGGAATGTTCTGCATTTCTATAATCTTCACCCCCAAGATATTGGTCCCAATTCTGTCTCCAACATATGCAATTTCCAAGTGTTCTGTGAAGTGTACCTTGGGGAAGCACCCTCTGTTGATCTGTTTAGAGACTATTTTTATATCAACCGCCAGACTGAGATGTCAGATGGGCCCAGTCTTGAACTCGAAGGTGTTTCCATCCAGAGACGAAGAGATGTGAATTTTCCTTCAGCCGCCCTGCCCAGTCATCCCAAAGACTGGAATTATACCTGGTTCTACTATAGAGACACTTCCCCAGCTGGAGAGAACCCCTTGCCGGGTTTCCGTCCCTACCGGCTCACCACCACCAGCCAGCTTCCAGGCCGATTGACTGCTGCCGAGCGCGCCGCATATGCCCCTACTTCAAAGATAAGGGCTCTGATCGCCAACGGCTTAACTGGCGTTGATCTGGTCCGTTGCTGGGTTGCATGGAGAATTTTACCATTGAGCCGGTGCCCCAGCCTAATGTGCCAATATACTGGTGACCCGAAGGACTCACAGCGTTTCAACTCAATATGTTTGAGTGATAAAGAGGTCAATGAGTCCGTAAAGACGCTTCTTGGCGAGTCTCTAGAAAATTGCAGCAAAGTGGGACTGAACCCTTTCTGCACTCTTAACCCGGCTCCTCCTGTAAGCATCCAAAAAGTTTCATTTTATTATCTATCTCTTTAACTTTCACATTATTTAAACTTTTTGCTCATATGTATATAGGCCGACTCTCCCTTCTGGAAAAAGAAACTTCCAGCCGCCGCCCCAACAAAGAAGCCTAAAACAAAATCTCGAGGTCCAGGTCATCGCAAGAAGCCATCAGCCGAAGAACTGCTCAATCTTGATGATGAGTCAGAGGTAGAACTTGATTCCCTTGGCTTTCTTTTCATGCAACTTATTGACGCTGATTCCCTTCAGGAAGAGGCAGAGACCATCCATGCAGACGCAGCAAAGGTAACTATAATTTCCTCCGACTCAGAACCTTTGCCAAGAAAGAAAACTCGGCGGGTCACCCGAAAAGTAAGGTTTTCTCATCCTCTTGATTATTTGGATCCCAACTTTCTTTTGAAGAAACAACAACATGAATTGAGGCGTAAGACCCGAAGTGATGGCACTGAAGATCTCATGTCCAGCTTACCCAACACCCCGGCTCCTCGAAAGCGTCGCAACGAGGTGCCACATAGCCCGACTCTATCTCTTCCACAAGACGGTCTCATACGTCAACCTCTTAATTCTTCTGACTCAAAATATCAGGGAACGCCTCCATCATCTGGCGACTCTAGTGGAACTCAAATGCCTGCTTTCAAGGTTGCCCATGGGTGAGTACTTTCACTTGTTCATAAATGACTTGTAGTGATATGTTCATGAACTCTTGTATTCTTGTCACAGAGGCGTAGCTAAGGCGGGCAAGAAACAGAAGGTGGGCGGGTCTTCAAAGGACCCCCAAGCTGTTGAGCCGGAGAGGCATGTGCCAGAGACCCCTGAGGCTTCAATCCAAAATCCCGAAGACCTTGCCAATCACCCGCCACCGCAAACTGACGCCACCATCTCTGAGGCAAAGAACATTGAGGTTAACCCGGCTGCCAGTCATGATCCACCAAGTCCTAAACCACCCAGTCCTGCCAAGCTAACTGAAGAGATCTCTCCTGAGAAGAATTCTGATGACGTTGCTGTTACTGGGACGACTTATATAGCGCCAGGAGCCTCAACCGTGCTAGCCAAACATAGCACCAAAGAAGAATCACCTTCCTTGGAGAAAGGGAAGGCCAAACTAGACCTGGAGAGCTATTCCTCCTTCAGTGCAGGTGACATGTACGCGGGCTATTTGAGTCGCCTTAACACAAGCCGGGATATGGAGGCTGGGTTCGTCCAGTTGATGAAACAGAAATATGAGGTATGAAAATATCCAACTCCTCTTTAGCTTTGTGCATATACATATGTCCATACTAGCCCCCAAGTCTGAAGTATAAGAAAAATATTGAGTATGCTTGAGACTTGTGAAAATTTCTGAAGTCGAGCCCCCAAGGGCCGACTTAACTTGATAAGATGAGCCGGGTCTTATAACCATGGCGAAAAATCCAACCTGTAGCCCCCAAGGGCCGGCTTAACTTAATAAAATGAGTCGGGTCTTGATGACCTTGATAGAACCGAATATGTAGCCCCCAAGGGCCGGCTTAACTTTTGACAAGATGAGCCAGGTCTTGATGACCTTGACAGAATCAAATATGTAACCCCCAAGGGCCGGCTTAACTGTTGACAAGATGAGCCGGGTCTTATTAGAAATTGAAATAACCTACATTAGCCCCCAAGTGCCAAGTATATTACTGGCAATGTGCTTGGGACTTAATTTAACTGTATCACAAAAACTTGCTCCATGTGTGGTAACCATTGCTTCAATATTGTATTTCAGGAGGAGTTGAACGTGAAAGAGTCGCAGCTTGGCGACTTGAAGAAGAATATAGAATTGCAGCAAGCAGAAACTTCCAAGGCCGAGTCAAAGCTGAAAACTTCATTGGAAGAAATTGAGAAAATCAAGGCAGGCTTTGATGCTGAGAGAACCGCCTGGGAGTCTGATAGGGCTGCACTGCTGAAAAGAGCAGAAGATGCTGAGGCTAAACTTAAGCCAGTGACTGAAGAGTTAACCGGTTTAAAGCAACATATCACTCAAATGTCAGCAGCCATCTTTGGTAAGCTTAATATGCAAGTCATCATTTGTTTTGATATTTCTCTAACCTGCCTGGCGGTTTATAATATATAATCTGTAACCCGCCTGGCGATTCTTGTGAAAAAATTGAACATGCCCCAGAAGCGCCAGTCTTGGTCAGAACATACTACTGAAGTTAAAGGCGGCTTATTCATTGACCAAGCAGTTGTATGCTGGAACACTGTGCAGCCTTGTAGCCTTGTCAGGTGGCAAAAAGCCTGCAACCCTTATCAAGACTATGCTAGAGCAACTTTCAACTGTGTCGACTCAAATTGAAGAACACAAATTATCAGCCGCCCGTGCAGGAGCCATTGTTGCTCTAGGCCGGGCCAAAGTGTGGCAGTCAGAACTTAACCTGGAAGAAATAGCGACCGAATGCCCAGAATTCAAGGATGACCAGTCAGTCTTTGAAAAGAAAGACTTCAACAACTGCGTCAGGGAGATGCGGCCCGTGGCATGCAAACTGATAGAAGAGCTGAATTTGAACAAGTATACGCCGGCTTACGATGACAACAACAATAAGATTAAGCCACCATCCCATGAGATTGTGGATCTAACCCCGCAAAGGCGTAAGCATTTCTTCGCCCCTGACCTTGACCCTTCCATTATTCTTAATGGTGAAGCCACATTCGAGGCTTTAACCGGCATCAACTGGACATCGGCTGACCTCCAGATGGTCGACGAGGAAGAACCGGCGCGGGATGACCCGGAATCTTCAAGGCGTCAAGAAGAGAACTGAGCGCGGTGATTATAAGCCGGACGGCTCTGAGGCCGAGTTACAGGAGTGCAACTCCAAAAAACACTTAATTCAAGATCTTTTGGGCTCAACTGGAAGCCTTGTAATAGGGTAGCTTAAAACAGTGATCCACCCTGTCATGCCTTCGTGCATGTTTATCCGCACTTTTGATCCAGCAGCTGAACTTCATTGCATGCTTTGATTTGATCATATACATGAGTCGTGCAATGACTCTGCTCTTCACCTGAGGTCATATATCTGCTTGCAAAGACTTATCAATATGCGCACAGGCGACTGACATCCAATATGCGCACAGGCGACTTACATCCAATATGCGCTCAGGCGACTTATATCCAATATGCGCACAGGCGACTTATATCCAAGAGCATGTGACGGGTTAAAAAACTCCGAAGACTCATAATCTCATCAGCGATTTAAAGTCAAAAAGCCAGGGCGGGTGACAACCCGAAATACTCAAACATGAGCAGCATAACCCGGAGCCGCATGACCCGGGGATTCATAATTTACTCAAAAGCAAAAACTTGAGAGCATAAAAACATCTGAAAAATCAAAACAGAAAACATGCCAATCTCAAATACTTGTTAAGACGGCTTGTAAGGCACAACCGAAAAAAGTTGGCTCACAGGCCTCATGTTTGCTTTCAAGGCCGCATAGCCGTTTTTACCCTGTAAGCTGGCCTCCCATGACATAAATCCGTTGTTTTAACCTTAACAAGTTCAGGGTCTTAAAAAAGATTGACTGTTAAGAGTACAACGCGCTATATAGTGGAGTAGCAGTAAACAGACAGGTGAGTTTATCCTAGCTCACTGTAAGCCGGCTCTCACGTGAAATAAGCTGCCGTTTTAACCTTAACAAGTTCAGGGTCTTAAAAAAGATTGGCTGTTAAGAGTTCGGCGGGTCACCTAGTTGAGTAGCAAGTTGCAAACAAGCAGGTTTAACCCATAATGTGGCGTCTCATGCCGGTCAAGAGGGTATGAAAGCTAAACCCGGTGGGTTGGAAGCCCCCAAGTGACCTTATGATCAATTAATAAAGACTCAGATACACAGAAATGAAACGACAGAGGCTCCGAATTTTTCAGGGATGCCGGCTTTATTATATTGATCATAAAAAGATATATACATCGACATAAGTATGTACAATGATAAGAGCCAGTGGCTCAGGTGTAATAAGGCCGAAGATGAGCAATGTTCCACTGCCGATTGGTCTCCTTCTCAGACATGCGGGACTCGTTGTTCTCTCGTATGTCAATGAGGTAGTAAGACCCATTATTGAGATTTTTGCTGATCACAAAGGGTCCTTCCCAAGGAGGCGAAAGCTTATGCATCCCTGTCTGATCTTGAATCAAACGAAGCACTAAGTCGCCCTCCTGAAAGGTCCGGCTTCGAACTCTACGGCTATGATAGCGACGTAGGTCTTGCTGATATATTGCTGAATGAGCCGCCGCAAGGTCACGCTCTTCATCCAGAGCATCAAGTGCATTCTGACGTGCCGTCTCATTATCAGCTTCAATATAAGCCGCCACTCTAGGCGAGTCATGACGGATATCACTTGGTAGAACCGCCTCGGCCCCATAGATCATGAAGAAAGGCGTATAGCCTGTTGACCTGTTTGGGGTGGTATTGATACTCCAAAGCACTGAAGGCAGCTCCTCAACCCAACAACCCGGTGTTCACTTTAAAGGAACCATAAGCCGGGGCTTGATACCTCTCAAAATTTCCTGGTTCGCTCGTTCTGCTTGACCATTATACTGTGGATGAGCCACTAAGGAAACATCAAGTCGAATATGCTCTCTATTGCAGAACTCCTTCATGGCACCCTTAGAAAGATTAGTACCATTATCAGTGATGATACTGTGAGGATAACCAAAGCGAAAGATCAGTTTTTTCATAAACTGAACTGCAGTTGCTGCTTCACAATTGCTAACAGGCTCTCCTTCAACCCACTTGGTAAACTTGTCAACCGCCACCAAAAGGTGGGTCTTTTTATCTTTGGATCTCTTGAAAGGTCCAACCATATCCAGCCGCCAGACTGCAAAAAGCCAAGTTATTGGGATCATCTGCAATTCCTAAGTCGGCACATGAGCTTGCCTCGCAAACTTTTGACACCCATCACACTTGCTAACAATATCCTCTGCGTCAGCATGAGCCGTCAACCAGTAAAACCCATGAGGAAAAGCTTTAGCCACCAAAGATCTAGAGCCGACATGATGACCACAATCACCTTCATGAATCTCTCGTAAAATTTCACGGCCCTCCTCAGGAGAAACAAAGCGTTGGAACACGCCTGTCACACTGCGTCGGTGTAACTCGCCATGGAAAATAGTCATAGACTTAGACCTCCTGGTGATCTGTCTTGCCAAAGTTTCATCCTCTGGCAAATCGCCTCGGGTCATATAAGCCAAGTAGGGGAGTGTCCAATCAGGAATAGCATGGAGAGCCACCACCAGCTGCGCCTCCGGGTCAGGGACAGCAATATCCTCCTCAGACGATAACTTGACCCAAGGGCTGTGTAATACATCAAGGAACACATTGGGAGGCACAGGCTTACGCTGAGACCCCAGCCGGGACAACGCATCAGCCGCCTCATTTTTTCGCCGATCAAGGTGATCCACCTGATAACCTTTAAAGTGACCAGCAATATTATCAACCGCCCAGCAATAAGCCTCCATGAGCGGGTCTTTAGAGTCCCACTTGCCAGAAACTTGCTGTGCCACAAGGTCTGAGTCGCCCAGGCACTTGACCCGGCTTAAATTCATCTCTTTAGCCATATGAAGGCAATGAAGTAAAGCTTCATACTCAGCTGCATTGTTAGTACAAGGAAACATTAGCCTTAAAATATAACAAAATTTGTCACCTCGTGGGGAAGTCAAAATAACTCCAGCCCCCGAGCCTTCCAACTGTCTGGATCCATCAAAGTGGATTGTCCAATATGTGTTGTCAGGTTTCTCCTCAGGTGTCTGCAACTCTGTCCAATCATTGAAGAAATCCACCAAAGCTTGAGACTTAATGGCTGTCCTTGGCACATACTTCAAGTTATGAGGCCCAAGCTCAATTGCCCACTTAGCAACCCGGCCTGTGGCTTCTCTATTTTGAATAATATCCCCTAGGGGAGCAGAGCTAACCACGGTGATAGGATGACCAAGAAAATAATGCTTCAGCTTGCGACTCACCATGAACACCCCAAAGACCAGTTTCTACCAATGGGGATATCGTTGCTTGGATTCTGTCAAGACCTCACTGACATAATAAGCCGGACGCTGAACTGGGTACTCCTTACCCGCCTCCTTGCGCTCTACAACAACCGCTACGCTGACCGCCTTGTTATTAGCCGCCACGTACAGGAGCAAAGGCTCTTTGTCAATTGGAGCAGCAAGGATGGGCGGCTCAGCCAATTGTTTTTTGAGCGCCTCAAACGCCTCGTTGGTAGCATCACTCCAAACAAAGTGATCTGTCTTCTTCATCATCTGGTAGAGGGGAATTGCCTTCTCTCCCAGGCGGCTTATGAACCGGCTCAAAGCCGCAATACGACCCGCCAAACACTGGACGTCATTGACACACATCGGTTTAGAAAGCGAGGTGATAGCCTTGATCTTCTCCGGGTTAGCTTCAATGCCCCTTTCTAAAACCAGAAAACCCAGCAGTTTACCTGCAGGTACACCAAAAGCGCACTTGGCCAGGTTAAGCATCATTTTATAGATCCGGAGATTGTCAAAAGTTTTTTCAAATCATCCAGGAGAGTTTCCTTCTTCCTAGACTTAACCACAATATCATCCACATAAGCATGAACGTTGCGTCCAATCTGACTGTGAAAACAATTCTGAACACAGCGCTGATAAGTCGCCTGGGCACTCTTGAGCCCAAAAGGCATTGAAACATAGCAGAAAGCTCCAAAAGGGGTGATGAAGGCCGTCTTCTCTTGGTCTTTAACTGCCATCTTAATCTGATGATAACCAGAATAAGCATCCAGGAAATATAAACTCTCACAACCCGCCGTTGCATCAATGATCTGGTCGATACGGTGGAGAGCAAACGGATCAGCTGGACAAGCCTTATTAAGATCTGTGTAATCAACACACATACGCCATGTGACATTTTTCTTAAGTAAAAGCACAGGGTTAGCCAACCACTCAGGGTGAAAAACTTCCACGATAATGTTGGGAAACGTTGCATGGAAAATAAAAAAAAGTCTACGCACACACAAGATCTATCAAGGAGATGCATAGCAACGAGAGGGGGAGAGTGTGTCTACGTACCCTCGTAGACCGTAAGCGGAAGCGTTTCACGACGCAGTTGATGTAGTCGAACTTTCTTCGTGATCCAACCGATCTAGTACCGAACGTACGACACCTCCGCGTTCAGCACACGTTCAGCTCGGTGACGTCCTCCGCCTTCTTGATCTAGCAAGACGGCGAGGTAGTAGATGAGTTCCGTCAGCACGGCGGCGTGGTGACGGTGATGGTGAAGTGATCTCCGCAGGGTTTCGCCTAAGCACTACGAAAATATGACCGGGGTGTAAACGGTGGAGGGGGGCGCCGCACACGGCTAACAATCGTCTGTTGTGTGCTAGGCACCCCCCTCCCACATATATATAGGTGGGAGGGAGGGAGGAGCATCCAAAGGAGGCGCCCAAGTAGGAGGAATCCTACTTGGAGTCCCTCCCAAGCCGCGCCCTCCCTTTCCTTATTTGGAGCGCTGGGAAAGGCAGGGGAGGGTGGCGCCCCCCCCCCCCCTTTCCTTTCTCCCATGAGAGGGAAAGGCAGGAGGGGCTAGCCCTCCCCCTTTTCCTTCCCTAGGGCTGGCCAACCAAGGGAGGAGGCGCACTGATAACCCACAAGTATAGGGGATCGCAACAGTTTTCGAGGGTAGAGTATTCAACCCAAATTTACTGATTCGACACAAGGGGAGCCAAAGAATATTCTCAAGTATTAGCAGCTGAGTTGTCAATTCAACCACGCCTGAAAGACTTAATATCTGTAGCAAAGCATTTAGTAGCAAAGTAGTATGGAAGTAACGGTAACGGTGGCAAAAGTAACAGTAGCAGTTTTGTAGCAATCGTAACAGTGGCAACAGAAAAGTAACGAAGCAAAGATCAATATCTGAAAAGCTCGTAGGCAATGGATCAATGATGGATAATTATTTCGGATGGCATTCATCATGCAACAGTTATAACCTAGGGTGACATAGAACTAGCTCCAATTCATCAATATAATGTAGGCATGTATTCCGAATATAGTCATACGTGCTTATGGAAAAGAACTTGCATGACATCTTTTGTCCTACCCTCCCGTGGTAGCGGGGTCCTAATGGAAACTAAGGGATATTAAGGCCTCCTTTTAATAGAGAACAGGACCAAAGCATTAGCACTTAGTGAATACATGAACTCCTCAAACTACGGTCATCACCGGAAAGAATCCCAATTATTGTCACCTTGGGGTATGCGGATCATAACACGTAATAGGTGTCTACAACTTGCAAGATAGGATCAAGAACACATATATATTCATGAAAACATAATAGGTTCAGATCTGAAATCATGGCACTCGGGCCCTAGTGACAAGCATTAGGCATAGCAAAGTCATAGCAACATCAATCTTAGAACATAGTGGATAATAGGGAGCAAACCCTACCAAAACTAACTCGATTACATGATAAATCTCATCCAACCCATCACTGTTCAGCAAGCCTACGATGGAATTACTCATGCACGGCGGTGAGCATCATGAAATTGGTGATGGAGGATGGTTGATGATGATGATGGCGATGATTTCCCCTCTCCGGAGCCCTGAACGGACTCCAGATCTGCCCTCCCGAGGAAGAACAGGAGGTGGCGGCGGCTCCGTATCGTAAAATACGATGAATCCTTCTCTCTGATTTTTTTTCTCCTCGAACATGAATATATGGAGTTGGAGTTGAGGTCGGTGGAGCTTCGTGGGACCCACAAGCCAGGGGGCGCGCCCAGGGGGGGTAGGGCACCCCCCCACCCTTGTGGACAGGCGGTGGGTCCCCCTCGGTTGATTCTTTCGCCAATATTTCTTATTTATTCCAAAAATATTCTCCGTGAAGTTTCAGGTCATTCCGAGAACTTTTATTTCTACACAAAAATAACACCATGGCAATTCTGCTGAAAACAGCGTCAGTCCGGGTTAGTTCCATTCAAATCATGCAAATTAGAGTCCAAAACAAGGGCAAAAGAGTTTGGAAAAGTAGATACGATGGAGACGTATCAATTCCCCCAAGCTTAACCCATTGCTTGTCCTCAAGCAATTCAGTTGACAAACTGAAAGTGATAAAGAAAAACTTTTACAAACTCTGTTTGATCTTGTTGTTGCAAATATGTATAGCCAGCATTCAGGTTTTCAGCAAAGATTATGAACTAACCACATTCACAATAACCTTTAGGTCTCACGTTTACTCATACCAATGGCACAATCAACTAGCGAGTAATAATAATAAATCTCGGATGACAACACTTTTCCAAAACAATCGTGATATGATATAACAAGATGGTATCTTGCTAGCCCTTTCTGAGACCACAAAAGATAAATGCAGAGCACCGCTGAAGATCAAGGACTGACTAGACATTGTAATTCATGGTAAAAGAGATCCAGTCACAGTCATACTCAATATCAATTAATAGCAAAGCATACAAATGACAGTGGTGCTCTCCAACTGGTGCTTTTTATGAGAGAATGATGACTGAACAATAAAAGTAAATAGATAGGCCCTTCGTAGTGGGAAGCAGGGATTTGCAGAGGTGCCAGAGCTCGAGCTTTTTGAAACAGAGATGAATATAATTTTGAGCGGTATGCTTTCATTGTCAACATAACGACCAAGAGATCTCGATATCTTCCATGCTACATACATTATAGGCGGTTCCCAAACAGAATGGTAAAGTTTTTTTACTCCCCCTCAACCAACAAGCACACTCCACGACTGATCCAAAACAACGGGTACTGTCCATACAAGCAACAATCCTGGGGGAGTTTTGTTTTAATTTATTTTGATTTGATTTGAGCATGGGACTGGGCATCCCGATTACCAGCCATTTTCACGTGAATGATGAGCGGAGTCCACTCATCGTGAGAATAACCCACCTAGCATGGAAGATACTGATAGCCCCCAGTCGCTACATGAGCGATTCGGGCATAAAAACAGATTATCATTTGAAGGTTTGGGTTTGGCACATGCAAATTTACTTGGAACGACAGGTAAATACCAAATATAGGAAGGTATGGTGGACTCATATGGAATAACTTTGGGTTTATGGAAGTGGATGCACAAGCAGTATTCCCGCTTAGTACAAGTGAAGGCTAGCAAAAGACTAGGGAGCGACCAACTAGAGAGCAACAACAGTCATAAGCATGCATTGAGAGTAACCAACATTGAGTGCAAGCATGAGTAGGATATCAATCACCATGAACATAAATATCGTGGAGGCTATGTTGATTTTGTTTCAACTACATGTGTGAACATGTGCCAAGTCAAGCCACTCGAATCATTCAAAGGAGGATACCATCCTATCATACTACATCACAACCATTTTAAAAGCATGTTGGCACGCAAGGTAAACCATTATAAACTCCTAGCTAATTAAGCATGGCATGAGTAACTATAATCTCTAATTGTCATTGCAAACATGTTTCATTCATAATAGGCTGAATCAGGAACGATGAACTAATCATATTTACAAAAACAAGATAGGTCAAGTTCATACCAGCTTTTCCTCATCCCAATCATTTCATCATATATCGTCATTATTGCCTTTCACTTGCACGACCGAACGATGTGAATAATAATAATAGTGCACGTGCATTGGACTAAGCTGGAATCTGCAAACATTTATTCAACGGAGGAGACAAGGTAATATGGGCTCTTTGTTAGATGAACAATAATGCATATGAGAGCCACTCAACATTTTCATCGTGGTCTTCTCCTCTCGACCCCCAAAGAAAAGAAAAACAATTTCAAAGAAACACACTGAAATGTTTTTGGAGTTTTTTGTTTTTTTGAAGAAAGTAAAACAGGGACGAGAAAAACTATTTACACGGGAAAGCTCCCAACAAGCAAAAGAAGAACGAGAAATCTTTTTGGGTTTTCTTTAATACTACAACTAAGCAAGGTAGGGAAATAAGCTATAACTAATTATTTTTTCAAAGTTTTTCAAACACACAAGAAGAAAGCGTTAAAAAGTGTTGGGGAACGTGTAATTTCAAAAAAATTCCTAAGTTCACTCAAGATCTATCTAGGAGAAGCATAGCAACGAGAGGGGAGAGTATGTCCACGTACCCTCGTAGACCGAAAGCGGAAGCGTTTAGTAAAGCGGTTGATGTAGTCGAACGTCTTCGCGATCCAACCGATCCAAGTACCGAACATACGGCACCTCCGCATTCAGCACATGTTCAGCTCGATGATGTCCCTCGAGCTCTTGATCCAGTTGAGGACGAGGGAGAGTTCCGTCAGCACGACGGTGTGGTGACGGTGATGATGAAGTTACCGGCGCAGGGCTTCGCCTAAGCACTACGACGATATGACCGAGGTGTGTAACTGTGGAGGGGGGGCACCGCACACGGCTAAGACAAATCTTGGTGTTTCTTGTGTCTTTGGGGTGCCCCTTGCCTCCGTATATAAAGGAGGGAGAGGGAGAGGCAGCCGGCCCTAGGGGGCGTGCCAAGGTGTGGGAGTCCTACTAGGACTCTCTAGTCCTAGTAGGATTCCACCTCCCATATGGAGTAGGAAAGGGGAAAGGGAGAGGGAGAAGGAAAGAGGGGCTGCGCCCCCTCCCCTAGTCCAATTCGGTTTGGGCAAGGGGGGGGGCGCGTGCCTCCTCACGTGGCCTACCTCTCCTTTTCTCGTATGGCCCAATAAGGCCCATTACTTCTCCCGGTGAATTCCCGTAACTCCCCGGTACTCCGAAAAATACCCGAATCACTCGGAACCTTTCCGATGTCCAAATATAGCCTTCCAATATATGAATATTTACCTCTCGACCATTTAGAGACTCCTCGTCATGTCCGTGATCTCATCCGGGACTCCGAACTATATTCGGTCATCAAATCACATAACTCATAATACAAATCGTCATCGAACGTTAAGCGTGCGGACCCTACGGGTTCGAGAACTTTGTAGACATGATCGAGACACTTCTTCGGTCAATAACCAATAGCGGAACCTGGATGCTCATATTGGCTCCTACATATTCTACGAAGATCTTTATCGGTCAAACCGCATAACAACATACGTTATTCCCTTTGTCATCGGTATGTTACTTGCCCGAGATTCGATCGTCGGTATCATCATACCTAGTTCAATCTCGTTACCTGCAAGTGTCTTTACTCGTTCCGTAATGCATCATCCCGCAACTAACTCATTAGTCACATTGCTTGCCAGGCTTATAGTGATGTGCATTACCGAGAGGGCCCAGAGATACCTCTCCGACACACAGAGTGACAAATCCTAATCTCGATCTATGCCAACCCAACAAACACCTTCGGAGACACCTGTAGAGCATCTTTATAATTACCCAGTGACGTTGTGATGTTTGATAGCACACAAGGTGTTCCTCCGGTATTCGGGAGTTGCATAATCTCATAGTCAGAGGAATATGTATAAGTCATGAAGAAAGCAACAGCAATAAACTTAACGATCATATTGCTATGCTAACGGATGGGTCTCGTCCATCACATCATTCTCCTAATGATGTGATCCTATTTATCAAATGACAACACATGTCTATGGTTAGGAAACTTAACCATCTTTGATCAACGAGCTAGTCAAGTAGAGGCATACTAGGGACACTTTGTTTTGTCTATGTATTCACACATGTATCAAGTTTCCGGTTAATACAATTCTAGCATGAATAATAAACATTTATCATGATATAAGGAAATATAAATAACAACTTTATTATTGCCTCTAGGGCATATTTCCTTCAGTCTCCCACTTGCACTAGAGTCAATAATCTAGTTCACATCGCCATGTGATTTAACACCAATAGTTCACATCACCATGTGATTAACACCCATAGTTCACATCGCCATGTGACCAACATCCAAAGTGTTTACTAGAGTCAATAATCTAGTTCACATCGCCATGTGATTTAACACCAAAGGGTACTAAGGTGTGATCATGTTTTGCTTGTGAGAGAAGTTTAGTCAATGGGTCTGCCACATTCAGATCCGTATGAATTTTGCAAATTTCTATGTCTACAATGCTCTGCACGGAGCTACTCTAGCTAATTGCTCCCACTTTCAATATGTATCCAGATTGAGACTCTGAGTCATCTGGATCGGTGTAAAAGCTTGCATGGACGTAACCTTTTACGACGAACTCTTTTATCACCTCCATAACCAAGATATATTTCCTTAGTCCTCTTAGGTAACTAAGGATAACTTTGACCGCTATCCAGTGATCCATTCCTGGATCACTATCGTACCTCCTTGCTAAAGTCATAGCAAGGCACACAACTAGTCTGGTACATAGCATGGCATACTTTATAGAACCTATGACTGAGGCATAGGGAATGACTTTCATTCTCTTTCTAACTTCTGCCGTGGTCGGGTTTTGAGTCTTACTCAATTTTACACCTTGTAACACAGGCAAGAACTCCTTCTTTGACTGATCCATTTTGAACTCCTTCAAAATTTTGTTAAGGTATGTGCTTTGTGAAAGTCCTATTAAGCGTCTCGATCTATCCCTATAGATCTTGATGCTCAATACTTAAGCAGCTTCACGGAGGTCTTTTTTATTGAAAAATTCTTATTCAAGTATCCTTTTATGCTATCCAGAAATTCTATATCATTTCCAATCAAGAATATGTCATCCACATATAATATCAGAAATGCTACAGAGCTCCCACTCACTTTCTTGTAAATACAGGTTTCACCGTAAGTATGTATAAAACCATATGCTTTGATCAACTTATCAAAGCGTATATTCCAACTCCGAGATGCTTGCACCAGTCCATAGATGGGTCGCTGGAGCTTGCACACTTTGTTAGCACCTTTAGGATTGACAAAACCTTCTGGTTGTATCATATACAACTCTTCTTTAATAAATCCATCTAGGATTGCAGTTTTGACATCCATTTGCCAGATTTCATAAAATGCGGCAATTGCTAACATGATTCGGACAGACTTAAGCATCGATACGAGTGAGAAAATCTCATCGTAGTCAACACCTTGAACTTGTCGAAAACCTTTTGCGATAATTCGAGCTTCGTAGATAGAAACACTACTATCAGCGTCTGTCTTCCTCTTGAAGATCCATTTATTCTCAATGGCTTGCCGATCATCGGGCAAGTCAACCAAAGTCCATACTTTGTCCTCATACATGGATACCATCTCAGATTTCATGGCCTCAAGCCATTTCGCGGAATCTGGGCTCATCATCGCTTCCTCATAGTTCGTAGGTTCGTCATGGTCTAGTAACATGACTTCCAGAACAGGATTACCGTACCACTTTGGTGCGGAACGTACTCTGGTTGACCTATGAGGTTCTGTAGTAACTTGATCTGAAGCTTCATGATCATCATCATTAGCTTCCTCACTAATTGGTGTAGGCATCACTGGAACTGATTTCTGTGGTGAACTACTTTCCAATTCGGGAGAAGGTACAATTACCTCATCAAGTTCTACTTTCCTCCCACTCACTTCTTTCGAGAGAAACTCCTTCTCTAGAAAGGATCCATTCTTAGCAATGAATATCTTGCCTTCGGATCTGTGATAGAAGGTGTACCCAACAGTCTCCTTTGGGTATCCTATGAAGACGTATTTCTCCGATTTGGGTTCGAGCTTATCAGGTTGAAGCTTTTTCACATAAGCATCGCAGCCCCAAACTTTAAGAAACGACAGCTTAGGTTTCTTGCCAAACCACAGTTCATATGGTGTCATCTCAACGGATTTAGATGGTGCCCTATTTAACGTGAATGCAGCTGTCTCGAATGCATAACCCCAAAACGATAGTGGTAAATCGGTAAGAGACATCATCGATCGCACCATATCTAATAAAGTACGGTTACGACGTTCGGACACACCATTACACTGTGGTGTTCCAGGTGGCGTGAGCTGTGAAAACTATTCCACATTGTTTTAAATGAAGGCCAGACTCATAACTCAAATATTCTCCTCCACGATCAGATCGTAGAAACTTTATTTTCTTGTTACAATGATTCTCTACTTCACTCTGAAATTCTTTGAACTTTTCAAATGTTTCAGACTTATGTTTCATCAAGTAGATATACCTATATCTGCTCAAATCATCTGTGAAGGTCAGAATATAACGATACCCACCGTGAGCCTCAACACTCATCGGACCGCATACATCGATATGTATTATTTCCAATAAGTCATTAGCTCGCTCCATTGTTCCGGAGAACGGAGTCTTAGTCATCTTGCCCATGAGGCATGGTTCGCAAGCATCAAATGATTCATAATCAAGTGATTCCAAAAGTCCATCTGCATGGAGTTTCTTTATGCGCTTTACACCAATATGACCTAAACGGCAGTGCCACAAATATGTTGCACTATCATTATCAACTTTGCATCTTTTGGCATCAATATTATGAATATGTGTGTCACTACGATCGATATTCAATAAACCATTTATTTTGAGTGTATGACCATAGAAGGCTTTATTCATATAAACAGAACAACAATTATTCTCTGACTTAAATGAATAACTGTATCGCAATAAACATGATCCAATCATATTCATGCTCAACGCAAATACCAAATAACATTTATTTAGGTCCAACACTAATCCCGAAGGTAGAGGGAGTGTGCGATGGTGATCTTATCAACCTTGGAATCACTTCCAACACACATCGTCACCTCGTCATTAACTAGTCTCTGTTCATTTTGCAACTCCTGTTTCGAGTTACTAATGTTTGCAACTGAACCAGTATCAAATACCCAGGGGCTACTATGAACACTAGTAAAATACACATCAATAACATGTATATCAAATATACCTTTGTTCACTTTGCCATCCTTCTTATCCGCCAAATACTTGGGGCAGTTCCGCTTTCAGTGACCAGTCCCTTTACAGTAGAAGCACTCAGTTTCAGGCTTAGGTCCAGACTTGGGCTTCTTCCCGGGAGTAGCAACTTGCTTGCTATTCTTCTTGAAGTTCCCCTTCTTCCCTTTGCCCTTTTTCTTGAAACTAGTGGTCTTGTTAACCATCAACACTTGATGCTCCTTTTTGATCTCTACCTCCGCATCCTTTAGCATCGCGAAGAGCTCAGGAATTGTCTTATTCATCCCTTGCATATTATAGTTCATCACGAAGTTCTAGTAACTTGGTGATAGTGACTAGAGAATTCTGTCAATCACTATTTTATCTGGAAGATTAACTCCCACTTGATTCAAGAGATTGTAGTACCCAGACATTCTGAGCATATGCTCACTGGTTGAGCTATTCTCCTCCATCTTGTAGGCAAAGTATTTGTCAGAGGTCTCATACCTCTCGACACGGGCATGAGTCTGAAATACCGATTTCAGCTCTTGGAACATCTCATATGCTCCGTGGCATTCAAAACGTTTTTGAAGTCCCGGTTCTAAGACGTAAATCATGGGGCACTAAACTATCAAGTAGTCATCATATCGAGCTTGCTAAACGTTCATAATGTTTGCATCTGCTCCTGCAATAGGTCTGTCACCTAGCGGTGCATCAAGGACATAATTCTTCTGTGCAGCAATGAGGATAATCCTCAGATCACGGAACCAGTCCGCATCATTGCTACTATCATCTTTCAATTTAGTTTTCTCCAGGAACATATCAAAAAATAAAACAGGGGAGCTATACGCGAGCTATTGATATACAACATAATTTGCAAATACTATCAGGACTAAGTTCATGATAAATTAAAGTTCAATTAATCATATTACTTAAGAACTCCCACTTAGATAGACATCCCTCTAATCATCTAAGTGATCACGTGATCCAAATCAACTAAACCATGTTCGATCATCACGTGAGATGGAGTAGTTTTCAATGGTGAACATCACTATGTTGATCATATCTACTATATGATTCACGTTCGACCTTTCGGTCTCAGTGTTCCGAGGCCATATCTGCATATGCTAGGCTCGTCAAGTTTAACCCGAGTATTCTGCGTATGCAAAACTGGCTTGCACCCGTTGTATGTGAACATAGAGCTTATCACACCCGATCATCACGTGGTGTCTCGGCACGACGAACTGTAGCAACGGTGCATACTCAGGGAGAACACTTGTACCTTGAAATTTAGTGAGAGATCATCTTATAATGCTACCGCCGTACTAAGCAAAATAAGATGCATAAAAGGATTAACATCACATGCAATTCAATATGTGACATGATATGGCCATCATCATCTTGTGCTCTTGATCTCCATCATCGAAGCACCATCATGATCTCCATCGTCACCGGCGCCCCAGCTTGATCTCCATCGTAGCATCGTTGTCGTCTCGCCAACTTATTGTTTCTACGACTATCGCTACCGCTTAGTGATAAAGTAAAAACAATTACATGGCAATTGCATTGCTTACAATAAAGCGACAACCATATGGTTCCTGCCAGTTGCCGATAACTCTGTTACAAAACATGATCATCTCATACAACAAATTATATCACATCATGTCTTAACCATATCACATCACAGCAAGCCCTGCAAAAACAAGTTAGACGTTCTCTACTTTGTTGTTGCAAGTTTTACGTGGCTGCTATGGGCTTCGAGCAAGAACCGTTCTTACCTACGCATCAAAACCACAACATGGTGTAGTGATTGCTTTTTGATCTTCTAAAAGAACCCTCTTCATTAAAACTGGTTCAACTAAAGTGAGAGAGACAGACACCCGCCGGTCACCTTTAAGCAACGAGTGCTCGCAGCGGTGAAACCAGTCTCGCGTAAGCGTACGCGTAATGTCGGTCCGGGCCGCTTCATCTCACAATACTGTTGAACCAAGTAACAACTAGTAACGGCAAGCAGTATGTATATACCCATGCCCACAACTCCTTTGTGTTCTACTCGTGCAAATAACATCTACGCATAAACCTGGCTCGGATGCCACTGTTGGGGAACGTGCAATTTCAAAAAAATTCCTACGTTCACTCAAGATATATCTAGGAGAAGCATAGCAACGAGAGGGGAGAGTATGTCCACGTACCCTCGTAGACTGAAAGCGGAAGCGTTTAGTAACGCGGTTGATGTAGTCGAACGTCTTCGCGATCCAACCAATCCAAGTACCGAACGTACGGCACCTCCGCGTTCAGCACACGTTTAGCTCGATGACGTCCCTCGAGCTCTTGATCCAGTTGAGGATGAGGGAGAGTTCCGTCAGCACGACGGTGTGGTGACGGTGATGATGAAGTTACCGGCGCAGGGCTTCGCCTAAGCACTACGACGATATGACCGAGGTGTGTAACTGTGGAGGGGGGACACCGCACACGGCTAAGACAAATCTTGGTGTTTCTTGTGTCTTTGGGGTGCCCCTTGCCTCCGTATATAAAGGAGGGAGAGGTAGAGGCAGCCGGCCCTAGGGGCCGCGCCAAGGTGTGGGAGTCCTACTAGGACTCTCTAGTCCTAGTAGGATTCCACCTCCCATATGGAGTAGGAAAGGGGAAAGGGAGAGGGAGAAGGAAAGAGGGGCTGCGCCCCCTCCCCTAGTCCAATTCAGTTTGGGCAAGGGGGGGCGCGTGCCTCCTCACGTGGCCTGCCTCTCCTTTTCCCGTATGGCCCAATAAGGCCCATTACTTCTCCCGGTGAATTCCCGTAACTCCCTGGTACTCCGAAAAATACCCGAATCACTCGGAACCTTTCCGATGTCCGAATATAGCCTTCCAATATATGAATCTTTACCTCTCGACCATTTTGAGACTCCTCGTCATGTCCGTGATCTCATCCGGGACTCCAAACTATCTTCGGTCATCAAATCACATAACTCATAATACAAATCGTCATCGAACGTTAAGCGTGCGGACCCTACGGGTTCGAGAACTATGTAGACATGACCGAGACACTTCTTCGGTCAATAACCAATAGCGGAACCTGGATGCTCATATTGGCTCCTACATATTCTACGAAGATCTTTATCGGTCAAACCGCATAACAACATACGTTATTCCCTTTGTCATCGGTATGTTACTTGCCCGAGATTCGATCGTCGGTATCATCATACCTAGTTCAATCTCGTTACCGGCAAGTCTCTTTACTCGTTCCGTAATGCATCATCCCGCAACTAACTCATTAGTCACATTGCTTGCATGGCTTATAGTGATGTGTATTACCGAGAGGGCCCAGAGATACCTCTCCGATACACGGAGTGACAAATCCTAATCTCGATCTATGCCAACCCAACAAACACCTTCGGAGACACCTGTAGAGCATCTTTATAATCACCCAGTTACGTTGTGATGTTTGATAGCACACAAGGTGTTCCTCCGGTATTCGGGAGTTGCATAATCTCATAGTCAGAGGAATATGTATGTCATGAAGAAAGCAACGACAATAAACTTAACGATCATATTGCTATGCTAACGGATGGGTCTCACCCATTACATCATTCTCCTAATGAAGTGATCCCATTTATCAAATGACAACACATCTCTATGGTTAGGAAACTTAACCATCTTTGATCAACGAGCTAGTCAAGTAGAGGCATACTAGGGACACTTTGTTTTGTCTATGTATTCACACATGTATCAAGTTTCCGGTTAATACAATTCTAGCCTGAATAATAAACATTTATCATGATATAAGGAAATATAAATAACAGCTTTATTATTGCCTCTAGGGCATATTTTCTTCAAAAAGAAAGTAAACTAACATGGATAATACAATGAAAAAGTATGAACACCGACAACTAAAATGAGTGTGTGAACATGAATGTAATGTCGGTGAGAAATACGTACTCCCCCAAGCTTAGGCTTTTGGACTAAGTTGGTCTAGGCCCATGGATCAAAGTAGTTCTCTCCGGTGTACTGAGAAGGATCCTAGGGGTTCCACTGGTTAGCGAGCTCCTGCGGCTCCCACTGATAAATAGACTCCTGATACCGATCATGTGATGGCTCTAGCTCAGGAACTGGAGATCGCGTCCCCTCCCAGTATGCGTAAATGTCCGCGGGCATGATGAAGTACCTGCCTGAATGAATATCAAACAAAGAAGGTGCAGGCAAGGTAATAATCCGACAAGTCTTCTCGCTAAATACCAGGTTATAGATGAGTCTCTTGTCATCATCTTTCTTAATAAAATCATGTGCTACCATACTGTCATAATCTAAGTATATAGTGGGCAGCAGCTTCTCCTCTCCCTCATCGTGCCTAATGGGTATCTCGAAGCGTTTAGCGAGGCGGGAGGCATAGATACCTCCAAAGATAGGACCCTTCATACGGTTTAAACTCAACCGCCGAGCAACCATAGCACCCAAACTAAAAGTTCTATCGCGAAGTAAAGCATGGCACAAAATAGCAAGGTCAGGAGCACTAAGGCCTCCACTCTCCCCGCGACCAATTAAACATCTCCCAGCAAATAATGAGTAATAGCGTAAAATAGGAAAATGTAAACTAGACACTCTCACTCCCGGCACTCCTCTTCCTTCCCCAACGGTAACTTCATCAATAAAACTTTCCACATCTCTAGGACGTGGCTCATCAACGCTGCCCTCATAAGGTAATTTACAAACCTCACAAAAGTCATAAAGCGTCATCTCCTTATGCTCATCATATAAATAAAATTCTATCATGGGTGGTGATCTCCTAGCATGAAAGTGAAAATTTTGCACGAAAGTATTAGTGAGTAAGAGGTACTGATCACACTTATCATGGAGAAAGTCGGTGATGCCTGCATTCCCAGCCAAATAATAGAAATCCTCATAAATTCCGGCCGCCTCCAAGAATGCATCACATGGCCATTCACACGGCCGAACTTCCGTGGTGCGAGGAAGGTTGTACTTGGGCTTCTTCTCTCCATTTTGCTTTTCTTTAGAACCCTGACTTGAAGAGCCTCTTAACAATCTCCTCATCATTTTATCTTAAAATTTCTGAAATTTTTAGTGACTCAAAATAAAAGTGAACCAAACTCAACAAAATTGATAGCAACTACTCCTACAAGTGCCTAGAGGCTCTATCATGCATCAAAACTACTTTGGACCATATAAATTTGACATGCAAGCTCAAGAGCAAGGTCACCACAGCAGCAAAAATTTGCAATAAATAAAGCACTAGAACAAAAACTAATTGGACCATTGGAGGAGTCATATACCGAAGAACAATCCCCCAAAACAGTTTTGCAAATGGAGCTTTACACAAGGAGATCGAAAATGGCAGCAAAATGAGCAAGAACACGGGTTTGAGCTACGGCATGATTTTTTCTGGAGGAAGACGAAGTGGATGGGTACTGGAATAAGTGAGGGGGACCTATGTGGGACCCACAAGGCAGGGGGCGCGCCCTCCACCCTTGTGGTCCACTGGTGCAGCCCCCTGGTGCAATCTTCATGCCAGAAATTCTAAAATATTCTATAAAAAATCATACTAAATTTTCAGGGCAATTGGAGAACTTTTATTTTCGGGACATTTTTTTATTGCACGGATAATTCAGAAAACAGACAGATAATACTATTTTTGCTTTATTTATTCTAAATAACAGAAGGTAAAAAGTAAGTACAGAAAGTTGTGCCTTCTAAATTCATCCATCTCATGCTTATCAAAAGGAATCCGTTAACAAGGTTGATCAAGTCTTATTAACAAACTTCTTTCGAATAACATGAAACCGGAGAATTTTCGAATAACACTAGGTTACCTCAACGGGGATATGCATGTCCCCAACAATAAGAATATCATATTTCTTTTTGACAGTAGGAAGAGGGAATTCAAAACCTCCAATAGTAATAGTTGAAATTTTTCCAATAGAATTGATACTATGAACTTGAGGTTGTTCAGAGGAGTCATATCAGCCGGGTCAACATTGTCTTTATAAAACTTGAGCTCTTCTGTGGCGCAGGCCAACTCAGCGTCAGCAGCATCTCCTTCCTCACACTCCAAAGCAAATTCCCGATCACCATGGACCGTAATTGTACCTTTTTGCCCTGGCATTTTAAGCTGTAAATAAACATAGTAAGGGCTAGCCATAAACTTGGCACAAGCCGGCCGTCCGAACAAAGCATGATACGGACTCTTGATTTTAACCACCTCAAACCACAGTGTCTCTGCCCTGTAGTCATAGTCATCACCAAAGGCCACTTCTAAGGAATTTTTTCCCACAGGATACACCGACTTACAAGGTACCACACCATGGAAAACTGTGGAACACGGCTTAAGATCCTTGTCAGGTAAATTCATCCGCTGAAATGTGTCATAATACATTATATTGATGCTGCTGCTACCGTCCATAAGCACCTTAGTGAATTTATAACCACCCACTTGAGGGGCTACCACCAACGCCAGATGACCCGGATTTTCGACCCGGGGCGGGTGATCCTCTCGACTCCATGAGATCGGATATTCTGACCATCGCAAATACTGGGGTACTGCCGGCTCAACAGCATTGACGGCACGCTTATGAACCTTTTGATCACGCTTGCAGAGACTTGTGGTGAAAACATGATATTGACCTCCATTAAGCTACTTCGGGTTGCTCTAATACCCTGATTGATTACCCTGCTGCTGGTTGTTCTGACCAGACTGTTGATTCTACCCACCATGGTTACGTTGACCTAGATAACCAGAATTTGTGCTGCCGCCCCCAAAGCCAGACCCTTGGGGACCAGATCCTGACCCGCTAGGTGGCCCATTGTTATTACCATGATTCTGATTAAAGCTATAATTTCTATATTCTCGCATGATAAAACAATCTTTCCAAGCATGTGTGGCCGGCTTATTGGGCAGACTGTGTTTTGGGCAAGGTTCATTCATCATTGCTTCAATATTGAAGTTTTCCCTCCAAAGGACGGCTTACCATTACCATTACGGCGCTGATTTTTAGACCCGACATTGGTATTAGTTACTAGATCTGACCCGCCTTCCGGGTGTCTTCGCTTACCACCATTGCCTCCTGGCACATTCTGCTGCTGACCCTTACCATTGCCACTCTTCTTGCCTTTGTTTGATTTCTCCTCATCAGACCCAGGGTCCTTGGTGCTGTCAGAGTTGGCCTATTTAATGAGAGCCGCCATGAGCTCACCCATGTCATTACAATAACGCTTGAGCCGCCCAAGCTTCTGCTTAAGGGGGGTGAAATGACAGTTCTTCTCCAAGACCAGGACTGCTTGGTTCGCCGCAATGCTATCTGATGAGTGAATAATTGCATAGACCCAACGGACCCAATGATGGGCCGACTCATCCTCACGCTGCACGCAGTTATCCAGATCAATAATTGTTAGAGGTTGTTTGCATGTCCCTTGAAAATTCTTAATGAACCGCTCTTTCAACTCTGCCCACGAATTGATGGAATTAGGAGGCAATCCTTTTAACCATGTACGAGCTGGGGCATCCAACATCATAGTAAAGTACTTGGCACAGACTGCGTCATTGACATCCAACATCTCCATGGCGAGCTCATAACTCACAATCCAGCCTTCAGGGGAGAGATCAGCTATATAATTGGGCACTTTGCGAGGACCCTTAAAATCCTTAGGCAGACGTTCGTGACGCAACGCTGGCACCAAGCACGGCACTCCAACCGTCCTAGAGATTGTTCCAGCTCCCATCGAGGTTGAAGGGGTCACCGGAGGCTGCTGATAAGCCCCCAGTTGAGCCACCGCCGCCAACTGAGTCGCCGCTGCCTCCTCCTCTCGGCGGGATCTGGCTTCATCTACAATCGCCTGAGCATTAGTGAGGGGCGGGTCATCCTGGGGCAGTCGACGACGTCGTTCACTGCTAGAAACTGCTGGCGACTCAACGCGTCGGCTGTAACTTCGACTTTGGCGAGGGGTCGAATGTACCCGATCACGACTGTAGGAGTAAGCCGCCTGCTGCGCCACAACCGTTCGAAGGAGTTCAACTGCGCTCCGGGTCTCTATTGCCTCCGACGACTCTCCCTCGATCGGAATCGCCGCCAGTCGGGTTGCCGCCGCTAACATGTTATCCACCAGGTTAGAATAGTGACTAGGCAGTGTTGAAAACTGCTGAGGCGGGGTCTAATCCCTACGGGGCGGGTCTGGCAATCGAGGCTGAGTCGCCGCCCCGCTCCCTGGCGCTTCCACAGCCCGGGTCGTACCTAGCGGGTTACTTGGCCCTGCCCCAGGTGTGTTAAAAAGATTTCGTGCCTCATACTGCAAAGGCAGGCAGGTCTGGTGTCTCCTTCGAAGAACAGCGTTGGAGGCATCCTGATCCAAGCTTAAGCGTAAAGATTTCTCCCTTACCCGCTGTGACTCCGCATCTAACTGGGCCCGCTCCGTCGCCATCTTGACATTCTCTGCGTTAAGATCCTCCTGGGCTTTGGCTATATGATCTCGCGCCTTTGCAATCTCTGCATTGTGCTCTGCTTGATTCGCTGCAGTAACCTCTGTTGCTAACAAGGTTGTCAAAGTGCCCAAGAGATCTGACAAAGCTTGAGCCGGCGGAGTGCCTGACCCGCCAGCTCCTGCCGCCGCAGCAGCGGTTGATCCAGATGTCATTGCAGCAGCTGTTGATGAATTTAGAACCGGCCCTGTGCCGGCCATGAAGATCGCAGCCCTGGATGGCGGCTTATAGGGGTCTGGAATACTTTTGCCATCGGAATAGCCCCTAAGCCCGCCATCTTCAAGCTGGTAAATTGACTCCGTCTCTCCGGTTGAGGACTCATCTCCTGAGTAGATGGCAGTCTCTCCTCCGGATACAGAATCTTCTTCCAGACCTGCACCATGTACGAAACCGACGAAAGCACGCTTCCGGCCGGGTTGAACTTGGGTGGGTTGCGTGCGCCGAGCCGACTCGACGAGGTTGGTGGAGATGTCCAGCTCAGGCTCAGATTCGCCGATCTTGCCAATGAAGACGTGAATCCCGCCGAAGGGGACCCGGTACCCGTACTCGATTGAGTCGGCCTCGGGGCCCCAGCCGGCGTCGTCGATGTAGAGCTTGCCACGGCGAGTCTTAGTCATCCTGCCAACGGCGTATCCCTCGATCCCTGGGAAATTGCCCTTCAAGAACTCAAAACCACCATGCTCCGGCCCCACGGTGGACGCCAACTGTCGTGGTTTTATCACGGCAGATGTCCTTGTGAAAGGACTTAAGCGTGGAGCCATCGCAACGTAGGTTAGCTTAAAGGGGTTGATCGGGACGAGAGACACAAGTTTACCCAGGTTCAGCCCCTCACAACGAGGTAAAAGCCTACGTCCTGCTTTGTGTTGTATTGATTGGGTATCGATTACAAGGGAGCGGAATCGCTTGACCTAGCTATCGATTGATTATACTTGAGTCTACCCACCGCAGGGTCTCGCCTTTATATACACACGTCGAGGCCCTGGGCTTAAAAGAGTCCAAGTCGGATCACACAACGTGTCCCACTCAAGTTACCTTGCCTTGCTAGGCAAGTCGCCATCGGACGGCTCACATCTCCGGGTTACAGTGCTCCCTTCGGGTCTGGGCCTTCAATAGACCCGCCTTGTAAGCCGCCTCCAGTCTTCATATCTCATCTTATTGGGCCTATTTAGGTTGTCATTTATGAGTCGCCAATAGTGTAACCCGGCCCCTCCTGGGCGGGTCACACCGTGGGCTTATATCCCCAACACTAGTGGATTCAAGACCCCATCTAGGGAAGATCCATCTCAGATTCAAGACCTCAACTCCTCACACTACCAGAATCAGCACCTATGCCGACGGCCCAGGCCGTCGGCATAGCCCTGATTCCCGTCGGGACAGGCCTATGCCGATGGCCCCCGTCGGCATAGGGCCATCGGCAACATATGCGTCGGCGTACCCCCGGAGGCCGTCGGCATAGGAAGGCCGTCGGCATAGATTCTATCCCGACGGTCTCCGTACACCTATGCTGATGGCCTGGGCCATCGGCAACGTTTCTAGCCTAACGGTGGCTGTCGGCGGCGCCATCAAGTGCTGCCCAACCAGGAGGCGCCACGTGGCAGGCCTATGCCGACAGCCACCGTCGGCATAGGCTTGCCACATGGCGCCTCCGGGTTGCTCCTGGAGCAGGGCTATGCCGATGGCCTAGCCGTCGGCGTAGTTTAAAACTACGCCGACGGCCTTGCCGTCGGCATAGCCCTGCCCCAAGAGTTCCCAGTAGCCGCCACGTGGCATCTATGCCGACGGCAAGGCCGTCGGCATAGTTTGTGTCTGTTTTTTTTCTTTTCCCTGTTTCTTTTCAGCTCAATTCAATTCAATATATACAGCACATATGAAAGATGCAAATAGACAAACTGATCAGATATAAGTATCATCCGACACCATCACAACAATATATGCATCATCACACAACATAAGGAGCATTGCAAAGCATAAATATCTCACAAACAACAATAGCATAACAATAACATAAAGACCACAAGTGTATCATCACCACCAAGACCGCCACAAGTCAACCAAAGGCTTAAGCGCCAGGACGTCGAGCACCGCGAAGGTCGTCACCGCCAAGTACGCCGAAGCCCAGGTCGTCAATGCTAGCGGCAGCGCTACCGCCAAGACCGCCACCGCCACCGCCACCGCCTCCGCCTCCGTGGATCGGAGTGATCGGGCTCCGTGACTCGGGAGTGGTGCCAAGACCAGCACCACCACCAACATTAGATCCACCGGTTCCCTGGATGTTGAAAAGACATGTTAAGGGGATATATGACTGTGTTGAATAAACGATATGCTTTGGATGAATAGATTGGGAATGAACTAACCGGCGAGGGGCCAGAGTTCTGTGCCAGAAACTCCTCAAAGGTAAGCAGCCTTGGTTGTGGTGGAGGAGATGGTGCTGGTTGCAATTGAGGAACCCTGCCGGCCGCCATGTCCTCAAGAGCGTGCTGCATCCTGCGATTGTTCTGCTCATGGAATGCAAAAAGGCTCTCGTGCCACGCCATGGTCTCCTGGCGTGTGTACTCCATGTAGGCCTACGGTATGACATGATGGAACTCATAAAACTACTCAATGCGGAAAATAAAGTGAGCAATGAAGATAAGAGGGAAAATACTTACAGATTGCCGCTCCTGAAAGAGGGACTGTGACTGTGCACTGGTCATGGGCGTGCTCGTGCGCTGGCTCAGGCTCGGGTCGGTAGCTTGGAGCTGTGTGTAGGACATAGAAGGAGTGATCACAGCATCCAGAAGCGCCTCCCGACTATGCTCCTTGGGCCCCATGCCCACCACCACCCTCTCATCCAGATCCACCGCAATGGGGTCAGGTGTGCCAGGATGTAAACTCAGATACCCATCGGAGTAGGCCTTCTTCTTCTGCGCGGTCTTGCCGTAGTACTTGGCCTCGCCAGGCTTGGGCTTCCTCCGTGTATGGGCGATATCCCACGCCTCCATGTGTGAGAGCGACCGCTTCAGTTTCTCCTCCTGCACCACCAAACAGAGGTTAGTCATACATAAGAAAGTGACGGTAAATAGAAGAAGAAGAATGTTTAATGAGGTTAGTCATACATGAAGTGTCTTGTGGAGAAAGTGGTTTTGGTTTCCCTGAGCATGTACTCCCTCCTTCCCTCGGTTAGCCTTGTTTTTTATGCTCATAGCCGCCCAGGCTCCATCCTTATCATACCACAGATCCACCAATGCCGCTCAGGACTCGTCTTTTCCATAACTCCAATTTGGACACACCTACATAATGAAAGCATAATGGCATGTCAACACGAAACGGTGAAATGTACCACAAACATCGGAATGAAAATTCTTTTATACTTACCGCCAAGTACTCGTGCCTCTCCAACGTAATGCCCATCCTCCACGCTTCTTCCTTGGTCATCTTCACACCAAGAGCGTCGTGATAGTATGTCGACATGGCCACCCAGCGCACCTCGTACTGCATCTGGCGGGCCTTCTTCTTGCATTGGCGAAGCACGATCTGGTCGGCAGTGGCCTTATGCTCCGGAAGAACTCGATAGTATTTCTACAATCATTCATGAAACCAGAATGGAAGAAGCCATGAGTTAAATCATTCATGAAACCAGAAATGACTTGTGCTTCTGAAGAGAACTCACCCAGAAATTAGTGATCACGGCCTTGGCATGGGTCTCATGGTCCGCGTGGAGGGCCGCTTCCCAGTGTTCCCAGCTCGTGGCCAAAACCCGATGGTCCGGGTGCCTGACTGGATCCGGACAGTACAGCCCTGGCCAGTGTACCTTCAGCAAGACGGTGATGAGGCCGTTGGGAATACGGGCCCCTTTAGGATATATCCAGTTTCTGCAAAAGAATGAAATATTAGCATGTGACAAGCAAAATAAAGAAAAATATAAGCATGTCACAAGCAAAAGAATGAAATTATTATAAAGTGGCACTTACTCTTTCCCCGTGGGCTCAATGAGCCACTTCTGCTCCTCGGTAGCAGGAGTCTGCTTTGGTAGCTTTGCGTTACCACGCAGCCACCCCTTGTTGCCAACCCCCTCCCTGCCACCACCATCATCCCCTCCACCATCATCATCCCCGCCACCACCCTCCTCCTCGCCTGCCTCCTCCTCCTCCTCCTCGTCCCCCTCCCCAACCTCCTCCTCCACCTCCTCCTCGGCCCCATCCCGAACCTCCTCCTCCTCCTCCTCGTCCTCCTCCTCCTCCTTGTCAGAGGGTACCTCACTAGAGGAGGGCCTCGAAGACAACACCCCTAAGTCGGTGAGGGTGCGCTCTTTCTGGCCGCGACCCCCTGTAGTGGCTCTCCCCCCACCCCCTCGCCCTCTAGGGGCTCTTCCCCCGCCCCCTCCTCCTCTAGGGGCACCTCTCCCTCGACCTCCCTGTGAGGAGTCATCATCAAGTAGTCGGGGGGGGGGGAGGATTACGTGCTCGACCACTCCGACTAGGCAGGCCGACGACCTTGCGTAGGAAACCCACGCCGTCGGCCTTCCCCTTGCCCATGTTCCATGAACCTGCATTGAAAAGAGAATAAACAATTAGTACATTAATAAAATGAAGGAAAAGGCATAATAATAAGGAATAATAAACACATTAATAAAAAAGCATAAAAAGGCATATTCCTAAACTATAGAAAAAAAAGACTTGAAACATACATCTGCTAGAACCCATACGAATCATCACTGTTGTAACCTCTTTCTCGGTCGGTCTCATCATCACTATCAATCATATCATCTTCGTTGTCTGACGGAGGTGGAGGCTCTTCCTCGTCGTCAGCGTCTTCGTTTAACTTTTCTAGCATAAGTATGTCATTTTCATTGACAATGGTCTCACCATCATTCCGTGCATTGTCGTCGTTTGGACCCACATCATCATCACCCAATGGTCTAGCGTCATCGTTTGTAACCACATCATCATCAGGTTGCTCTTGATAGAACACTCCCTCGTATGTCATGGGGTTAATGTTGTAGTAATCGTCTTCATTCGGGTCCGGTAGTTTACCATGTGGCGACACCTTGAACACAACTTCCCAACCCTTTAGGTACTCTTTCTGGCATGGGTAAGGCAGATAATAAACTTGTGTAGCTTGGGTAGCCGCAATGAAGAGATTGGCTCCTGCATAGACGGTTTATGGTTTAACTTCGACCAAACCAATGGAAGGCGTATGTCTCTGCCCCTCCTGCGGATCGAACCATCGGCATTTGAACACAGGCAGACTTAGGGTTTCGCGCCCTTTGCAGAATTTAATCTCGTATATATTTTGTACCCTTCCGTAGTAGTCTACTGAATTTTGACCGGGGGTGTACACTCCGGTATTTATAGTTTTGGGATCAGGCCGGCTATTCTGGTGCTCCTCTATATGGAAGCGATACCCATTCACATCATACTTTTTACATGTCATGACGGCAGGGTCAAAACCCATGGAAACCCATCTCAATTCATCATCCATAGATATGTTCGGATCTTTTCCCTACAAGTATAATTGAAATTGATGGGTGCATTAGTTCGGTTAACTAGTAAATGTTGGACTAGGTATTTAATAGGGGAATGTGGAAAATTACTTTCTCCATGAACCAAGCGACAAAATTACTTTCTCCAGGGTTTCCATGACGGAGAAGAGGAAGTGCCTCTGCCTCAGTAGGAGGATTCATTCCCGTCCATTCCTCTTGAACGAAATCACTAAAAGAAGAAAAGCGGTGTTAGACCGGGACTAAGTGAACATAGAACATGATGCTGTGGAAGAAATAAAGGAATGGTGTAGTGGTATTACCTCATCCACACTTCCTCAACTTCCTTGATGTTGTGCAAGATATAGAACATGAGGTCCTCCCACTCTTGTCGTGGCATGTTATAAGATTTCAAGGCCCCAGCCCTCCCACCTTGCACGTTGAATAGATGGAGCCTGGGTTGATACTTGGGCTCTTCTATATTGTATCGAGGCACCTTGTTATGCAGATGGGGAATATGGTCTGGATAGTATGATGTCCTGAGTTCTGACACCTCCTCTAGGATAACTGCCTCAGCTATGGAAGCTTCAATCTTAGCTTTGTTTCCACATTTCTGTCGGAGATGCTTGTTCTGTCTCTCAGGGCCATACTGCCAGTGATTCTGCACAGGCCCCCCCCAATAATACCTCGTTCGCGAGGTGCAGAATGAGATGTGTCATCGGAGTAAAGAAGCCTGGCGGAAAGATCTTCTCTAGCTTGACTATCAACTCCGGTGCCTTCTTATGCAATTGTTCAATCACGTCTTTACTTACTTCTTTAGCACAGAGCGTGCAGAAGAAATGGCTTAGCTCGGCAAGCACTCGCCAGACATGCTCGGGGACATAGCCTCGAACCATCACCGGCATTATCCGCTCAATCCATACATGGTAGTCATGACTCTTCAGGCCGGTCACTTTGCCCGTTGAAAGATTGACTCCCTTACTTATATTCGATGCATAACCATCGATGAACTTCAAAATGTGTTTCAGCCAGATAAGTACTTCCTTTTTTCTGGCGTTTTAAGGACAAAGTCAGCATCTGGCTTGAACCAGTTTTTTCGACCGCCTGTGGGAGGCTTCATGTTTAGACGTGGTCTATCACAAATTCTCTGTTGATCGGCTCTAGCTTTAACGTTATCCTTCGTCTTATCAGGAATGTTGAGGATCGTGCGGAAAAGGGACTCTACGACATTCTTTTCGGTGTGCATCACATCTATGTTGTAAGGAAGTTTGAGGTCCTTGAAATAGGGAAGCTGCGAGAAGGGGGTAATGTGAGTCCAGTTGTGCGTCTCACCATATCCCTCGAAGCCTTTGGCTTTGGCTTTGCCTTTGCCTTTGACTTTAGGCTTGAGAGCTTTTAGCTGAGCAAGAACATCTGCCCCCGAAAATGTTGGAATCTCGGTTACTTCATGAACAACCCGGCCTTTCGTGAAGTTCTTCTTGTCTTCCCTGTCTGAATGGTCTGGAGGGAGGAACTGTCGATGCAGGTCAAAGGCTACATACTTGCCACCCTTACTCAACCAAATCATTCGCAGAGCCTGCATGCACACTGGGCATGGCATCTTCCCACTTGTACACCATCCGCGGAATAGAGCATAGCCGGGAAAGTCATGCATGCAATAGTGCAACCAAACTTTCACCAAGAAATTTCTCTGCAGATCCCGGTCGTATGTCAACCTCGGAAAGTACCAAGAATGGTGCAAATCATCCACCAGCGACTGCATAAACACACCCAATTGCTTCCCCGGGAATTCAGGCCCCGGAATGATGAGCGACAAGAACATGGTCTTGCGTTGCATTAGGGCACCGGGAGGGAGATTGAGCGGAATTACAAACATGGGCCAGCAGTTGTATGGATTGGACGACATACCATATGGATTGAACCCATCACCTGATATGGCTAATCTGACATTCCCAGCCTCGGCTGCTTCCTCGGGGTATTCTTCATCGAACCACTTACATGCTTCGCCTTCCGATGGATGTACGATTTTATTTGGATTGTACCTTATACCTTCCTTGTGCCACTTCATCATTTTGGCAGACTCCTCCGTGATGAAAAGGCGCTGCAGTCTTTCTATGAAATGGAGATACCGAAGAACCTTAGCGGGGATGGTTAGCTGCTTTTTCTCACCATCCTCACCGACCATCTCAAGGTACCGAGACAAACCGCACTCCCTACAGTACTTGTCATCCGCATACTCGTGCCTAAACAAAAGGCAATTCTTCGGACAAACATCTATTTTCTCATAATCCATAGAGAGTGCCTTCATGATTTTCTTTGTAGCATACATGCTTTTCGGCAGTTCATGACCCTCAGGGAGGCTGTTAGCCCATACTCCCAGGAATGCTTCGAAGCATTTCTGGCTACAGCCGTACTCAGCCTTGATTGCAATCAGTTGCGAGATGGCATCCAGCTGAGATATTTTTGCACCCGCATAAAGAGGTTTTTTCGACGAGGCCAAGACCTCCAAGAAGGCCTTTGCGGTTGCCTCCGGCTCCTCCGGTTCATTCTATGAAGGTGTCGCATGTGCCGTTCTGCAGCAATGACATCATCTAGCATGTTCCTGACCCCGTCGTCCGCATAACCATCGATGCGTTGTCGCATCACCTCCTCTCTACCACGGTCCTGCTCGGCTAAGTTTATCGGCAGCATGTCAAAGTTTGGCATGTATCCGTGCGTGCGAAGGTGGTCAGTCATGTCCTTCTGATTTCTACGGTGACGTCTGGCACATCTCGCACAGGGGCATGGTGGGATAATTCTCATTGGACTACGGAATATCTCCTTCAAATACACATCGGTTTTTGCGATCCACTCTGATGTTACTCGATTCCGACGGATAAAACCACTGTACATCCACTGATTATCTGCCATCCTCTGCTTTATTGGGAGCCACACAACTAAATTAAGGATTCATTTAAATTAATCACATCAAATTTTCATTTTCTACCGCGTTGACGGCATTGAAACCACCTACATCTCTAATAGGTAAAGATGGGTCCTAATCCCACCCGAGGATGTGTAGATTGAGTACGTTCTCCATTCTACCATGTTCTGAGACAAAATTTCAGCAGCACCTCCCCGCTGTTCTCCAGATACACGTCACAGCAAATAGCCGAGAGAATGTGCTCCGGAGAACAATGGGGAGGCGCCGCCAAAATCCTGTCTCGGAACGGGGTAGAACATGGAGAACGTACCCAATCTACACATCCTCGGGCTGTCCGTGGAAAACGCTGGACAATCCGAAAGAGCTGCGGTGATAAATATGCAATTGAATGCATATTTATCGATGCAACCCTTTCGGACGGGAGACGCCTAGGTTACGCGACTTGACTTGAGAATGAAATCTAGTGACATGATTCGTAGCTCACCCTAGGCTGTAGAGGAAGTAGTCGAACAGCGAAGGGACAACCGGGGTCCAACAGCTCCTACGACGATCACTCCACCGAGATGGAACACCACAGAACCTGCACCGTGACAAAAATTAAGAACATCACAATATCATCATCAGCATCATCTATCATCATGTAACAATCATCGAAGCATAAAAAAATCATCATCATCATCATTTATCATCATCCAACAATCATCATCATCTATCATCTCTTCCGCAAAAAAATGGAAATCTATCATCATCATCGTCTAAAAATTATCAAGGCATAAAAAAAGCATCAACATCATCATCTATCATCATCAACATCATAATCTATCATCATCAACATCACCATCTATCATCTAATTTATTTATTTTTTGCATTTCTCACATTTCTAACTATCATCAAATCATCTATCATCTAACTATCATCATACATAATGCATCCATCCATCTAACCATCTATCATCATACATAATGCATCCATCCATCTATCATCTAACTAAATTAACAAAAAAATTGCTTCAAAGAGGGAGGGAAGGAGCTCACCGTGGGGGAGGTCCAGCTCGGGGGGGAGGGCAGGCACGGAGGGAGAGGCGGAGGGGAGCTCGGGCTCGGGCTAGGCCGGCCGGAGCAGCGGCAGAGGAGGGCCGGTGCACCCTAGCCGCCGGCCGGAGCGACGGTCGGGCGGCGGTGAGAGCGGAGTGGGCTCGGGGAGGTCCGGCCGGACCGAGCTCGACGAGGGCGCGACCGAGGGATGGCCGGGGAGGAGTCGACGCGCCCCACTGCGGCAAGGGAAGGGCGGCGGCGGCGCGGGCCGAGACGACGAGGCCGGGGTGGAGCGTGGGTGGGGCGGCTGCGGGGAGTGGCTAGCGAAGGGCTGCGGCGGCCCAGAGCGCGGGTGGGGCGGCGGCGGCGCAGGGCTAGGGAAGGGCGGCGGCGGCGACCAGAGCAAGGGAAGGGAAGGGCGGCGGCGGGCGGAGCAGAGGATCGGGCGGCGGTGCGGCTGTAGGGTGGGGCGCGTCGGGGGAGATGGGGAATGAGTGGTGGGGGGCTAACCGCAGCGGATAAGGCGATACTAAGCCGACGGCATAGCCGTCGGCATAGATTGCCATGTATGCCGTCGGCATAGATAGGAGACTGCTAGATGGTATAATTTAGTCCCACCTCGCCCAAAGACAAGCAAGATGACATGTTTAAATAGTTCACTAATCCATACGTCATAAGCTCCGGTATTCATTAGACTTCCGTTAAGAAAACGGACAATTACCGTGAAACTTTCAGTGGCCGGCCCGGTGCCCGGGCACTGAAGGTTTCACCGTGATAGTACATTTTCCATGATGAATGCCGCAGTTTTTAATAAATTCAATTATTACATTTTTTAGATTTTTAGTTTACCGTGTGTATGGGACCCGGTGAGACGCCCGTGACGGCGATAGCGACGCCCGTGAGGGGGGGCACACCCCGGAGCCACGTGCGGGGTGACTGCGCCTGCCACCACCCTTCCACAAGCGGTCTGGCCCGAACCCACCACTAGATTCCCTCCGGTTCTACCGCACCCGCACGATTCCCCCCTCCAAGTGACGGCGGCACTGCCGTCCGTGGAGGGGGGCCACACCATGGAGCCCCAAGACGGGCGTCTACGCATGCCACATCACTTTCACACATGCATCAGGACCCGTGCGATGTTTCGGTGGCATAGCTACGCCCCGAAGGCCACCCCGATTCCCAGTTGACCCGGAGATCTAGCCCTTTGACTTTCGCCGGACGGGCTTTGACCGGTGGACCTTTTCACCTGGTTGCGATAGGTCAGCCCATAGCAACATCCCCGAACACGGTCTGGACCCAACCCAGCACTAGATTCCCTCCGGTTCTACCGCACCCGCACGATTCCCCCCTCCAAGTGACGGCCGCACTGCCGTCCGTGGAGGGAGGGCCACACCACGGAGCCCCAAGACGGGCGTCTACGCATGCCACATCACTTTCACACATGCATCAGGACCTTGCGATGTTTTCGTGGCATAGCTACACCCCGAAGGCCACCCCGATTCCCAGTTGACCCGAGATCTAGCCCTTTGACTTTCGCCGGACGGCTTTGACCGTGGACCTTTCACCTGGTTGCGATAGGTCAGCCCATAGCAACATCCCAAACACGGTCTGGACCCAACCCACCACTATATTCCCTCCGGTTCTACCGCACCCGCACGATCCCCCTCCAAGTGACGGCGGCACTACCGTCCTGGAGGGGGGCCACACCAGGAGCCCACAGACGGCGTCTACGCATGCCACATCACTTTCACACATGCCCAGGACCCGTGCGATGTTTCGGTGGCATAGCTACACCCCGAAGGCCACCCCGATTCCCAGTTGACCCGGAGATCTAGCCCTTTGACTTTCGCCGGACGCTTTGACCGGTGGACCTTTCACCTGTTTGCGATAGGTCAGCCCATAGCAACATCCCCGAACACGGTCTGGGACCCAACCCACCACTAGATTCCCTCTGGTTCTACCACACCCGCACGATTCCCCCTCCAAGTGACGGTGGCACTGCCTTCCGTGGAGGGGGGGCCACACCACGGAGCCCCAAGACGGCGTCTACGCATGCCACATCACTTTCACACATGCATCAGGACCCGTGCAGTGTTTCGGGTGGCTATAGCTCCCGAAGGCCACCACCGATTCCCAGTTGATCCCGGAGATCTCGCCTTTGACTTTCGCCGGACGGGCTTGGCCGGTGACCTTTTCACAAGTTGTCGATAGTCAGCCAACAACCCCGAACACCACCCTACCCAACACTAGATCCTTCACCCTACCTTCACACCCGCACACCCGCTCCAAGTGGCCTGCCGTCCGTGGAGGGGGGGCCACACCACGGAGCCCCAAGACGGATCTATCCGCATGCCACACACTCACAAGCATCAGGACCCGTGCCTGTTTCGGTGGCATAGTAAACCCCGAAGGCCACCCCATTCCCAGTTGACCCGAATCTAGCCCTTTGACTTCGCCGGACGGGCTTGACCAGTGGACCTTTTCACCTGGTTGCGATAGCAGCACCATAGCAACATCCCCGAACATGGTCTGGACCCAACCCACCACTAGATTCCCTCCGGTTCTACCGCACCCCACGATTCCCCTCTCCAAGTGACGGCGGCACTGCCGTCCGTGGAGGGGGGCCACACACGGAGCCCCAACAGGCGTCTACGCATGCCACATCACTTCACACATGCATCAGGACCCTGCGATGTTTCGGTGGCATAGTACACCCCAAGGCCCCCCGATTCCCAGTTGACCCGGAAATTCTAGCCCTTTGACTTTTGCTGGACGGGCTTTGACCGGTGGACCTTTTCACCTGGTTGCGATAGGTCAGCCCATAGCAACATCCCCGAACACGGTCTGGACCCAACCCACCATTAGATTCCCTCCGGTTCTACCGCACCCGCACGATTCCCCCCTCCAAGTGACGGCAGCACTGCTGTCCGTGGAGGGGGGCCACACCACGGAGCCCCAAGACGGGCATCTACGCATGCCACATCACTTTCACACATGCATCAGGACCCGTGCGATGTTTCGGTGGCATAGCTACACCCCGAAGGCCACCCCGATTCCCCCCCTCTAACCAGATTCCCTCCGTGTCGACCGTTACCCCCCTTCGTGAGGGGACAATCGATATACCATCGGGGTATGTTTTTTGTTTAGATAAGGCAATTTTATGTTGTGAAAAAAAACAAAAAAATAAATAAAAAAAATAAAAATAAAATTTAAAAAAAATAGAGGTATGCCGTCGGCATAGCTGCGCACACGGAGCTACGATTCCACGGATCGATGACGTGGCACTGCACGCGGATTGATGATGTGGCAGAGGGGGCCTATGCCGACGGCTATGCCGTCGGCATACCTCTGCCACACCACGGGCCCTCTCTCCCTCGGATCGATGATGTGGAGACGACGCGGATCGGTGATGTCAGCAAATCTATGCCGACGCATAGATATGCCGACGGCCACCGTTAGCCCCCGTCGGCGTAGCTACGACACCGTCAAAACGGTCGCCGCTGACCGGGTAAGTGGGCCCGTGTATGCCGACGGCCTCCATAGGCGTATCGCCAGCTGTCTCGACGGCCGTATTGTGCCGACGGCCCCCGTCGGCATAGATAGACATATGCCGACGGCTATTCTACGTCTACGACCTGCCCTTGGCCGTCGGCATATGTCTATATATGCCGACGGGGGCCGTCGGCATAGATGAGGCCGTCGGCAACTAAGTAAATTCTGGTAGTGTCACGGATTGGGATGAACTAGCTACCATTTGTATCGTCGATTTGGACCGTGTGTTTCTCCGTGTGTATGTGGATTTAGCACATGTGCGATTGCATCTTGTCTATTTGAGTGTTCCTCTCGTGATTTCCCTCGTGTCCTTCGTGTTCTTCGCGGAATCCCCTCCATTTCGTGAAAGATCGGCCCCTATCACAAGGTCTCTCCTACGGATCAGCTTGTAAACGCCATGCGAGTCGAACTCAATGGAGTGTGTTTTCAAATGGCAATCCGGCCACTCATCGAGGGCTGGATCTTGCGTATTGTCCATTGAGTAAAGGCGATCCTCCTAATCAGCGATGAGGTCAGGCCTCCTCCTCCACCACCACCTCATCTAGGATCCACTCTTCTTCGAAAGCGGCGGCCAGTCACTCCGCACGAGAAGTGGCATGGATACGAGTAGAGGGAAGTGGAGGTTCTGATCGGTGGTGTTCGAACCGAAGCGCGTGAGCTACTCGGCCATGGCGTGGCCTTTTATAGTCGCGGGTGGGGGCGAGTAATGGTGCAATACACTGGGAGTGGGCTCTCGCTGGGAGCCCGGCAGCGATACTGTCTCGGTGCCCGTGAAGCTTGGAGAAGGCCTGACCACAGCAGGGTGTCCCAGTGCTGATACATCGGTTGGAGAGAGTCCTCGCCGGGTTGGGGAGGCATTGCTAGCACAACTAGTAGTGCAACCTCAAGCTGCGAAAGCAATTATATTTCATCACTGCCAGGATAGTTGGAATGCCTAGTCAATGATGAACACACTCTTGCGCCATTTATATGCTCATCAACGACCATCTGGCGGTCAGTCATAAGTATCATCACTGATCAGCCAACTAGCCTGTCAGTGATGAAGAGTCATCACTGAATCGAGAGACACTGACCGGCCGCTGGCGCATCAGTGCTGAGTGCAACCAATGTATCAGCGGTCAAAACAAAGATAAAAGGAGACAAATAGTCTCCTTGTCTCAGAGCTTTATGGGCGGGAAAATAAGGTCTTATATTATCATTGAATTTGAGTGAAGTGCACTGTAGGTCCTCGAACTATTCAAGGGGTGTCACGTAGGTCCTCGAACTATGAAAATCGTCATCCAGGTCCTCGAAGTGCTGTAAGTGTGTCATCCAGATCCAAAATCTGCCTGACCCCATCTGACTGGCCAGCTGGCGTCGTTAACCATGAACAGTGAATCGGTGAACAGTAAAATATCGTCCAGGTCCATTATCTGATGAACAGTAATATCAAAAAATAAAATAAAAAAGAAATTCGCGGATATGGAAATAATGTTCACGAATATTTTTTTAAATGTTCGCAAACAATATTTGAAAATGTTCGCGGATATGGAAATAATGTTGCGGATATTTTCAAATATTGTTTACGAACTTTTTTAAAGTCACGAATATTTTTTCGCGAACATTTTTTTAAAGTCGCGAACCACAAATATTGTTCACGAGTATGGAAAAAATGTTCGCGACTTTAAAAAAAAATCACGAACGATGAATTTCGAAAAAATATTCCAGACTTTAAAAAATGTTCGCGAACGATAAATTTGAATATTGTTCGCGAACCACAAATATTGTTCGTGGGTATGGAAAAAATATTCACGACTTTAAAAAAATGTTTGCAAAAAAATATTTGCGACTTTAAAACAAAATATTGTTTGCGAACCATAAATTTCAAATTCATGAACCATAAATTTCAAATATTGTTTGCGAACATTTTAGACAAATCTTCGCGGCTTTAAAAAAATGTTCGCGAACATTATTCCATATCCACGAATTTCTTTTTCTTTTTTTTAATTTTTTTGATATTACTGTTCATCAGGCTACTGGACCTGGACGATATTTTACTGTTTACCGGTTCACTGTTCACGGTTAACGACGCCAGCTGGCCAGTCAGATGGGGTCAGACAGATTTTGGACATGGATGACATACTTACAGCGCTTCGAGGATCTGGATGACGATTTTCATAGTTCGAGAATCTACGTGACACCCTTGAAATAGTTCGAGGACCTACAGTGCACTTCACTCTTGAATTTAATTCCTACATTACCCCCACCCCCCAATAGAATACATAACCCAATTAATCTATTTGTCTGGAATAATTACATTTTTTTAACATTTGCATCACAAAAGGCCACTTTACTTTGGCGTAAGCTTTTTCAAAATCAACTTTAAAGATCATGGCACTTTGTTTCTTTTTTGCATGAATAATTTTTAGGGCTTCATGTAAAATAACCCCCTCCATGGTGAATATGCCTTTTATAAAAGCAGTTTGAATTGGTGAAATAACCTCCCTAGGTACCCCATTCAACTTGTTCATGGGTAGTTTAGTGAAAATTTTGAAACATACATTAGCAGACTGATAGACCTATATTTATTTATTTGATTGGCTCCCTTGGTTTTAGAACCAAGGAGATAATTACATAACCAAGTCTACTTATATCCAATTTGCCTATATGAAAATCATCAAACAAGGCTTTCATATCAAACTTAACCAAATCCCAAATTTTTTGATAAAATTCTATAGTGACTAGCAAAGTTCTTGTGTGTTGCAACGGGTCCAAAATAGACTAATACATGTTCACAAAATTAAAATAAAATCACCCTATTTTTGGTGTGTGTATATATATATATATATATATATATATCACTAAAGATATGTTGGCTTTTCCCAAAATTTATTCCTCAAACTCCCTCCATCTACTAATACAAGGCCCCTTCACATTTTTATCTCTAATTTTGACCATTAATTTTACGAACAAAATGTGAGTTATATGCCACAAAAAGTATGCCATTGGATGTACATTTGAAAGAATTTTTCGATAACACATTTTTTATGACATACAGCCCATATTTTCTTGACCATAATTATAGGTCAAAGTTTGACACGAAAAATGAAGTGGCCTTACATATAAAAATGGAGGGAGTATATGTTAGTATGAGACGGGGATAGACGTGGATAGTCTGGAGGGACTAAGGAGTGTTCTGTGAATGTAGAGCAGACTGGTAGGGATCATTTTACAAAAATATGACAACTTGCCTTGCATGAGTTAGATGCAGACCGGATGGTGATTAGAAATAACGGATGGCATACACACCATGATCACAAACTGGGTCTTTTATAGGAGTAGAGAAACCATCTGGTCTAGGGGATTTACTATGGGCCATACTAAACATTGCAGTTTTAATTTCTTTCCAAGAAAATCCTGAGTTAATTTGTCTACAGCTTCCCTAGGAACAATTTTAGGATCCTCTATTTCCGAAGATAGTAGAAACCCCAGGACCCAAAACTAAATTCTTATAAAAATTGGCAATATAAGCAATCGATTCCTTAGCCCCTTCAATATGATCTTCCTCTTTATCCAAAGAGTGATCATGTTTGTCGTCCGCCTTCCATTGGCATTAGCACGAAAATATTTTGTATTAGTGCCCGCTTCAAGGATATCTTTAAACATAGCTCTTTGTTTCTATTATATAGGTTCACCAAAAATACAAAAATCATCCCAAACATAATAAAAATTACATCGATGCACATGGACCACTAAACGACAAATGCTGCCTTCAGAATGAGTCGTCGATGCGCCATTGTTGCCCTAAAAGCCGGACACGTCCACAGAAAGTGACCGGTCACCCTCAAATGCCCGTGCACACATCCATGTACTTCATATTCGCGACCCCCCCCCCCCCCCCCCCCCCCCCCCCCCCCCCCCCCCCTCCACTCAGTCTGTCGACCTTCGCTACCCCCCCCCCCCAACGCCCCGCCCCGCCCAAATTCGCTTGACCCCCCCCCCCCGCCCCCCGCGCGGCCCCCAATCCATGCAACGTGAGAGGAACTACGCAGCTCGACATACCAAATATAGCAACAAATGGACACATATCAACGTAATTCCATACGGGCATAGCATCACAGCTTGCTGACCATAAGAGTCTGTTCATCGGACCAAACAGACATAGATTCATACTAAAGATAACTAAATAATAAATGGAGATGGACAGGGGCGTCGGAAAAAAAATACCATTTCCTCGCCGGTCCCTTACCCTTGCGGTCACCGGAGCGGTTGTAGCCCTCCGCATAGGCGTCGGCGGCGGGAGGGCGTCATCGGAGTCGTGGTTGTGACGCTCTCAGATGAGGAGATCATGTCGGCCATCCAAGGGACGGCGCATGCCTGCTTCTTCGCGAGCCGGGCTTTCGCGTCGCGGCCGCCCTCTCCGCGCGTGAGACGCTCCGACTGCTCGGTGCCGAGCCAGAGCGCCTTCGCGTTCTTGCGGCGGAGCTGTTGTGTGTCCGTCTCTGCCATGGTTAGCAAGCAGCGGAAGACCATCGCGAGGAGCTTCTCCTCCGCATCAATTGTCAGTGGGACATGAGACCGGCGGGAGGAAGATGCCTCTACCTCCGTTGCCCTCTCGCTCGCTTGCTGCCTCTCGCGGCATGCAACACACGCCTCCGAATCTGCTGTGGTGCGGGCACAAGCACCCATCGATCACCGTGAGGAGCAGCCGTCGGAGGGGTTGGTGAGGGCCTCGGGGTAGCAGAGCGGAGCGCACAAAGCTGCGCGACTGGCAGGCGCCGGCATCTGCGTTGCGTTGCCACGGACCAGAGCTCAAGCTATCGCCCTTGTCCACCCGCGGCCGCTGCAACCTGATGCAGATGACAGAATTCTCATTGTCGTCCGCCTCCGCCTCCGCCTCGTGGACGAGGGTGTTCCAATCGACGGGGTCGTCCTCACATGCTGATCCGCTGCTAGTTGCGTGGCCATTGCTCGACATTGGGAGAGAAGGGAACGGAGAGGAGAGAGGAATCGACGGGGAGCGAAGTGAAGAGTGGGAGAGTGAGGCAGGGTACGATCCGAGTGAGGATGTTAGTGGGGATGGAGCGGGGTCGGCAGGGGCCAGCGTGGGCTGGTCCGATGTGGCACACGCATCCGAGCCGCTCTATATCCGTCTCATATATTGGCTAGATATGAGAATTGTAGGTTAGCATGGACATATATGGGGTGTTTGAGAAGGTTGATTGCGACCGAAAAAACTGACCGGTTACTGACCAGGTCAAAATAAGAAGTCTGCCAATAGATGCTCTGACCTTTGTGGATGACAAGCAGAAAGACTTCATGCACATGTCCCATGAACCACATTGGAGCCGCAATTGAACCTTCGAATTGGTCCCAGGTGTGTAAGTATCATGATAAGATAACTTAATATGTGAGCTGAATGTTTCAAATCCACGAAATTGTTTTTCATCGACGTCAGTACATCACCACAACTGAACACCCGTAACATGCAAATCTGACCGCGCCGGCCGGAGGACTGGCTCTCTACTCCGGCATGCACGCCCGGGTCATCCCTATCCCGCCCACCTAATGCGACATCTATCCAAAACCAACAAACCCAAGACCAAAGGCCACGTCGCCGGCCGGCCGGCAGCGGCTGACGGCGCAGGAGAAAACGACGGGGGCGCCCGGCGCTGGCTGACACCCCAGGTGCCCCGTCTTTGCCGGATTTATATACCCCCGGCATCCCACCCACTGCACCAGCCCGGCCGCGGCAGCTGGCCGCGCCGCAGTGGATACACTTGTCCATTTCCCATCATTGCCACCCATCGCACATGCCCCTGCCTCGCCCCCTCCGTATTCCAGCTTATCCCATCATCATCGCTTCCCTCGCCGTTGCCCCGTTCCGGTTTCCAACCCGGAGCACTGCCGCGTGGGAGCGTACGCACGCGCTCACTGACACGGGGCCTGGCTTGCTGAGTGGCCCAGATGCCAGCGCCTACTTTGATCGTGTACTGCATCGCCCGTGTGCTTGCCGCAGCGCTTTTGGCTGGAGTAACAAACCGGCGCAGTACAACCACCGCCGCGATCCCCGAGCGAGGAGGAGCGGACGACGTGTGCTGATTGATTGCCGTTACCCGGGGACACTGCAAGGTGGTTAAATTTACTAGTATTTCTTCATAATCGGGATGTCAGAATTGCATGGTAAGTCAACAAAAACAACACCATCCATTTAAAAAAAAACACCGAACCGAGCTAGATTGATTGAGTCGAGTCACACTGAGGCGTGACTGATCCCTTTCAGATCCTGGTGAACGGCAACGATTATATGAGATGCTGCGGCGGATCCATCACATTGGATGCCAGTGGTCGAGCGATAGAGGCGCTAGTACAGGGAACAGCGACACGTTCCCCTCTACAGACTACTAGTAGAGCGTAAAGGGACGATTCAGTTCGGTTGGATTTGACAGAGTGAGGGAGTGAGGAGAAAGGCACTGACTCTCCGTATCACGCTGGATTTGATGAATAATATGCAGAACCCAACGAAGATCAGGGTCACTGACCACACAAAAACTATGACATTTACACACATCATCCATTACCGTGAAAAATATGGCAATCGGCCAGACGCCAACGGAGAACTACACGCAGGCAGCTCTTGCCGGCCGACGATTGACTTTGGCCCGCAGCGAAAGAAGGACGACGAGAACAGAGTGATGAGGTGACTGAATAGCAAACAAAACGAATGACCACATCTATCTATCTGCACACTAGCCGGCCGTCCGCCCGCCCGCCGCCGGCCGATCACCTCTCAAAACTGCGATTTCTGGTTTACGTCTGTTGCAACAGGGCGCCGTCGTCCACCACTGATCCGTCCTCCCTCATCTGCGGCAACAAAGAAGACCAAGACCAATTCCACAAATACGGTTGTTAAGAGACTACAAACAAGGAGATTGGACGAGGAAGGAATATCAAGAATTACGCGGAGGTGTTACCTGGTGCTGAAGGAGGATGAGCGGCGTAGGGACGCACGGCGGCGGCGCCTCGAAGAACGACAGAGGGAAGTGCTTGTAGACCACGCCCACATCGAAGTAGATAACCCCGGACGAGGGCACGTCGACGCGGATGCTGCGCACGGCGAACCAGAGGAAGAGGTCCTGGGCGTCCACCCCGGAGAGCTCGGCGATCCGGCCGTACGTGATCTGGCCGGCAACGGTTACGTTGTACCGAAGGCCAACCTCGGTGCGCGCCGTGCAGGGGGACTCCAGGACCGCCTCGAACCGCCCGGTGGCCGGGTCGTGGGTGAACGCCGCGATCCCCGCGGGGAGCAGCCCGCGCGGGAGCCCGTGGCTCTGCAGCACATCGTGCGCCGCCTCCGCCGCGGCCGTCGGCGCCGCCTGGACGCACCCCGCCGCCGCCACAACCACCGCCGCCATCAACAGCGCCCACCACGACGCCGCCATCGCCATTATCAATGGAGAGCCGCCGTGGAGGGGTAGAGGAAGGGAGATGGGGGCGGATGGGGGCGGATGGGGAGGAGATGAGGGAAGGACGGGCTTCGCAATAATTGAGGTAACCGAAGGGCGAAGAGAGGGGAGGCCGAATGAAATAATCTACGGGATGGACGCGGCCGGACGCAGCGGGTGGGCCGACCTGCCAGCGTTTTATTAATTTAATTTACGCCAAATTTGCCGCCCCTCCTCCCCGTTTTTAATTAAGCCGCGCGATAACAGCGCGTCGCATGAGCTGGTGGACTCGCGATTTGGGGTGCGTGTTTCGCGGGCGCAGCCCGTTAATTCCTTCCGCCATCTCGCTGCTCAGCAAACTGTCTGAGTTGTTCTCGGCGCTGCTACTGCTACCTATCGTGTTTGAGCCGGTCTGATCGGTGCCATGCGGAGGATCCGGTCACGGTTTGCCCATGCGGAGGATACAGTGTGTTGCAGGGATCTACGGGGAACTCCGTCGTGGTACAGGGTGCGTTCCAGAAATTCCGCGAGATGGCCGAGGAAGTGATGTGATGGTCACGTGGAATGCTTGCGTTGCGTGCCAATCGGGACCTGGATCGGCATCTTTTGTTTCGGCCAATGATTAATCATTTTTTCACGTACTAAAGCCAAAAAATAAATCCGAAATAAATTGTCTACAACATTGTTGAGCAAACACGGCTTCAAAAAGATAATTGACTTCCCTTCTCTGAAGTTATGATACACATTTTTGCGTACTCTCAAGAAAAAAAGTTAGTTACCGATGTAAGATGGGAAAATGTGACGTGTGCACGTTCGATTTTCCAACACTCTGTCATCGTCTCATCGACACGTGGTTGACAAAATAGCATTTATATGTGCGGCGAGTTTCTCGTGATTTATCAGGGTTCATACTAAACAGAATTATATCACGTCTCGACAACTTTTCCTTTGTCTTTTTCTTTACGAGAAAACGTAAATTACGTACCGTATTTTTATGGAAGACAGAGAATTTTTTTTTCAAAAGAAAAGCCGTAAGCCAAACAAATTAGACAACGAGCTTACGTCTATCCTCATTTACATGTTACTCTCTCATAAAGGTTTTTGTCTTTTCAGGGTTACTTTTCCTCCGTCTTTGTTGGTCTTCCTCTACCTCTACTTAGCGCCTCCTTCATTTGTCTCACTCGTTTGATCTTTCAAATTCCCTCCTCCCCCCACTCCCATCTTCCCCTAGTTGGCTAGTTCCACCTGCTCATGTCATCGCCAACTCTGCCTCCCACCTGCTTCATCTCCCTGGTTCTCTTCATTGTATAGCTTGCCGACGTACCTTCTCCCTCATCTTCCTCCTTTGGCTTTCCATAGACATTTACCCCCGTTTCATGCAAAGAACGGTGATCGTGTCTCAATCAAGCAATCACGCCGAGTTGATAGGGTTTGACTTTTTTATCACTTTGTGAGCCCCTCATCCCTTGTTGCCTTATTCTTCCTCTTTCTTTGTGGCGATAACGTGCAGACAATGAAATGTTAGATTTTTTTCATTCTATAATGGTCATGTGGAGAGACGAGTATTCTCTAGGAGTTATTGTTTGAATTGTCATCAAAAAATCAGTATGCCTAGTTGTTTACATTCAAACGAGGATGGCGGAAGTTTAGTTCTCCTATGAAGCCTAGATGGTATCGATGATGACGGTGTTATGTATTGGGGGTACCTCAGACCGCCATAAGTTGGCCCACCAGGCGCATTATGGTTTGTGTCTGCTACTTTGTCTGCGGCCTCCCTAAGAAGGAAGGACCGACTTGACGTTCATGGCAAGCCGAACTGGAGATCACGGAGGACTCTCAACAGTTGTAGCCGACTAGGATCATGTGTAACCCTAGGCCTCGTTACCCCATATAACGTGAGGCCGGTCTAGTCGATAGGCATGATACATCATCATACTTTCACCCTTCGATACACCTACTAGATCATCGAGATCATCCATGTACTTTGTACACCCCATCAGTCAATACAATTGAGCAAGAAATAGGGTTTTACCTCCATTGAGGATCTGAACCTTGGTAGATCTCGCCCCGCCGTCTTGGACGAGTGACACATGTCATGGGCCCTTCATCACTTTCCCCTCCTATTCTTCCTGAAATATCTGGATGGATCTAGCATCTTCGCCCTCGTTTGAGCCCCTCTTTCTTTGCTCTCTCTCCCCCATGATGCCCAAGCACGTCCTCCCTCCAATCTCTTTCCCAAATCTTCCATGGCCCAAGCTCCAGCCATGGCGCTGCAACCTCAGATCTCCTTCTCTACCATGGTGTCAGATCTGGAAACGACCTTGCGCATAACGCTGCAGCTACCTGCCATTGTAAGACCAGGGCACCGGTGCAGAGCTGCAAGGATGGACGTGCTTGTCGTGCACTGGATTTTACAATAAGGGCCTTGTTGCAATTGCAACAAGGACCGTGTTACATCATCTTTCATGTAAAACAAATTCTGCAACATGATCCATGTTGAAAAGTCCTTCCGCAACATCATCTTGCAAAAAGATGAGGACGATTTTTTTTTGCAAGACAACCTCTGTTGACATGTGCCGCTGACTCCTCATGACTCCCCTCAATTTTTTCTGCAACTTCACCAATGTTGCAGAAGTTTCTCCCATAACATCAGCTATGTTTTCAAAAAAGTGAAGACGGAAAAAATATTATGCAACAAACTTTTGTTGTAAAAAAATTCTGCAACTCGACCTCAGTTGCAAAAAAGTTCTACAACACAGACCGTGTTTCAGAAAGGAAAGTAACGGCTCGGAGGATTTGCAACAAGCATCCTATTGCAGAGGCACTACTAGGGAAAAGCCTAGCAGTAGCGCGGGTCAAATGCTTATCAGTAGCGCGGGCAGCCGCGCTACTGATACGGCGCTATAGCTAACGCTTAGCAGTAGCGCGTGTTGACCCGCGCTACTGTTATCTAGGGATAGCAGTAGCGGTCGTCGCAAAAACGCGCTGCTGCTAATATCTGTAGCGCCCTAGTCTAAAAGGCGCTACTGCTAAGACCTCGCTGCTACTAAAGCCATACCCCGCGCTATTGTTATTAGTTTCTGGAAAAAAAATCTGCTCCATATTTTGTGCTGCTGAATTTTGTTTAGGGTTTTATACAATAGTCTCTAGCATATCATACACATACAAATCTGATCATATCATACACATACAAATAGTCTCATCAAATCGATCATGTCATCATCATAATCATCATCCAACACAAAATGATGTCTCTCGTCATTATCTCGAAATAGCGATACATGTTATGAGATGTCTGGAATACTTGTAACTATATCGTCATCCATCTAAACAATGATATAGACAAGAAGAGCTATCACTATGAGGGAGAGCCGAACTATGCAGTACATGAGGCGGCGGTTATGAATCCTCTCTCGCGTTACCGTGAACCTCAAGTAACTAGCTTCTACTTCTTGTCTGCTTTTGAACCCTTTATGGCTGGCGCCCGAGAACCGCTCGGATCATTTACCCTGCACATAATCATCATTTTCCAAATATGACATGTCCAAAACATCACATGTCCAAATTCCAAATATGACATGTCCAAATCACATGTCCACATATCACATGTCCACTTCAAATTTGCATATAACAAGAAGAAAAATATAGAACTTAAAGAAAAATGCAAGAATTTTTTTTAAATAGGGTTCATACCACCTAATTATATCACATGTCCAAATTATGTTTTTTTAGAACTTGAAGAAAAATATATCACATGTCCAAATTCTGTTTTTTAAATAGGGTTCATACCACCTAATTAACTAGGGTTCATACTGATTCTGTTTTTTAAATAGCAACAATTGCTTTAACTAAAAAAATTAAATATCAACAATTGCTTTAACTAAAAAATAGCAATAGTTTGAAACCTAGGGTTCATACTAACTACCACTAAAAAATAGCCACTAATCTGTCCTAGGGTTTTTTTAAACTAGGGTTCATACTACCTAATTAACTAGGGTTCATACTAATTCTAATTAAATAACTAGCACTAAAAAGTAGCCTAGGGTTCATACTAACTAGCACTAAATAGCTAGGGTTCATAATAAGAGAGAGAGAGAGCAGAGAGCAGAGAAGAGGGGAGGGGAGAGTGCTTACAGAGGGCGGAGAGATCGATGGGGTCGAGGGAGACGGCGCCACCGAGGCGCGGCGAGGCGGGGTCGGGGGAGACGGCAAGGCGGGCTCAGGGGAGACGGCGGCGAGGCGGGGTCGAGGGAGACGGCGGCGAAGAGCGAGGGCAGGGGCTCCGGCGAGGTCGAGGAGGAGGAGGCACAGGTGCGCGGCGACGTCGAGGGCAGACTCCGGCGGAGAGCGAGGGCAGGGGCTCCCGCGAGGGCGAGGGCGAGGGCAGGGGCTCCGGCGGCGGCGACAAGGGGAGAAGAGAGAGTGGGGAATTGGGGGAGGAAGCAGAGGAGGGAAGCCCGCGCGAGGGGTTATGTCAAAATAGCTTTAACAGTAGCGTGGGAAAGGAAAACGCGCTGCTGGTAAAACCCGTAGCAGTAGCGCGCTCCTCACAAACTCGCTGCTGCTAAGCTGGGCCCGTCCTGCGGACAAGTTCAAACTTAGCAGTAGCGCCCTACCCTAAAAGCGCGCTACTACTAATTTGCTAGCAGTAGCGCGGTTTGCAGAAGGGCGCTACTAATATACCTAGCATGTCGGCAACGGTGTGGCAATTATAGTAGTAGCGCAACAGTTCCTGTCACGCTACTGCTAAGTGAATAGCAGTAGTGCCCTTTCTGACCACGCGCTACTGCTAAGTAGCAGTAGCATCTTATTTTAACACGCGCTACTGGTAAGATTCTGTGTATAAGGTTTTCCCTAGTAGTGAGGGCCTTCTACAACACCACTCTTTTTGCAAAGGGTGGTTTCTCATGTGGGTAGATCAGACGATCATTAGTGTGTCCATTCAATGGTCAGCAAGGCGACGGATCTTTTCTCATTATCCGTCGGCGGACGTGTAGCGTCCCCCTAAAAACAATGAAATTTTTTTATGTATTTTTTACAAGAAACAAGTTGGCACTTTCTATTCCGGTACAAGTTTTCGTGGGAAAAAAATAGCATAGTTTTTTGTCTAGATTAGAACATGACTTTTTTTGACAAAGATTTGCGTGCAGTAGAAAACATGAACATATTGTGGTGGGAAAAATATTTTTCATTTGTAAATAACCATAAATAACGAGGTACAAAAACTTTTGCAATCACATATGCATCTGTTATACTTATACACCCGCAGTTTGCACATAAATTGGAACCGGATAGACGCAATTGCCTCCTCTCCAAAAGAATTAGGGTTTCTCTACCTCCTGTCGGCGTCGCCGCTGGCCCACCTCGTCTCCCGTGGCCTTAGGGCCATGGAGCGCGGTGGATCCTGGCCCTTACCGGTGGAAGGGCTTCGTTTTAAGATGGTTTTTCAAGTTTTGTTAGGGTTTCTGTCCTACTCAGGAAGGCGAGGCGGCGGCGGCTCCCTGAAGATGGAATAAAGTTCTCCCTGCCTAGCCCGCGTTCCGGTGGTGCGTCTAGCATCATCGGTGGGGATGTGGAGTGGAGGTGTGTCTGCGGTGGATCTGTCTTTGGTGGATTTGCTCAGATATGATTGTCGTTCGTCTTCGTTCATGTGTTTTCAGGTTGGCTCTTTTCGATCCACGCTACTCTTCGTCAGTGGCGGTTGTTGTTCTGGTGGTTGGTCCTATGAGGTTTTAGCATGATGACTTCCTGATTGTCTACTACAAAAAGTTTTGCCCGACTCCGGCAAGGGAGGGACGATGGTAGCGGTGCGCCTTCGGCTTTTCAGTGCTTGTAGTCGTCGCTAAGTGGTTTACGGATCTAAATGTAATCTTTACTATTTCTGGTGTTTTTTTTACATAAAACTCCTCTTTTATTCAAGCATCAAAACAGTAGCATCGTTTACAAGCATTGTACCGTCATGATTGAAGATGAATAGATCGAAAATTTTCTCAAAAAAAACATATTCATCCGTTATGCTTGGTGGGACAGTGTTTTTATTTTGTATTTATTTTGAAAGATGTTGGTGGGATAGTTGAACACTCCTACTTGGATCCAAATCGGGCAGCTGGATGGTAGGCACCGTCGTACGCAGCACAAAACAATGAATGCATCATGCCGAGTGAATGCGTTTTTTTTTTTGCTGCCTCCTTAGGGGATACAAGTAGTAGCATCTGTTCAGACCCACAGACAACGCACACCACACGCCTTGCTGGGAGGCTTTTTATTAGCGGAATACTGTTCCAATTAACAGTACCGCCGAGCACTGTTCCTACGAACAGTACTCCGGGTGAGACACCTGGAACCCGTCCCCGCTGGGGATCGAACCCGGCGGGCTGGCTGGCCACCGCCAAGCACAGCCACTGAGCTACGGCTCAGTCCTCCGAGTGAATGCGATTTGTGCAACTTGATTTGGGAGGAGGGCAGCTCCATCCATCCATCCCACAGCGCATGTGCGCTCCCGTATTCACCCTGACATGCCATTTGAGTACGTACCTGCCCAACGATAAGTTGTCGTCCAACTCTCCATCAAACCACGGCGGCCGGGGGTCCATCGCGGTACGAAGCAAAACCACGGAGCACCCCCGCATTCTCTCCTCCCCCAACGGTAAAAACACACACCATGATCGATCGAAACACCTACTCCTACGTACTAATTTCCTGCGACAAATTGATGTGAGCTGCAACGTCACGTGACACGGAACGGTAGGAGGGAGGGCCACACATGGGAGCAGAGCCGTCGTGGCAGTGACGCCGGCGCCGATGCTGACATGGCTGGAGCCGGTACACGCTAGCTCGCCCTGGCCGCGGCTGCCCCTGGTGGCCACACGCTGTCCGGGGAGGGAGGGAGCACCATAATATCGGCCGGGATCCGAGCCAAGGTACCACTCCTCCACACACACCACACGTAGCATACGGTATTCACACGCCACCAGGCCGTCCGGTCGGCCGGCAAAAGTATCTGGGATCCCTGGGATTTTGCTGCTGGCCTGGCCGCATCTCTGTCTGTCTCCGTTCCTCCGCTTCTTTTTCCCCCATGATGGATCCATGGCCGGGCCGTACGTACAGAGGCCTATATATGTGTGCACTGCATACGCGTCAAAGCAGAAAGGACGCGCCCCATTCGATAAAAAGAAAACAAAGAGAGGACACGAGTCGAGAGCAGAGTGGATGGTATCATAGGATCGGAGCTGTTTTCTAGCCAGGTTGCTGCTGTTCTGCCGCCTTTTCTTTTACCTGCCAGTAGCTTGGCTTGTGTCCATGAATGATTCGGAGAAAGGTGGAATGATTGCTACGAGCAACCGAGCCAGCGCCCCTCCTACGAGCCTAGCCGAGCCCATCATGTGCCACAACCTGGACGTGCCTGTGTACTACACTGGCGTGGAGAAAGAAGAATCGGTCTGTGTAGTCAGTTTGACAACGGCCATTCCAGAGAGCACGGCTGTTGTTGCTCAGTTGTCCGGCCGGCATGCAGGACGAGTCGATCTTGAGTGAGATACTACCAAACAGATCGGATCTATCTAGCATAGGAAAATACCTGTAGCGGTAGGCCTTAACTGGTTTGTCGCAGTCCCGTTTGGCACCCGATCGACGCGCAACTTGCATGCGCGGCGAATGGAACGGCCGGGTAGCGATAACGATCGCTCCTTCGATCTCGCGCGCGCACGGTACGGCCTAGGTTGGTAAAGCTAGCCACCACCAACAAACCGTGACGCCAAGGACGGTCGTACGCCCCATGGCCCGAGTGTGTCTTGTCCAACAATGACCCTGTCGAGTCACCCACTCAACCTCGCCCTCAGCCCCACCCCACACGCAGACATGCATCGGCATCGGGTGGATGGCACAAATGATGCCGGGTGCAGGCGGTGACCATGCTCTCGGCATGGCATGGCATGCATGGGGCGCCCGCGCGCTCCTTGGCCGATTGGGCTCTAATTAACGGGCATGCACGGCATCTCCCCTGTTCTGCATGCACCTCTGCGCCGGCGCGTACGTCGAGCTAGCGCATGCATGCGCGCTCTCTCCGGCCTCCTCGGCTACGATCTCGATCACTAATCACGGCCACTGGCTTGAAAGAGCCGGCCGGGACCAGAACTGGTCACGTCTCAGTGTCTCACCAACCGATAGGCTTAGTTTTAGTTTGGTTGTTAGTTAAGGCGTTCATGACAGACAGATGCAACAGAAGCTTGATTGTTACCACCTTTTCGGGGGGCTTTCACTGTTGGTTCACGTGTGGTCGAGTGATGAGTCGACGTGTTTGTGTGCCGGCCGTGTATATATGGCATGCATGTATGATGTATGTGACGCGGTTTTGGATTATTATGAATGGTTGCTGCTACCTACGGAATATAACGTAGTACCAATTATTAGCACGCTGGCATCATGTGTATTCCCGTTCTTTTTAGGGGAAATCCTAGGTTCACTGGTATGCAACATTTACACTGAGGGCTTCTTCCTTTTTGGAACGTAGGATTTTCATAGGAATGATGGAGGATCTGGATCCTAATGATTTTCCCCCCGATACAAGCCCTTCAGATCATAGGATTGGGGCTAGTAAATTGCTATGAATCCATTCACATGCCCCTTATTCCATGGGATTCTCAACATGAGTTTAAACCTCGTTTTTATTTTTCAAGTTGATTACCAAGAATATCGATGGAAGAAGTATTCGAGCCTTGTCCAGGATATGTTTTCATCGATCTTCGTCCAACCACGAGTATAAGTTTTTCTTTTCTTTCTTGTTTTTTAGTGTAAGTATATCACTGTTTATTCTAATATCAACGGAGTTTGGCGCACATATGCCAATGGTAAATGATGCCTTCCGGACGACCGGCTGAAAATTGCACCGGTCGCCTCAGGACGTCATGTGTCGCAGCGGGCCACACACACTACCCACATTTACTTTTCCCTTATCTTTTCATCGCGGTTGCAACCAAATTACCCATTCCCTTCCGAGAAGGCCAATTTGGCTCCCGGGCTCAGCTGCACCCGCTCCGACTAAAAAAATCAAAACAAATACTAGAAAAATTCAAAAAATTCCAATTTTTTTAGTGTGGTAGATATTTTGATGCGTGAGGTTCGCTGCAAATTTCAACTCGTTTGGACATTTGAGCAGCTCTCTGCAAAAAAGACAAAATCGGGGTCTGTAAAAAAGTTTATTGTTCACGAACTGTTTTGACCCGATTTGTCTTTTTTGCCGAGAGCTGCTCAGATATCCAAATGAGTTGAAATTTGGAGCAGACCTCACGCATCAAATTATCTACCACACACAAAAAATTTGGATTTTTTTGAATTTCTCTAGTATTCGTTTTGAATTTTTCTGAGCGGGAGCATCTGAGCCCGGGCTCAGATGCGGATTTTCGTTCCCTTCCCTTATTCTTTTCTTTCAATCACCGGACACCGTCTGCTCCCAATCCTCTATGAATCATACGCGCTACTGGCACCAGTCGTGAGGAGAGGGATGCATCATCTGTGATGCAGCTGCCGCGCCGGTGCTGTGGGGGATGGCCATGCCTCCGACGAGCTTCCGAGCCGCGCCAATCTGCGTTGTTTCATCGAGGGAAGACGTGGGTACCGACGGGGATGGGAGGAGCTACAACGACGACGACCGGAGGGACGACTAGATGCAGTGACGCAGGGGCATTTGGGTGGAGCTGTTTTGCATTCATGGTGGAACGGGGTAGTCACGACATGCTGAACCTGTGCGCTGTGTTGCCGCGACCAATGACGGTGAGCTTGTGTACCCATGCTCCAAGCACCGACGGGGATGCTATGGCCAGCGAGAGCGGTGCTGTAACCGGTGTTGTGCGGTGCTGGAACCAATGAGAGGAGATGCTGGAAGCGATGTTGCGTGGTGCTGGAACCGGTGTTGTGCGGTGCTGGAACCAGTGAGAGGAGATGCTGGAAGCGAGGTTGCGTGGTGCTGGTGTTGGAAATATGCCCTAGAAGCAATAATAAAATGGTTATTATTATATTTCCTTAATCATGATAAAAGGTTTATTATTCATGCTATAATTGTATTGACCGGAAACTTAAATACATGTGTGGATACATAAACAAATACCGTGTCCCTAGTGAGCCTCTACTAGACTAGCTCGTTGATCAAAAGATGATTAAGGTTTCCTAACCATACACATGTGTTGTCACATGATAATGGGATCACATCATTAGGAGAATGATGTGATGGACACGACTCATCCGTTAGCTTAGTATATGATCGTTCAGTTTATTGCTACTGCTTCTTAATGTCAAATACATATTCCTTCGACCATGACATCATGCAACTCCCGGATACCGGAGGAATACCTTCTGTGCTATCAAACGTCACAACATAATTGGGTGATCATAAAGATGCTCTACAGGTATCTCCGAAGGTGTCTGTTGAGTTGGCGTGAATCAAGATTGGGATTTGTGTTGGGGAACGTAGTAATAATTCAAAATTTTCCTACGTGTCACCAAGATCAATCTAGGAGATGCTAGAAACAAGTGAGAGGGAGTGCATCTTCATACCCTTGAAGATCGCTAAGCGGAAGCGTTACAAGAACGCGGTTGATGGAGTCGTACTCGCGGCAATTCAAATCGCGGAAGATCCGATTCAAGCGCCGAACGGACGGCGCCTCCGCGTTCAACACACGTACAGCCCGGGGACGTCTCCTCCTTCTTGATCCAGCAAGGGGAGAGGAGAAGTTGAGGGAGAGCTCCGGTAGCACGACGGCGTGGTGGTGGAGCTTGCGGTTCTCCGGCAGGGCTTCGCCAAGCACTACGGAGGAGGAGGAGGAGTTGGAGGGGGGAAGGGCTGCGCCAGGGGCAAGGGGTGCAGCTCCCATGCACCTCCCCACTATACATAGGGGTGGAGGGGGCTGGTTTCTTGCCCTCCAAGTCCATTGGGGCGTTGGCAAAGGTGGGAGGAAAGAAATCCCATCCTTTCCCTTCCCCACCGATTGTTATCCCCCCTTTTTAGGGATCTTGATCTTATCCCTTCGGGATATGATCTTATTCCTTCTAAGGGGGGATCTTGGTGAGCCTTACCAGGGGTGTGGGGCCTTGCCCCCACTTCCCACGTTCATGTGGGTCCCCCCATGCAGGTGGGCCCCACTCTGGAACCTTCTAGAACCTTCCCGGTACAATACCGAAAAATCCCGAACATTTTCCAGTGGCCAAAATAGGACTTCCCATATATAAATCTTTACCTCCGGACCATTCCGGAACTCCTCGTGACATCCGAGATCTCATCCGAGACTCCGAACAACTTTCGGTAACCACATACAATTCCCATTACAACTCTAGCGTCACCGAACCTTAAGTGTGTAGACCCTACGGGTTCGGGAACCATGCAGACATGACCGAGACACCTCTCCGGCCAATAACCAGTAGCGGGATCTGGATACCCATATTGGCTCCCACATGTTCCATGATGATCTCATCGGATGAACCACAATGTCGGGGATTCAATCAATCCCGTATACAATTCCCTTTGTCCATCGGTATGTTACGTGCCCGAGATTCGATCGTCGGTATCCCTATACCTTGTTCAATCTTGTTACTGGCAAGTCTCTTTACTCGTTCCGTAACGCATGATCCCGTGGCTAACTCCTTAGTCACATTGAGCTCATTATGATGATTCATTACCGAGTGGGCCCAGAGATACCTCTCCGTCATACGGAGTGACAAATCCCAGTCTCGATTTGTGCCAACCCAACAGACACTTTCGGAGATACCTGTAGTGCACCTTTATGGTCACCCAGTTACGTTGTGACGTTTGATACACCCAAAGCATTCCTACGGTATCCGGGAGTTGCACAATCTCATGGCCTAAGGAAATGATACTTGACATTAGAAAAGCTCTAGCAAACGAACTACACGATCTTGTGCTATGCTTAGGATTGGGTCTTGTCCATCACATCATTCTCCTAATGATGTGATCCCATTATCAACGACATCCAATGTCCATGGTCAGGAAACCACAACCATCTATTGATCAACGAGCTAGTCAACTAGAGGCTCACTAGGGACATGCTGTGGTCTATGTATTCACACATGTATTACGGTTTCCAATTAATACAATTATAGCATGAACAATAGACAATTATCATGAACAAGGAAATATAATAATAACCATTTTATTATTGCCTCTAGGGCATATTTCCAACAGTCTTCAACTTGCACTAGAGTCAATAATCTAGTTACATTGTGATGAATCGAACACCCATAGAGTTCTGGTGCTGATCATGTTTTGCTCGTGGAAGAGGTTTAGTCAACGGATCTGTGACATTCAGATCCGTATGTACTTTACAAATATCTATGTCTCCTTCTTGAATATATTCATGAATGGAGTTGAAGCGGCGCTTGATGTGCTTGGTCTTCCAGTGAAACCTGGGCTCCTTGGCAATGGCAATAGCTCCAGTGTTGTCACAGAAGAGAGTCATCGGGCCCGACACATTGGGAATCACTCCTAGGTCGGTGATAAACTCCTTCATCCAGACTCCTTCCTGAGCTGCTTCCGAAGCAGCTATGTACTCCGCTTCACATGTAGATCCCGCCACGACGCTTTGCTTGCAACTGCACCAGCTGACTGCCCCACCATTCAAAATGTACACGTATCCAGTTTGTGACTTGGAGTCATCCAGATCTGTGTCAAAGCTAGCATCGACGTAACCCTTTACGACGAGCTCTTCGGCACCTCCATAAACGAGAAACATATCCTTAGTCCTTTTCAGGTACTTCAGGATATTCTTGACCGCTGTCCAGTGTTCCATTCCAGGATCACTTTGGTACCTCCCTACCAAACTTATGGCAAGGTTCACATCAGGTCTGGTACATAGCATGGCATACATAATAGAGCCTATGGCCGAGGCATAGGGGATGACACTCATCTTTTCTCTTTCTTCTGCCGAGGTCGGGCGTTGAGCTGCGCTCAATCTCACACCTTGCAATACAGGCAAGAACCCCTTCTTGGACTGATCCATATTGAACTTCTTCAATATCTTGTCAAGGTATGTGCTTTGTGAAAGACCAATGAGGCGTCTCGATCTATCTCTATAGATCTTGATGCCTAATATGTAAGCAGCTTCTCCAAGGTCCTTCATTGAAAAACACTTATTCAAGTAGGCCTTTATGCTTTCCAAAAGTTCTATATCATTTCCCATCAACAGTATGTCATCCACATATAATATGAGAAATGCTACAGAGCTCCCACTCACTTTCTTGTAAATGCAGGCTTCTCCATAAGTCTGTATAAACCCAAACGCTTTGATCATTTCATCAAAGCGAATGTTCCAACTCCGAGATGCTTGCACCAGCCCATAGATGGAGCGCTGGAGCTTGCATACTTTGTCAGCATTCTTAGGATCGACAAAACCTTCCAGCTGCATCATATACAATTCTTCCTTAAGGAAACCATTAAGGAATGCCGTTTTGACGTCCATTTGCCAGATCTCATAATCATAGAATGCGGCAATTGCTAACATGATTCGGACGGACTTCAGCTTCGCTACGGGTGAGAAGGTCTCATCGTAGTCAACCCCTTGAACTTGTCGATAACCCTTAGCAACAAGCCGAGCCTTATAGACGGTCACATTACCATCCGCGTCAGTCTTGTTCTTAAAGATCCACTTATTCTCTATGGTTTATTGGGCCAACGAGGGAAGCACACCAGCCCACAAGGGGCTGGTGCGCCCCCCTCTAGGCCGCCGGCCCTAGGAAGGAAAGGGAGGAGGGCTAGCCCCTCCTGCCTTCCCCTCCACATGAGAGAAATGAAAGGGGGGGCACCTCCCCTCCTGCCTTCTCCCCAGCGCCAAGAAAGGAAGGGGGCGCGGCCAAGGCAGGAGCCCAGGGCGGCCGCCGGCCCTCTTGGGGGCGCCCTAGGCTGCCTCCCCTCCTCCCCCACCTATATATATGAGAGGAGGGAGAGGGGCAACACACACCACGATCCCCAAGCCGTGTGCGGTGCCCCGTCTCCCTCTAGTTCTAGTTCCTCCTCCGTCCACGTCCGTTGTGCTTGGCGAAGCCCTGCGGATAGTTTCATCACCTCCGTCACCATGCCGTCGTGCTGCCAGAACTCATCTACTACTTTGCCTCTCTTGCTGGATCGAGAAGGCGAGGACGTCATCGAGCTGAACGTGTGCTGAATGCGGAGGTGCCGTACGTTCGGTACTTGATCGGGACAGATCATGAAGGTGTACGACTACATCAACCGCGTTGATAAATGCTTCCACTTAGCGATCTACAAGGGTATGTAGATGCTCTCCCCCTCTCGTAGCTATGCATCTCCATGGATAGATCTTGCATGTGCATAGAATTTTTTTGTTTTCCATGCAACGTTCCCCAACAGTGGCATCATGAGCCAGGTCTATGCGTAGATGATATGCACGAGTAGAAGACAAAGGAGTTGTGGGCGGTGATGTTCATACTGCTTACCACCAACATCTTATTTGATTCGGCAGCATTGTGGGATGAAGCGGCCCGGACCAACCTTACATGTCCACGTACATAAGACCGGTTCCACCGACTGACATGCAACTTGTTTTGCATAAAGGTGGCTGGCGGGTGTCTGTTTCTCCTGCTTTAGTTGAATCAAATTTAACTATGGCCGATCCTTGCAGAAGGTTAAAACAGCAAACTTGATAATCACCGTTGTGGTTTTGCGTAGGTAAGAACGGTTCTTGCTAGTTGCCCGTAGCAGCCACGTAAAATTTGCAACAACAAAGTAGAGTACGTCTAACTTGTTTTTGCAAGGCATGTTGTGATGTGATATGGTCAAGATATGATGTGATATATGTTGATGTATGAGATGATCATGTTTTGTAATAAGTTCACGACTTGCATGTCGATGAGTACAACAACCGGCAGGAGCCTTAGGGTTGTCTTTAATTATTGTATGACCTGCGTGTCAATAACTAAGCGCCATGTAATTGCTTTATGTTATCGCTATGCGTTAGCAATAGTTGTAGAAGCAATAGTTGGCGAGACGACCCCAACGCTACGATGGAGATCAAGGTGTCGTGCCGGTGACGATGGAGATCATGCCGATGCTTTGGAGATGGAGATCAAAAGCACAAGATGATTATGGCCATATCATGTCACATATTTTGATTGCATGTGATGTTTATCCTTTATGCATCTTATTTTACTTAGAACGACGGTAGCATTATAAGATGATCCCTTCACTTAATTTCAAGATAAAAGTGTTCTCCCTGAGTATGCACCGTTGCCAAAGTTCGCCGTTTCGAAGCACCTCGTGATGATCGGGTGTGATAGATTCTACGTTCACATACAACAGGTGTAAGCCAGTTTTGCACATGCAGAATTCTTGGGTTAAACTTGACGAGCCTAGCATGTACAAACATGGTCTCGGAACACTGGAGACCGAAAGGTCGAACGTGACTCATATAGTAGATATGATCAACATAGAGATGTTCACCATTGAAGACTACCCCATCTCACGTGATGATCGGACATGGGTTAGTTGATTTGGATCATGTTATCACTTAGGCAACTTGAGGGATGTTGATTTAAGTGGGAGTTCATTAGTAATTTGATTATTTGAACTGAAATTTATCATGAACTTAGTCTTAATAGTTTTTGCATATCTATGTTGTAGATCAATGGCCCGTGCTACTGTTCCCTTGAATTTTAATGTGTTCCTAGAGAAAGATAAGTTGAAAGATGATGGTAGCAACTACACGGACTGGATCCATAACTTGAGGATTATACTCATTGCTGCACAAAAGAATTATGTCCTTGATGCACCGCTAGGTGACAGACCTGCTGCAGGAGCTACTGCAGATGTTATGAACGTCTGGCAGACTCGATCTGATGACTACTCAGTAGTTCAGTGTGCCATGCTTTACGACATAGAATCGGGACTTCAAAGACGTTTTGAACGCCACAGAGCATATGAGATGTTCCAAGAGCTGAAGTAGATATTTCAAGCTAATGCCTGGGTTGAGAGATATGAAGTCTCCAACAAGTTCTATAGTTGTAAGATGGAGGAGAACAGTTCTGTCAGTGAACACATACTCAAAATGTCTGGGTATCATAACCACTTGACTCAGCTGGGAATTGATCTTCCAGTTGAGAGTGTTATTGACAGAGTTCTTCAGTCACTACCACCAAGCTACAAAGGCTTCGTGGTGAACTATAATATGCAAGGGATGACAAAAATGATTCCCAAGCTCTTCGCGATGCTGAAACCAGCGGAGGTAGAAATCAAGGAGCATCAAGTGTTGATGGTTAACAAGACCACTAGTTTCAAGAAAAAGGGCAAGGGAAAGAAAGGGTACTTCAAGAAGAATGGAAAGCAAGTTGCTGCTCCCGTGAAGAAGCCCAAAGCTGGACCCAAGCCTGAAACTGAGTGCTTCTGCTGCAAAGGAAATGGTCACGGGAAGCGGAACTGCCCCAAATACTTGGCGGATAAGAAGGATGGCAAAGTGAACAAAGGTATAATTGATATACATGTTATTGATGTGTTCCTTACTAATGCTCATAGTAGCGCCTGGGTATTTGATACTGGTTCGGTTGCTCATATTTGTAACTCGAAACAGGAGCTGCGGAATAAACAAAGATTGGCTAAGGACGAGGTAACGATGCATGTCGGGAATGGTTCCAAGGTCGATGTGATCGCCGTTGGCACACTACCTCTACATCTACCTTCGAGATTAGTTTTAAACCTCAATAATTTTTATTTGGTGCCAGCGTTGAGCATGAACATTATATCTGGATCTTGTTTATTGCGAGATGGTTATTCATTTAAGTCAGAGAATAATGGTTGTTCTATTTATATGAGTAATATCTTTTATGGTCATGCACCTTTGATGAACGGTCTATTCTTATTGAATCTCGATCGTAGTGATACACATATTCATAATATTGATGCCAAAAGATGCAAAGTTGATAATGATAGTGCAACATACTTGTGGCACTGCCGTTTAGGTCATATTGGTGTAAAGCGCATGAAGAAACTCCATGCGGATGGACTTTTGGAATCACTTGATTATGAATCATTTCATACTTGTGAACCATGCCTCATGGGTAAGATGACTAAAACTCCGTTCTCCGGAACAATGGAGCGAGCTAATGACTTATTGGAAATAATACATACCGATGTATGCGGTCCGATGAGTGTTGAGGCACGCGGCGGGTATCGTTATTTTCTAACCTTCACAGATGATTTGAGAAGGTCTGGGTATGTCTACTTGATGAAACACAAGTCTGAAACATTTGAAAGGTTCAAAGAATTTCAGAGTGAAGTGGAGAATCATCGTAACAAGAAAATAAAGTTTCTACGATCTGATCGCGGATGCGAATATTTGAGTTACGAGTTTGGCCTTCATTTAAAACAATGTGGAATAGTTTCACAACTCACGCCACCTGGAACACCACAGCAAAATGGTGTGTCTGAACATCGTAACCATACTTTATTAGATATGGTGCGTTCTATGATGTCTCTTACCGATTTGCCTTTATCATTTTGAGGTTATGCATTAGAGACAGCCGCATTCATGTTAAATAGGGCACCGTCTAAATCCATTGAGACGACACCGTATGAACTATGGTTTGGCAAGAAACCTAAGCTGTCGTTTCTTAAAGTTTGGGGATGCGACGCTTATGTCAAAAGGTTTCAGCCTGATAAGCTCGAACCCAAATCGGAGAAGTGCGTCTTCATAGGATACCCTAAGGAAACTATTGGGTACTGCTACTTCTTGAGCTTGTGTTGATTTTTCCCTTGAAGAGGAAAGGGTGATGCAGCAAAGTAGAGATAAGTATTTCCTTCAGTTAAGAACCAAGGTATCAATCCAGTAGGAGGCGCAAGCAAGTCTCCAATCTATGCACCTGCACAAACTAACAAACACTTGCACTCAACGCGAAAAAGGGGTTGTCAATCCCTTAACGGTCTCGAACAAGAGTGAGATCTAATAGAGAAAGGTATGAAAGATTACTAAAACGTAAAAAAAGAGTAAAAACAAATAAATTGCAGCGAGGTATTTTTTGTTTTTTTGGTTTATAGATCTGAAAATATATGATGGAAAATAGACCCGGGGGCTATAGGTTTCACTAGAGGCTTCTCTCTTGAAAGAAAATAATAGGTGGGTGAACAAATTACTGTCGAGCAATTGATAGAAAACCGCAAAGTTATGACGATATCCAAGGCAATGATTATGAATATAGGCATCACGTCCGTGTCAAGTAGACCGAAACGATTCTGCATCTACTACTATTACTCCACACATCGACCGACTCCTGCCTGCATCTAGAGTATTAAGTTCATAAGAATAGAGCAACGCTTTAAGTAAGATGACATGATGTACAAGGATAAACTCAAGCAATATGATGAAAACCCCATCTTTTTACCCTTGATGGCAACAATACAAATACATGCCTCGCTACCCCTACTATGTCACTGGGTGAGGACACCGCAAGATTAAACCCAAAAGTAAGCACCTCTCCCATTGCAAGAAAAACCAATCTAGTTGGCCAAACCAAACCGATAATTCAAAGAGAAATACAAAGATATTAAATCATGCATAAAAGAGTTCATAGAAGACTCAAATAATATTCATAGATAATCTGATCATAAATCCAAATTCATCGGATCTCGACAAACACACCGCAAAAGAATATTACATCGGATAGATCTCCAAGAACATCGAGGAGAACATTGTATTGAAGATCAAAGAGAGAGAAGAAGCCATCTAGATTCTAGCTATGGGCCCGTAGGTCTTTGGTAAACTACTCACGCTTAATCGGAAGGGCAGCAAGGTTGATGTAGAGGCCCTCCGTGATAGAATCCCCCTCCGGCAGGGTGCCGAAAAAGGCCCCAAGATGGGATCTCACGGGAACAGAAGCTTGCGGCGGCGGAGAAGTATTTTGGTGGACGCCTCTGGTCGTTTGGGAATATTTGGGAATTTATAGGCCAAGAATTAGGGTTGGAGGACTCCCGAGTGGCCCACAAGCCAGGGAGGCGCCCCCCCTAGGGCGCGACCTGAGGGCTTGTGGTGCCCTTGGGACTCTTCTGGCCCCGTCTCCAAGCTCCGTGGATGTCTTCTAGTCCAATAAAAATCATCGTAAAGTTTTATTCCGTTTGGACTCCGTTTGATATTCCTTTTCTGTAAAACTCAAAAACAAGGAAAAAACAGAAACTGGCACTGGGCTCTAGGTTAATAAGTTAGTCCCAAAAATAATATAAAATAGCATATTAATGCATATAAGACATCCAAAACAGATAATATAATAGCATGGAACAATCAAAAATTATAGATACGTTGGAGACGTATCAAGAATCCCCAAGCTTAATTCCTACTCGTCCTCGAGTAGGTAAATGATAAAAACAAATTTTTTGATGTGGAATGCTACCTAACATATTTATCCATGTAATTTTCTTTATTATGGCATGAATATTCAGATCCATAAGATTCAAAACAAAAGTTTAATATTGACATAAAAACAATAATACTTCAAGCATACTAACAAAGCAATCATGTCTTCTCAAAATATCATGGCCAAAGAAAGTTATCCCTACAAAATCATATAGTCTGGCTATGCTCCATCTTCATCACACAAAGTATTTTATCATGCACAACCCCGATGACAAGCCAAGCAATTGTTTCATACTTTTGATGTTCTCAAACTTTTTCAATTTTCACGCAATACATGAGCGTGAGCCATGGATATAACACTATAGGTGGAATAGAATATGGTGGTTGTGGAGAAGACAAAAAGAAGGATAAAGTCTCACATCAACTAGGCGTATTAACGGGCTATGGAGATGCCCATCAATAGATATCAATGTGAGTGAGTAGGGATTGCCATGCAACGGATGCACTAGAGCTATAAGTGTATGAAAGCTCAAAAAGAAACTAAGTGGGTGTGCATCCAACTTGCTTGCTCATGAAGACCTAGGCTAATTTGAGGAAGCCCATCATTGGAATATACAAGCCAAGTTCTATAATGAAAAATTCCCACTAGTATATGGAAGTGTCAAAATAGGAGACTCTCTATCATGAAGATCATGGTGCTACTTTGAAGCACAAGTGTGGAAAAAGGATAGTAACATTGTCCCTTCTCTCTTTTCTCTCATTTTTTTATTTGGGCTTCTTTTGGCCTATTTTATTTTTTGTAAAGTCTGGATTCTCATCCCAACTTGTGAGGGAATCATATCTTCCATCATCCTTTCCTCACATGGGACAATGCTCTAATAATGATGATCATCACACTTTTATTTACTTACAACTCAAGAATTACAACTCGATACTAGAACAAGATATGACTCTATATGAATGCCTCCAGCGGTGTACTGGGATGTGCAATGATCAAGAGTGTCATGTATGAAAATTATGAACGGTGGCCTTGCCACATATACTATGCCAACTACATGATCATGCAAAGCAATATGACAATGATGGTGCGTGTCATAATAAAACGGAACGGTGGAAGTTGCATGGCAATATATCTCGGAATGGCTATGGAAATGCCATAATAGGTAGGTATGGTGGCTGTTTTGAGGAAGGATATATGACGGGTTTAATGCACCGGCAAAAGTTGTGCGGTACTAAAGAGGCTAGCAATGGTGGAAAGGTGAGAGTGCGTATAATCCATGGACTCAACATTAATCATAAAGAACTCACATACTTATTGCAAAAAATTATTAGCTATCGAAACAAAGTACTACACGCATGCTCCTAGGGGGATAGATTGGTAGGAAAAGACCATCGCTCGTGCCCGACTGCCACTCATAAGGAAGACAATCAAAAAATAAATCATGCTCCGACTTCATCACATAACGGTTCACCATACGTGCATGCTACGGGAATCACAAACTTTAACACAAGTATTTTTACCAATGCGCAATTACTCACTAGCATGACTCTAATATCATCATCTTTATATCTCAAAACAAATGCAAGGAATCAAACTTCTCATCTTATTCAACGCTCTTTATATGAAAGTTTTTATTATATCCCTCTTGGATGCCCATCATATTAGCACTAAATTCATAACCTAAGAAAATTACCATGCTGTTTAGAGACTCTCAAAATAATATAAGTGAAGCATGAGAGTTCAACAATTTCTATAAAATAAAGCCACCGCCGTGCTCTAAAAAGATATAAGTGAAGCACTAGAGCAAACTGCCTAGCTCAAAAGATATAAGTGAAGCACATAGAGTATTCTAATAAATTCATGATTCATGCGTGTCCCTCTCAAAAGATGTGTACAACAAGGATGATTGTGGCAAACTAAAAAGAAAGACTCATATCATACAAGACGCTCCAAGCAAAACACATATCATGTGGTGAATAAAAATATAGCCTCAAGTAAATTTACCGATGGACGAAGACAAAAGAGGGGATGCCATCCGGGGCATCCCCAAGCTTAGATTCTTGGTTGTACTTGAATATTACCTTGGGGTGCCTTGGGCATCCCCAAGCTTAGTCTCTTGCCACTCCTTATTCCGTTGTCCATCAAATCTTTACCCAAAACTTGAAAACTTCACAACACAAAACTCAACAGAAAAATCTCATAAGATCCGTTAGTATAATAAAATAAATCACCACTTTAGGTACTGTTATGAACTCATTCTTTATTTAAATTGGTGTAACTAGCACATATGCCCGTGCGTTGCAACGGTAGAGATATTCTTTTGAGAAGCAACAGGAGAGATAATTGATGTGTGCACCAAAAACGGTCTGCACAGTAGTTGGGCGACAGTGCGACGAGATGTGGTCTTGTTACGGATCATGTTTGGCCCGCGACATCTTGATAGTGGTGGGGTTAGTCGGCGTGGCGGCGACCAACCAACTCGTGCCTTTTTTCCTTTGGCTTCGCCCCGTGTCGGGGTTGTGGCCCCCTCCTCATTTGGCGGCTGCGCGGCAACCTTCAGGGCACGGTTGCTTCGCCACTCTCTCCTATTACAATGTAACTGGATGGATTACTAAATACAGTGCATAAATCAAGTTTTATTAGCATAATTCACGCATAACCAGGCAGTCCCTTGTTTATCAGGGTTTATTCTGTTTGATTATTTTAGCGGTCACGTGTCTACAATTCTTTTCATTAGAGCCAATTCAGCATATTCTCTTTTATTGGCTTGTGCCCACAATTTCTTTCAATTATAGCCAAAAAGCATACTCTTTTATCGTCAAATAGCGCATGTGACGCACAATAGTTCGCGTCAGGGCCAGCCCACTGGCAGGCACCAAAAGGACCTGTGTTTGTAAGGCACAAGTATAAATCCAAAAAAAGACAAGTTAAGGATCAAACTCACGACCTAAAAACTCGACTACTGGGTGCTAGCCAATCGAATAAACGGGTCCTGCTTACCAATGACCAGCGCGAACGTTTAAGAAAATACTGCATCACCATATTCAAAACCTTTTTTTTTTCTGAAAATTTTCAAAAATAAATTAATATTCTGAATTGCAAAATATTTTTAAAACATGAACAATTTTTGAAATCCCGAAAAGTTTTTTGAAAATTTCATTCATTCTGGAAAAAGAAGAACAACATTTGAAATAGGGAGATTTCTTTAAAATTCACAAACATTTATTGAAAACATGAACCTTTGAAAAAGCACCAACTTTTTAGAATTTGGGAACAATTTTTTAAAACAGGAACATGTTTCAAAAATTTATAATATTTTTTGAAAATGTGTTTATTTTAACCACGATCATTATTTTTAATTTGTGAACATTTCACTAAACAAGCATATTTATAGAATCTGGAACATATTTTAAAATCCAATTTTATTTTGAAAATCCCAATTTGTTTTGGAGAACACGTTTTTTAGAAAAAATGTAACATTTTCTAAAATGCAATTTTATTTTGAATATCTTGATTTTTTTTGGAAACATAAACATTTTTTAAAAAATTGCATAGTTTCTGTGATTTTGAACAAATTTGGAATGAGAACAAAAATTTCAAGTTTCAAATATTTTTTCAAACAGGTGCAAAATTTTGGAATTCGGAATTATTTTCTAAAAATTGAAACACAAATTGAAATTCTGTTTTTTTATTTTGTATTTAAGAAGAAAAAAAATTCTAAAGTCTATAGGAAAAAAAAAGAAGTAGAGAAAGGAACAAAAAATAAAATAGAAATAAAACACAGAAAAAAAAAGAAAACGGGCAGGCACAGCCTTGCCCCTGTGCGAAGGTCAGACTGTTTGTCGCCATTTGCGGTAAATAGGGTTTTCCCAGCTGTGTGCGAAGGGAAATAAGTGGGCTGGCTTCGATGGGCCATAACGTGAACAGCCCATGTACGAAAATTGTTTTTTCTTTTCTAGCAAATGGACGCACAAAAATTTAGTACCACCTTCGGATAGGAAAAAAACTTTTCGGCGGTGAACGGATGAAAAAATCGCAGAAACGCACCTTACTTTATTAGTAGGTATAGATATCTATTGTATTCCAACTTCTCCATGGTTCATACCCCCCGATACTACCCATAGATTCATCAAAATAAGCAAACAACACATAGAAAACAGAATCTGTCAAAAACAGAACAGTCTGCGAAGATCTGAATTGTAGTCATACTTCTGTAACTCCAAAAATTCTGAAACATAAGGCAAACCTGGAAATTTTTTATATCAATCTTGTGTAAAAATAACAGAGTTTCTCGTTGCTTCTGTGAATTTTTAAAATTCTGTTACTGGACGCAATAGTTTAAGTTTTTCAGCAAAATCAAATCAACTATCACCGTAGACCATCCCAAAGGTCTTGCTTGGTCAAACACTAATTAAAACACCAAATCACAATTACTACAGAGGTAATAATGTGTATTTATTGAAAAATAGAACCAAAATAAAAAAAATAAAAAAAATAAAATTGGGTTACCTCCCAACAAGAGCTATTGTTTAACGCCCCTAGCTAGGCATAAAACATAGATCTAGGTATTGTCATCTTTGGTATGCAAACTATAAGTAGCCCTCATAATAGATTCATATGGCAACTTAATTTTCTTTCTTGGAAAGTTATCCATGCCCTTCCTTAACGGAAATTGAAATCTAATGTTTACTTCTTTCATATCAATAATTGCACCAATCGTTCTAAGGAAAGGTCTACCAAGAATAAATGGAGCATGTAGGATTGCAATCTATATCAAGCACAATAAAATCTACGGGCACATAATTCCTATTTGCAATAATAAGAACATCATTAATACTTCCCATAGGTTTCTTAATAGTGGAATCCGCTAGATGCAAATTTAAAGAACAATCATCAAATTCGCGGAAACCTAACACATCACATAAAGTTTTTGAAATCGTGGAAACGCTAGCATCCAAATCACACAAAGCATGGCACTCATAATCTTTAATTTTAATCTTAATAATAGGTTCCCACTCATCATAAAGCTTTCTAGGGATAGAAACTTCCAACTCAAGTTTTTCTTCAAAAGATTTCATCATAGCATCAACGATATGTTTAGTAAATGCTTTATTTTGATTGTAAGCATGAGGAGAATTCAACATGGATTGCAACAAGGAAATACAATCTATCAAAGATCAATTATCATAATTAAAGTCCTTGAAATCCAAAAGAGTGGGTTCATCGCTACTTAAAGTTTTGACATCTTCAATCCCACTTTTATCAATTTTTGCATTAAGATCTTTAAGCTCCGAATCATTGGGACGCCTTCTAACTAAAGTTGACTCATCTCCAATCTCATATTTATTAAGATTTATATTAGAAAACAAAGATTCAATAGGAGCCACACCAATCACTTTAATATCTTCATCACTATTCTCACAGAAACTAGAAAAACACGCTTTTACAAACCAATCTCGCTTAGCACGCATCCTAGCGGTTCTTTCTTTACACTCATCAATAGCAATTTTAATAGCTTTCAGAGATTCATTGGGTGGCATAGATCTAATTTTTAAAGAATCAATCTCAAGGGAAATTCTATCAACGTTCCTAGCCAAATCATCAATCTTGAGCAATTTTTCTTCAACCATAGCATTAAAATTCTTTTGAGAATTAATGAAATCTTTAATATTGTTCTCAAGATCAGAGGGTATTTTATTATAATTTCCATAAGAATTGTTGTAAGAATTACCATAATTATTAGAGGAATTACTAGGAAACGGCCTAGGGTTGAAATTACCTCTATACGCGTTATTACCAAAAGTGTTCCTACCAACAAAATTCATATCCATAGATTCATTATTATTCTCAATCAAAGTGGACAAGGCATATAATTAGGATCAATAGGAGCACTCTTACCAGCAAACAATTTCATAAGTCCATCCATCTTTCCACTCAAAGTATTAATTTCTTCAATCGCATGCACTTTTTACTAATAGAAGATCTTTCGGTATGCCATTGAGAATAATTAGCCATACTATTATCTAGGAGTTTAGTAGCTTCTCGTAATGTAATTTCCATAAAAGTACCACCCGCGGCGAAATCCAAAAGATTTCTAGATGCAAAATTCAATCCGGCATAATTTTTTTGTATGATCATCCATAAACTTAAACCATGAGTAGGGCAATTTCTTATCATCAATTTCATACTCTCCCAAGATTGTGCAACATGTTCATGATCAAGGTGCTTAAAATTCATTATGTTGTTCCTAAGGGAGATGATTTTAGTGGGAGGAAAATACTTGGAAATAAAAGCATCTTTACACTTGTTCCATGAATTAATACTATTTTTAGGCAAAGATGAAAACCAAGTTTTAGCACGATCTCGTAGTGAGAACGAAAATAGCTTCAATTTAACAATATCATTATCCACATCTTTTTTCTTTTGCATATCACACAACTCAACGAAAGTATTTAGATGGGATGCGGCATCCTCACTAGGAAGGCCGAAAAATTGATCTTTCATAACAAGATTCAGCAAAGCGGCATTAATTTCATAAGATTCCGCACTAGTGGCGGGAGAAATCGGAGTACTAATAAAGTCATTATTATTAGTATTGAAAAAGTCACACAATTTGGTATTTTCTTGAGACATCGTGGCAAGGCAAATGATCTAACACACGCGCAAACTGTCGGCGTTCTGGGAACCAGGGTACCCAGACTTGCCTGCCTGCGGCCCACAACGTGGCTCTCTCGACGGCCTGGTATGGCTCATCTGCAAGACTACCAAGACAAGACCCTCGCGAGGCCTCCCCGGCCTCGTGAGGTGGACGACACCAAGACCTCTAGAGGAGCGGCCTCCCAAGGTTGCCTCCCGAGGAGCGGAGATTTCTATGCAGGTACCCAGCCTCCCGAGGCTGTGATGACGTGAGCCATGACGACCAAGGCCAGGCGGGCGCCATCGGGCGCAGCGGAGGCAGTTTCCCTTTCAGTGCTAAGGGAGCAAGGACAGGCGTGGGTTCCCAAGGAGCCCTCCAAAGGTTTCCATTCCGGTGCAACGAGACCAAGACCACGAGATCGGCAGGACGGATGTCATCACCAAGCCCACCGCTGCGTCACGACCAGAAGCTTTACAGGCAAGGACCACCTTTTGTCAGGATAAGATGTACTACTTGTCCCCTTTCGAATTGGCCACTTTGGGATCCCTTCCCGCCTAAGTTTTGATGGAAGAGGACCGAGGCCACTATAAATATAGGTTAGCCACCACCATAGAGGGAGAGGCCCATTCTCATTCCCTGAGCCCTCACGAGGCAGCTCATCCACTGTACTAGTTCATCCTCAACCTCCTTCTGAGGCCAATCCACCACAAAGCAGAAGTAGGGTTTTACACCGCAAGGTGGCCTGAACCTGGGTAAACTGCCGTGTCCATCTTCTTCCCCGCTCGAGCGTGTAGCCGGCGAGGCTAGGCTGTTGGGCGACGAGCTCGAGGCTCGAGAGGTTGAGATCTTCGCACATGCCCCAGAGTTCGAACCTTCGCGGTCTGCGGAGCCCTGAATCCGACATTTAGCGCACCAGGTAGGGGTGTGTCGAAGCTCCGCCTCCTCGCCAGCCGAACTCCGCCCTCGCCTCGTGGTTCCCATGGCGGGCGCCATCCCACCGACCTGGCCGCTGGGCACCTACGGTGGCATCGCGGGCCATCCGGCCTTCATTCCCAGCCTGCAGCGGGTGCAGTGGCCGGAGAGGTTCCGACCGGCGCTGCCCTCGTGGTATGACGGCGCAGCGAACCCCGAGGAGTTCCTCCAGCTGTACACGCAGGCCATCCAGGTGGCGGGTGGCGATGACAAGGCCATGGCAAATTGGCTCCCTATGGCCCTCGCGGAGATGCCACGCTCCTGGCTGCGCGGCCTCCCCGAGGCCTCGGTGTCCTCCTGGGAGGAGCTCCGCGACCGATTCATCGCGCGCTTTGCGGCGCTGGCGGCCCATGCCGTCGCGTCCATCATCGGCGGGTCGCAGGCGCCCGCCTCAGGATGCCATGTCAAGAAGCTCTTCCGTCAAGCGAGAGCTGCTCGGCCAGGGCACGAGGCCTCTCGAGGCCGCGAGGCGCCTGAGACCGACATCACCTTCGACTCTAGGGATCACCCTGAAACCACGGTTGGCACCGGTGCGCTCCCCATGCTGTGCACACCCACCATCAGCAACGTCTCGGTCACTAAGACCCTCATCGACGGCGGCGCCGGCCTCAATGTCCTCTCTGTGGAGGCTTTCGACCTGCTTCAGGTGCCTTACGACCAGCTCGCGCCCACCAAGCCCTTCTCGGGGGTGGTTAAGGGCTCTACCACCCCCGCTAGGGCAGATACACCTCCCAGTCACCTTTGGCATGCGCGACAACTACCACACCAAGCTCGTCGACTTCGATGTCGCCCACATCGGCCTCCCGTACAACGCCATCCTTGGGTATCCGACCCTTGCCAAGTTCATGGCAGCGACCCATCCGGGTTACAACGTCATCAAGATGATAGGCACCAGCGGCGTCGTCACGGTGGTCGGGGATACGAAGGACACAGTCCAGACCCTCAGGCTCACCTACAAAGTTGCGGCGTCCACGTGCCCTGGTGCCAAGGACGCCTCGGGGGCCCCGGAGGCCGCGCCCGCGAAGAAAAAGCAGTTGTTCTCTCAGGACCGAGCCGAGACGAAATAGGTGCCTGTCGATAGTGGGGGTGCCGGCCTACCCCCGGACCAAGAAGAGGCATTGGTTGACTTCCTGAGAGTCAAGAAAGATGTATTTGCATGGGAGGCATCCGACCTTGTTGGTGTCCCGAGGGAGGTGATTGAGCACCACTTGATGGTGTGCCCCAGTGCGCGCCCTGTGAAGCAAAAGGTGCGGCGTCAAGCACAAGAGAAGCAAGCATTCATCATCCAGGAGGTTCGCAAGTTGCAAGAGGCCGGTGTCATTCGGGAGGTGCGACACCCAGATTGGTTAGCAAACCCTGTGATCATCCCCAAGAAAGGGGGGAAGGAGGGCATGTGCGTCGACTTCACGAGCCTCAACAAGGCCTGCCCGCCGAGTGCATCGACCAGATCATGGACTCCACCGCCGAGTGCGATCTGCTGTGCTTTTTGGATGCGTTCTCAGGGTATCACCAAATCAAGATGGCGGTGTAGGATGTCGAGAAAACAGCCTTCATCTCCCCGTGCGGTGTGAACTGCTACACCTACATGCCCTTCGGGCCGCGGAACGCTGGAGCGACCTTCCAGAGATTGATGCACATAGCCCTCGGGACACAGCTGGGGAGAAATGCAGAGGCATACGTTGATGACATCGTGGTCAAGTTGTGAAAGGCAAAGACCCTGTTCGAAGACCTGGAAGAGACATTCGCCAACCTGCGCAAGGTAAACCTGAGGCTCAACCCGGAGAAGTGCGTGTTTGGAGTCCCGTTTGGCAAGCTGCTAGGCTTCCTAGTATCGTACAGAGGGATCGAGGCCAACCCCGAGAAAGTCAAGGCGATAGAGAGGATGAGCCCGCCTCAGACCCTCAAAGAGATGCAGAAGCTCGCGGGCTGCATGACCTCCTTGGGGCGCTTCATCTCCAAGCTTGGCGAACGTGCCCTTCCCTTTTTCAAGATGATGAAGAAGAAGGGCCCCTTTGAGTGGACCCCAGAGGCTGAGGCATCCTTTGAGGACCTCAAGAGATACCTCACGAGCCCACCTGTCATGGTGGCGCCTCGCCCTCATGAGCCCTTGCTGCTCTACTTGGCGGCCACCCCCCCCCACTCGGCTAGCGCGACACTCGTGGCGGTTTGGGAATCACCGGCTTGTGCAGGCGCAAGACAAGGTGGCCCACAGGGAGTCGCGCAGCCTTCGCCGCCCAGGATGGCGCTCCTGAGAATCCCATCGCTCCAGAGGCCGGAGAGGCCCCCGAGCCCCTCGCGCCACGCGCATGACAAGGGGCCGATGACGCCTCGACTCTCGTCGAGCACCCGGTGTACTTCATCAGCACAGTGCTACAGGATGCGCGCGCGCGTTACCCCATGCAGCAGAAGCTTCTGCTCGCGCTCCTGGTCGCTTCGAGGAAGCTGCGCCATTATTTCTAGGGCCACCCCATCAAGGTCGTCTCTGCATACCCCTTGGAGAAGGTGCTCCGTAGCCCCAACACCGCCGGAAGGGTTGCGGAGTGGAACATCAAGCTGCAGGCTTTCCAGCTGGAGTTCAGCATGACCAGGGTCATTAAAGGTGCGGCCCTCACCGATTATGTAGCAGAATGGACGGACGCTCCAGACCGAGGGCAGGACGAGGGCCAATCCCTTGTCCCTGGCGATGAGGCACCTGATGGTTGGGCCATGCACTTTGACGGTGCCTTAGCGCGGCAGGGCACGGGGGCTGGAGTCGTACTCATCTCACCGACCAAGGACAAGCTTTACTACGCTGTGCAGCTCTATTTTCAGTATGGTGAAAAGGTCTCCAATAACATCACGGAATTCGAGGGCTTGATTGCTGGCCTCAGGGCCGTGGCCACCCTGGGGGTCAAGCGCCCCACCATCAAGGGCGACTCCCAGCTCCTCGTCAACTTCTCCAACAAAGAGTACAAACCTAAGGACGAGCACATGGAGGCTTACTTGGAGGAGGTACATAAAATTGAAAAGCGTTTCCTGGGCTTGGAATTGCAGCACGTCCCGTGCGGCAAGAACAAGGAAGCAGACAACATCGCCAAGAGGGCGTCTCACCGCGAGCCTCAGAAGCCCAGCATTTTCGACGAAAGGCTCTTCGAGCCATCGGCAGCGCCACCAGTCGCAGGTCCGGTGCTACTCCGAGAGGAGCCACCGCCGGTCCCGCCCTCAGGCGCCCCGCCCTGCGGCTTGACCTCGGGAGCCCGCCTACTCCTGGCATTGGAGCCGCAAGACGGCTGCTGGACTCAGGAGTTCAAGGTCTACCTTCTCCGTGGCACCTTACCGGAGAAGGAAGAGGACGCGGAGCGCGTGGTTCGCCAAGCTACTGCTTATTGCTTGCAGGATGGTGAGTTGTACCGGAAGCACCTCAACGACGTCTCGCTGCGATGCATATCCAGGGAGCAAGGGCATGAGCTGTTGGCCGACATCCACGGCGGAGATTGTGGACACCACTCTTCATCGCACACCCTCGTTGGCAAGGTGTTCCGCAGCGGGTTCTACTGACCCACGGCGCTCAACGACGCCACCGAGCTGCTGCGATCCTGCGAGGCCTGCCAGTTCCACGCCAAGCAGATCCATCAGCCCGCGCAAGGCCTCCAGACCATCCCACTCTCATGGCCCTTCGTGGTCTGGGGGCTGGATATCTTGGGCCCATTCCCTCGGGCAGCTGGTGGATACCGTTACCTCTACGTCGCCATCGACAAGTTCACCAAGTGGGCAGAGGTGGAGCCTGTGCGCACCATCCCCGCTGGCTTCGCCGTCAAGTTCATCAAGGGCCTCGTGAGCCGTTTCGGGGTCCCCAACCGTATCATTACTGACAATGGCTCCCAATTCACCAGCAACCTCTTCAGGGCATATTGTGCTAACCTTGGAACACAGATATTGTCGTGGTGGGCGCACGACAGATGCCAAAGGATGGCTAAAGAGAGGGGCAGGCTCGAGGGCACCGGTGGGCTCCAGAGGCGAGGTCAGCATGAGCGAGAGAGGAACGCAAGACATACCCAGGTTCGGGGCTCTCCGGAGAGATAACACCCCTAGTCCTGCCGAGTGTGGTTTATATGTGGATGGTACAAGCTTGCTCCTAGAGCTGTTTCGGGGAGGAAGGAAGACAGGCCAAAGCATAGGCTGCTCCTTCTCCTTGTGTATGTATTCTACTGATGATCTCTCTCTATGTGTCTGTCCTCGTGCATGGAGGTTTCCTGGGGGGGGGGGGTTATAGGTCAACCCCCCAGGGTTACAATGGTAAAGTTACATGGCCGTGGGGCCGGGATGTCAGCGTCTGGGAAGCCGACGCTGGGGCCCGCCGGGTACCAGGGTACGCCGGGTTCTCCGGGCGCGGGCCCCGTGCGCCAGAGGGCACTGTTCTCCATCTTGTCATGCGTCACGGAGTGGTTGGGCCAGCTCGGCTACAGGGGCGCGTCGCCTGGTCACCGTCAGCTTGCGTCAGCCGGAAGGGGGATGCACTGTAGCCATGCCGGCCCTGGTAAGCGTGGTAGGTGGGCCACTGTTGCCACGCTCCTGCTGGTCAGCGGGTTTGGTGGGCCACTGTAGCCACGCTCATCCCTTCATGGGGACTTGTTTCGTCGTACGCCATGGACGGGACGGGAGCTGACCCGCGGCCAGGTTGAGGGGCGCACTGTGGTTGCGCTTACTTGTTGAAGAAGTCTTGACTTGCTGGGGCTGGCCGGCATGCCCCAGCTGGCTTGGCCGGGTTGCGGGACCTGGACGGGTTGAGGAACCCGGCCAAGGGCAAGCTGGATTGAGGGGCGTTGCTAGCCCCGATGTTTTTGAAAATGATCCGGGTTCTGTTGCCTGCCCGGGGTCCATCCCCCCGACAGATATGCTACGCTTCGGTGGCGCACCCGCGGAGCAACGGCCAGGCCGAGCACGCCAACGCGGAGGTCCTGAGGGGCCTCAAGAGGAGGAGCTTCAAGAAAAAGCTCGAGGCTTGCGGCAGGGGTTGGCTCGGTGAGCTTCAGTCCATGTTGTGGTCCATCAGCACCACCGCGACTAAGCCCACCGGCGAGACCCCGTTCTTTCTCGTCTACGGGGCTGAGGCGGTCCTCCCACATGAGGTCAAGCATTGCTCCCCGCGGGTCTTGGCATTCAACGAGGCGCGTTAGGATGCCTCGTGGGGAATGAACCTCGTGCTCGGGGAGGAAGCTCGCCGCTAAGCCTCGCTCCGCGCCGCGAGGTACAAGCAGGCGCTGCGGCGATACCATTGCCGTAGCATCCGCTCCCTTTGTAACCGGACACGGACGCGACAGTTCTTTTGCTTGCCTTTGTAACCAAATTTGCTGTTTCTTGGAATGAAATTTGAGGTTTTCGCGTCTTTATTCAAAAAGGGAGGGAATTCTTCTTTTTCTTTTCGTTGCTCCCTGCAGTGTCCCCTCTCTTGACTTTCGTTCTTAAGTGGTGTAGTGGTTGCCCAAAGCCACTCCATCATGCCCCGCGAGCGGGGGCTGGGCACGGTATGCCTAAGCTGGCTTAGGCCGCTCACGCGCACACCTCGCCAAGGCCTTGGCATCCGAATCCTCGCGCGGCGCTCTCGAGCGAGCTAGCGGGCACGCACCGATTTCGGCCCCTCGGCCTCAGGAGTGCTCGCCTCCTGGCCCTGCCGGGCATCACGCCCCGGCGCGATAATAATGGCCGGCCCTCGCTTGGGGGCTCCAGAGGCCTACGCAAGGCCTCTTCGCCAAGGAACCCTACGTAAATTGCCCCCCGGAGGCCTCGCGGGGTCATGCCATTCAAGGCTCCGGAGCTTGTCGAGGGGCCTCCTTAGGTCGCTCTGGTACTCTAACTACACCGTCACCAGGAGAAGCTCCGGAGGAGCGCACCACAAGCAAAAGAAGAACAAGGAAATCTTTTTGGGTTTTCTTTTTAAATACTACAACTAACTACACTAGAAAGAAAAACCGAAAAGAAACAAGGAATATATTTTTTTCTCAAAGTTTTTCAAACGCATAAAAAGAAAGCGAGAAAATAAATTTAGCATGGATAATACAATGAAAAAGTATGAACACCGACAACTGGAATGAAAATATGTGAACATGAATGTAGTGTCGGTGGAAATACGTACTCCCCCAAGCTTAGGCTTTTGGCCTAACTTGGTAATCACCACTCGAAGAAACCATGGGGTCCTATGTTGAAGTGCTGGGGAGCGGGCACCTGAGGGTCCCACTCCAGAGGCTCTTGGTCTGCCACAGCCAGGTTGTTCCGGTAAGCGACAATGTCTTCAGGCATAATCCGGTATCCGCCCCTAGCAATAGGATCAAATAAAGCAAGTGCAGGCAATGGAATAATATCACGAGTGTTCTCACTGAAAACCAGGTTATAAGGAACAGGAATGTCAGTGATCTCGCCATCAATAAACTGGAGGTGTGCCATAGCCTGACAATCTAAATAAACCTTGGGTAAAGGATAATCATGTTGGCGTATCTGAATGTTAAAGTGACTCGCTAAACGAGTAGCATAAATACCACCATGTATTTTACCCTTGGATCTATTAATGTGGAGGCGACGTGGCACAATAGCCCCCAAGCTATAAGTGTTGTCGCCGTAAAGTGCACGGCGTAAAACAGTGAAGTCTGGGGCACTGAGTGCACCTACCTTCTCTCTAGCAAGCAAACACTTCGCAATGAATAGAACAAAATAATGCACGACAGGAAAATGTAAGCTAGTGGCGGTGACACCTGACACCCCTCTCTCATCCTGTTGGGGAACGTAGTAATAATTCAAAATTTTCCTACGTGTCACCAAGATCAATCTAGGAGATGCTAGCAACAAGTGAGAGGGAGTGCATCTTCATACCCTTGAAGATCGCTAAGCGGAAGCGTTACAAGAACGCGGTTGATGGAGTCGTACTCACGGCGATTCAAATCACGGAAGATCCGATTCAAGCGCCGAACGCACGGCGCCTCCGCGTTCAACACACGTACAACCCGGGGATGTCTCCTCCTTCTTGATCCAGCAAGGGGAGAGGAGAAGTTGAGGGAGAGCTCCGGCAGCACAACGGCGTGGTGGCGGTGGAGCTCGTGGTTCTCCGGCAGAGCTTCGCTAAGCACTACGGAGGAGGACGAGTAGGAGAGGGGAGGGCTGCGCCAGGGGCAAGGGGTGCAGCTCCCATGCACCTCCCCACTATATTTAGGGGTGGATGGGGCTGGTTTCTTGCCCTCCAAGTCCATTGGGGCATTGGCAAAGGTGGGAGGAAAGAAATCCCATCCTTTCCCTTCCCCACCGATTGTTATCCCCCCTTTTTAGGGATCTTGATCTTATCCCTTCGGGATATGACCTTATTCCTTCTAAGGGGGGATCTTGGTGCGCCTTGACCAGGGGTGTGGGGCCTTGCCCCCACTACCCACGTTCATGTGGGTCCCCCCATGCAGGTGGGCCCCACTTCGGAACCTTCTAGAACCTTCCCGGTACAATACCGAAAAATTCCGAACATTTTCCGGTGGCCAAAATAGGACTTCCCATATATAAATCTTTACCTCCGGACCATTCCGGAACTCCTCGTGAAGTTCGGGATCTAATCCGAGACTCCGAACAACTTTCGGTAACCACATACAATTCCCATTACAACTCTAGCGTCACCGAACCTTAAGTGTGTAGACCCTACAGGTTCGGGAACCATGCAGACATGACCGAGACACCTCTCCGACCAATAACCAATAGCGGGATCTGGATACCCATATTGGCTCCCACATGTTCCACGATGATCTCATCGGATGAACCACGATGTCGGGGATCCAATTAATCCCGTATACAATTCCCTTTGTCCATCGGTATGTTACTTGCTCGAGATTTGATTGTCGGTATCCCTATACCTTGTTCAATCTCGTTACCGGCAAGTCTCTTTACTCGTTCCGTAACGCATGATCCCGTGGCTAACTCCTTAGTCACATTGAGCTCATTATGATGATGCATTACCGAGTGGGCCCAGAGATACCTCTCTGTCATACGGAGTGACAAATCCTAGTCTCGATTCGTGCAAACCCAACAGACACTTTCGGAGATACCTGTAGTGCACCTTTATGGTCACCCAGTTACGTTGTGACGTTTGATACACCCAAAGCATTCCTACGGTATCCAGGAGTTGCACAATCTCATGGTCTAAAGAAATGATACTTGACATTAGAAAAGCTCTAGCAAATGAACTACACGATCTTGTGCTATGCTTAGGATTGGGTCTTGTCCATCACATCATTCTCCTAATGATGTGATCCCGTTATCAATGACATCTAATGTCCATGGTCAGGAAACCACAACCATCTATTGATAAACGAGCTAGTCAACTAGAGGCTCACTAGGGGCATGCTGTGGTCTATGTATTCACACATGTATTACGGTTTCCGGTTAATACAATTATAGCATGAACAATAGACAATTATCATGAACAAGGAAATATAATAATAACCATTTTATTATTGCCTCTAGGGCATATTTCCAACAGTCTCCCACTTGCACTAGAGTCAATAGTCTAGTTACATTGTGATGAATCGAACACCCATAGAGTTCTGGTGCTGATCATGTTTTGCTCGTGGAAGAGGTTTAGTCAACGGATCTGCGACATTCAGATCCGTATTTACTTTACAAATATCTATGTCTCCATCTTGAATATATTCACGAATGGAGTTGAAGCGGTGCTTGATGTGCTTAGTCTTCCTGTGAAACCTGGGCTCCTTGGCAATGGCAATAGCTCCAGTGTTGTCACAGAAGAGAGTCATCGGGCCCGACACATTGGGAATCACTCCTTGGTCGGTGATAAACTCCTTCATCTAGACTCCTTCCTGAGCTGCTTCCGAAGCAGCTATGTACTCTGCTTCACATGTAGATCCCGCCACGACGCTTTGCTTGCAACTACACCAGCTGACTGCCCCACCATTCAAAATGTACACGTATCGGGTTTGTGACTTGGAGTAATCTAGATCTGTGTCAAAGCTAGCATCGACGTAACCCTTTACGACGAGCTCTTCGGCTCCTCCATAAATGAGAAACATATCCTTAGTCCTTTTTAGGTACTTCAGGATATTCTTGACCGCTGTCCAGTGTACCATTCCGGGATCACTTTGGTACCTCCCTACCAAACTTATGGCAAGGTTCACATCAGGTCTGGTACACAGCATGGCATACATAATAGAGCCTATGGCTGAGGCATAGGGGATGACACTCATCTTTTCTCTTTCTTCTGCCAAGGTCGGGCGTTGAGCTGCGCTCAATCTCACACCTTGCAATACAGGCAAGAACCCCTTCTTGGACTGATCCATATTGAACTTCTTCAATATCTTGTCAAGGTATGTGCTTTGTGAAAGACCAATGAGGCATCTCGATCTATCTCTATAGATCTTGATGCCTAATATGTAAGCAGTTTCTCCAAGGTCCTTCATTGAAAAACACTTATTCAAGTAGGCCTTTATGCTTTCCAAAAGTTCTATATCATTTCCCATCAACAGTATGTCATCCACATATAATATGAGAAATGCTACAGAGCTCCCACTCACTTTCTTGTAAATACAGGCTTCTCCATAAGTCTGTATAAACCCAAACGCTTTGATCATTTCATCAAAGCAAATGTTCCAACTCCGAGATGCTTTCTCTATGGCTTGCCGATCATCAGGCAAGTCCGTCAAAGTCCATACTTTGTTTTCATACATGGATCCTATCTCGGATTTCATGGCTTCAAGCCATTTGTTGGAATCTGGGCCCGCCATCACTTCTTCATAGTTCGAAGGTTCACCGTTGTCTAACAACATGATTTCCAGGACAGGGTTGCCGTACCACTCTGGTGCGGAATAGCAACTTGACCCGAAGTTTCATGATCATCATCATTAACTTCCTCTCTAGTCGGTGCAGGCACCACAGAAACATCTTCCTGAGCTGCGCTACTCTCCGGTTCAAGAGGGGGTACCTCATCAAGTTCTACTTTCCTCCCACTTACTTCTTTCGAGAGAAACTCTTTCTCCAGAAAGGATCCATTCTTGGCAACAAAGATCTTGCCTTCGGATCTGAGGTAGAAGGTATACCCAATAGTTTCCTTAGGGTATCCTATGAAGACGCATTTTTCCGATTTGGGTTCGAGCTTTTTAGGTTGAAGTTTCTTGACGTAAGTGTGACGACCCCGGCTTAATCGTGCACTAATCATACAGGCAAATGCACACGATCAAGCCTAAGGACTCACTTGAAGATATCACAACACAACTCTAAAACATAAATAAATTCATACAAGCTTTATATTACAAGCCAGGGCCTCGAGGGCTCGAATACATAGCTCGATGGCATACAAGTGTCAGTGGAAGCGTCAGATATCTGGGTACAGATATATTACAGAACAGAGAGATAAGCCTTCACAGAGGCGGGGCAAAATAAAATACTATGATCGAAAAGGCGTGGGCCTCCTGCCCTGGACCCTCCGATCCTACTCCTGGTCGTCAGTCGGCTCCTCGTAGTAGTAGTACTCTCCGGGCTGGTAGTAGTAGTGGTCGTCGGTGGGGACAACTGGCTCCGGGGCTCCGTCGTCTGAATGCGACAAAGGAATAAAGGGGGAAAAAGGAAAATAAAGCAAACGTGAGTACTCATCCGAAGTACTCAGCAAGCAAGGATCTACACTACATATGCAACATTTTCAAAAGGGGCTGTATATGTGGACTGGGCTGCAGAAATGCCAGAATAGAGGGGGAAAGCCTAGTCCTATCGAAGACTAGCATCTTCAGCATCTTCATCAGTCTTGCAGCATTAGAAGAGAGCAGAATAACATAATGTAAAGTAGTAGTAGCATCAACCTCGGCCAGAGATTCTTCCTTGACTCCCTGCGAGAAAGCAATCCCAGAGCTGTACTATCCAGTTCTCATCTCAAGTCATCAGTTCTAGTTGTACCGATCGGGATACAACTCCGAGTGTCCGTTACCGTAGGACAGGCTATCGATAGAAGTTTCTTCCCTGCAGGGGTGCACCAACTTACCCACCATGCTTGCTTAACTCCGGCCGGACACACTTTACTGGGTCATGCCCGGCCTCGGCTAAGCAACACGCCGCAACCTGACCTAGGCTCTAAAGAGAGGTCAGCACGTTGGACTAACCTATGCCCCCAGGGGTCTTGGGCCTTCGCCCTGGGATCCCTGCACGTTGCGAGGACATTTCGGAAGTAGACCTAGCAACCCCTTATACAAGCACAGTTGCGTTCCCAGTCCAATCCAAAACGGGCCGCTCCTCGCTGACGTCAATAGAGCTTCGGCTGATGTATACGACGCAGAACGCCCATACTATGCCCACGTGATGGTTAGTGCTATCGGGCCAGAGGCCCCTCGGATCAAATATCCAAACCATTTAGTGGATTAGGAGCGCGCGGTACGAGCAGAGACTCACGATCGATGTGACCCCGTCGCCCCGTCTCGAGGACTTGCGGCAAGGGCTAAGAATGCCCGGCCACGCCTCGTAGTTATCTCGCGGGCAACTCTCAGGTCAACCTGACTCCACATCACTTCGCATTCATGCTCGCGCGGGTACCCCTCAGGGCCGACCCGTCTTTAGTATCATGTTTCGGTGTAAGTCACAGTAACAACAGTAACCGTGTGTCTAACACCAAGGGAACCCTGAGGAATCACCCTCGATGGAGTCATACCTGATGTTCTCGTCAAGGTGAACGAAGGAGGTATCACCCTAGAGGTCCACACTTGAACAATTGCACGACGATGTCGTTATCGGGGGTGGTGTAGGAGGAATCACCCTCGCTTACCACGACCGATTAACTAACCTACAAGGTTATCATCAGAAGTGCTGACGAGGTATCACCCTCGGCACTCGATAGTAACCCAGTAGTGTCGAGCAATTTAAGGGGGAAGTGACGTGCGGTGCCAGGGTCTGATCTTCGATCCCGTTGCTCGGGTCTTTTGAGAGTCCAGCGGGGCAGTCGGGACAAGTGGGTCTCTGACAAGGCTCTACCCATCCTATACTAAACAGTTTAGGAGAATAGGCAGGTATCAACAGTAGGTTACAAGTAAACAGGCTATGCAACAGATATAGGATTATAACAGCAGCAGTAACATCTAATGCAAGCGTAAGAGGGAAGAGAATAGGTGATATCGGAATGTTCAAAATGGGGGTGCTTGCCTGTCTGCTCAACGGCAAGGGCAGGGTCGTCGGGGACGTAGTCGTACTCCGGAGCGGCGTCTGCCTCAGGAGCTACGGCAATGTCGGGGTCTACCGAAAGAGAAGAGGGGGAAGAAACAAGTAAATATAATGCAAGCAGATGCAACACAGTGCGTGCGATGCTATGATGCAGTGCAGGGTTGCCTAAATATGCATGTAAGTTATTTTAGTTATTTTTAGAATTAATCTGGGATTTATTAACCGGCGATTAGTCACTATTCATCTACCAGAATCGAGCTCAGAGTTACGAGTTCTCCTATGTAGGGGGCCCGACAAGGAAACAGACGGCACGATCAGACTCGTCTCGTCGTTCTGAGCAACTTTCATGTTTTAACTTTTTCGATCTGAGCTACGGTTTAAAAGTTATTAATTTTTAAAGATTTATTGAATTTTCTGGAATTTATTTATTTACAGAAAATGAATTATGATGTCAGCATGATGTAATGCTGACATCAGCAAGTCAACAGTCGGCTGACCAGTCAAACATGACATGTGGGTCCAGTGGGACCCACATGTCAGCCTCTGTTACTTTATCAGTGAGTTAAACTAATTAAATGGGTTAATTAGGGCGTGGGCCCCATCTGTCAGTGAGTCATTAGTAATTAGATTTATTTAAAAAACCTATTTAGTTAATTAAGCACGCGGGCCCATTGGTCAGTGACTGGGCGTTGCCCAGTCAGCATTTGACTGGGTCAACGGGACCCAGGGGGCCCAGTGGCAGTGGCTGTGGGAAGGCCCACGTGTGTGGCCACGTCAGCGGCGCCTGAACGGCGCCGGAGTTGCCTCCGGCGACCATTTTCCGCGGCGGCGCGCTCGAGACCGGCCGGAAAATAGCGGTGGTGGACCGTTAGGACCACCACGAGCATCTATGAGACCCGGGCGACGTCACGAAGCAGCTAGGGGGTAGCAGCGTCAATGGGGACGGCCGGAACTTCGCCGGAGACGAGCATGGCGGCGGTGGCGTTCGGTGGCGCGAAGAGAAAGTGGTTTGCGAGGCACATTCGGTGCGGGAGTGGGCGCATTCGAACGCGGGCATTACACCGCGTCGAACGGTGGCATCGGCGGCCGTTGAAACGGGCCACAGCGTCGGCTGCGACGCCGACCGACGACGGCCGAAGCTCGAGCTCGTGGGGAAGCTAGCTCCGGAGAGCTACGCGGCTCGAGGACAGGAATGGGGAAGGGGAGAAGCTCACCGAGCGGTCACGTAAGACCCTTGGGAGCTTAGTAGTAGCAGTGGTGGACAGGGACGACGGCGAGCGCGTCAGGGCAGAGGAAGAAGACGACAAAGATCCGGCAATAGGGCGCTCACCAGCCCAATCCAACAACACCGGACGAAGGAGTCGACGGCGTTGGAGCTTCTGGACAGGTTGGCGGGACCGGAGGGGCTCGGTGGCCGCGGAATCGAGCGTTGAACGGCGGCGACAGCGCTCGGTCGTGGCGGATCTGGCGAAGGGGAAAAGGGGAGGAGAGCGAGCAGGAGAGGGGAAGTGAACTAGGGTTCGTCGGGGATCGCTGGGGATGCTCTTATCCTCCACGCAGCAGCAGCGGCGCCGGGGGATGGGCGACAGCTGCCCATCGCCGGCTCGGAGGCGCGCGCGCTGACACGGGAAGGAGGGAGACGACCCTGGTGGCTGGGCCTGGCCTGCGGCGCTGGGCCGACTACTGTTCACGCAGGCCTTAGTGCACAGTAGGCCTTTTCCATTTTCCTATTTTCTGTTTTTCTCTTTTATTAATAAGCAGAGAGAGAGAAGGACTTATTTAGGCATCCTAATCACTTAGGAAAAATATGGGAAAGGTCCCAATAATTCCCTGGTGATTTTAGATACTGTCACAAAAGTTTGGGGACTTTTAGTACTGATTTGAATTTCTCAAAAATGAATATGGCATTTAATAGGGCTGTTTGTTACTGTTTGAGGTTGTTAGAGTTACTCAGCTAATTTTATTAATGTGGATTACAATTTTATAGTTGCATCTGAAATATTTGCAACATTATGTACATTTTAGTTTTGTTGTTTGAGGAAATATTTATTTGACTTGCATTTTAAATTTGAATTGAGTTGGATTATTTCCTAGTTGCAATTTATTTAGATTGATCATGATGACATGGCAAGTTAAGTAGCTTAACTAGGGTGAGGTAACCTGGGGATGTTACAAATCTCCTCCACTACAAGAAATCTCGTCCCGAGATTTAAGTGGGGAAATAAGTAGTGACTTCGGAAGAACTGACCCTTATAGGGTTAATTATCTGATGAACAATTCAGGGAATGTGGTAGAAGTAGCTCTCGTGTTGAAACTTAAGAGAACACTGAGAGCAAGTATGAAAGTACAATAAGAAGTTTCAAACGAATGGACTTCCGATCGATACCTGAACAGAGGGTGAGAAGAAGGTTCAGAGCATCGGGGATAGATCATCTGTCGGAGAGTGACTCGTGATAACACACAAAGTCATATGCAAAGAATATTTCAGAATCAAGGTTGTATAGGAGTGTCAGGTTTTGATCCTGTGGAACTGTGAGGGGAGGGGTGTCGATCAAAAGTAGGGAGAACGGTGACATCTTACCGGTCACGACAACAAGGTATGTGAGAGGAAAGTCTGTCACTATGTCGGCAACAACGTCGGTACCAAGGGCGAGGGACAAAGAGAACCATTTTCCTGCTCTTTGAACGAGGCGGACCAATAGGTAGAGTTCTCGTCCATCGGGGGTTACCGGAATGTCATCAACAATAGTAACAGGATCTCACTGTCAGAGCTGTTGACCGGGGTGTTTTATAAGCAGGGAATTATTTCAGCTTATATCATAGAGATCACAAGAAAGGTTAAACAAAACAATGGAAAGGAAAATGTGTTTTCACACAAGTATTGGGAGTATATTCTGTCCTAGGAAAAGCGGAACAGGACATACATGATGGGACAGCAAGTTCCAACTCATTTAGACAGAGGGGCGAAGGAAGAATCATGATATTACCCATACAATGGTGTTTGGATAATTGATTAAGAAACAATTGGCAATGTGCTTCCAATGTTCTTGTTGATATTCGGAATACCACAATCATGCTTCGTTGCAGCAATGATATGGTGTCAAGTAAAAGATTGGGTTCGAAGATCTCAAGAGGTACCGAGAAACATTTACAAGGGTATCTCGGGACGTAAGGAATAACCAAATACAACCAGGTTTGTGTTGGTCGAAAGTCAAGGATGACATCGATGATATCACAATTCATCGAGGGGCAGGGATGGTATTTCTGGCCATGAATTCAATTGATATCCTAAAAGAGCTCGGTATGTTGATGATGATCACGACACATTTGTCGAGAGGTTTCAAGAAAATGTACTCGGTCGGCGATGACATCAAGCAAAAGGAATGCCGAAGCGAAAGGTTATTGGAACCAGGGATACGGCACAAGCTCGAAGTCAAGCTTGTTGTTCAAGGCGAAGTGATAAAATGAGGAAGATCGACGTAAGCTTAACTCATCGTCGAAAATTGTGCTTCGGGAAGAAGGGCCGGGTAGCACAGTTAAAAGTCGGCACGATAATGATATAGCCGATCAGGCTAGGAATGAGGTAATGGAGTTTTTAACTTCCCAGTAACAAATACTAGGGATAATACCAGAAGGTAAATTGGAGTAGAGGTTGGACAGGGGAAATGATCTGCAGTGGACAAGTATTTAACTTATCCGAGAAATGGAATCAAGGAGGAAATATGGTTGGAACCATGATTGCAAAGGATCAATTCGTAGATTTAAGATGAACTTGTACCAAGGAAATAATTATTTTTTTTTACGAGCAGCTTCCATGATAAGGTCTACATCGGGTCCATGGGCATGAACACAAAGGTTCAAGGTCGACTCCCACTTCTTCAATGCATAACCCTTCATTCACTTCTCGTCTTTGAAGAAGTTGTAGAGTTGAAAATTTATCTGGTGAAACACCAGAAGAGTACAACTCGTAGAAGTTTCTGGGTTCTCGCAGATGACAGAAGCAATGATACGACTCATCGGGACATTTTACGAATCCATACAACCATCAACCAGAGCAAGGGATGTGAGTTCGAAGGCAGAGTATCGAAGTTAAAGCAGATGATACAATTTACCGGAGGTATTAAGTACCAGGGGGAGAGCTCACAAGATGTTTGGGATATGAAGGATACTGTCGGATATTAATCTAACAAAAGATCAGGTAGAGGCCAAAAGTTCTGACGTGAGTAGCGGTACTCAGCCAAAAAGAAGAAAGAATGTAACGGCACCAGATTATAGAAACATTGGAACAATCCGACGTTTAAGTACAAAGGAGTTATGGTTCAGAAACGAAGGATCAGAAGCAAAAGCTTTGTCCAAATATGAGTATGTTGAATAGAACTAGATGAACAGCTTTAGTGTTCCGTCTTGCAGAGATCTCCAACCATGTTTACGGGACATGTCCTGGTCAGTAGTCAGTCCCAGGTCAATATGGAGAAGGAATGCACTACCTCTCCGTGCCATGCAAACAGGGCGGATATACAGATGGCAAGAAGTAGAGATTGCTTCAGTGCCAAAGGCAATGTCAATGGGGAAGGAACCGATAAGGTTCTTAGAATAGAAAAGAATCGGTCGGATAATTGTCCACAAAAGGAATCAAGTGATCCGTGAGAACTAACGGGGTAAGGTTCTAAACAACTGATTCCACCTGTGAGTCCTCCTAGAAAGGACGGGAGACAAGCACAACGGATTAAGGAAATACTTGAATAACTCAAGTATAATATTCAGAGGGATCACGGCCTCCACAGTGAGGGGTGGCAGGTAGATCACCTGGGCAAAAGGACAAGTATATTGAACATGCTTAGTTAGACAATCAACCAATGCTTGATTGGCCGAGAACCAGCTCATGTCCGGAATGGTGACTGAGCCGGAGGGACGAATTCATAATAATCAACTGATGATTACGAGTATTCGCAGTAGACTGGATCAAGGAACTCAAATGGCATTGAAGAGGGATGTCAACGAAGATTGCTAAACATATGGAATTAACCATAAAATAAGCAGGCAAGAATTTCAAGAGCAGTAAGTTGCAGAGGACCCTCGGAAGATCAGATAATATTTCAAAGTGCTTTAGGAATCACAGAAACAACTAGGGATGAACAGATCCCCGGTAATGTGAGGAATTAAACGCAGCGCGAAAGAAGCTGCACGGCAGTAGGCTCAAAGGATTCCCGGTTTAACGAGGAGTATTACGAGGTATCTCATGAAAACAAGGGCGACTGGGTATGAAGATACAAACGGCAAGGATGTGTAATTGTTCACGGTGATTATCGTTAATAGAGGACTTGCAAAAGCAGTGGCATAATGGTCTCGGGAAACTACGAGGAGTATCTTCGGAGTCTTCTGATGATGACTCACCATCTTCTGGAATGAGGGGGCTCTCCGGGAGAAGGCGGTTACGGGAACCTAATGTTGAAGTTAGTAAAATTTTAACCGGAATAGAAGCACTAACATGTATATCATATATACCTTTGGCGTTGCTGGCCTTCTTATCCGCTAAGTACTTGGGGCAGTTCCGCTTCCAGTGACCATTTCCCTTGCAATAAAAGCACTCAGTCTCCGGCTTGGGTCCATTCTTTGGCTTCTTCCCGGCAACTGACTTACCGGGCGCGGCAACTCCCTTGCCGTCCTTCTTGAAGTTCTTCTTACCCTTGCCTTTCTTGAAACTAGTGGTCCTATTCACCATCAACACTTGATGTTCCTTTTTGATTTCCACCTCCGCTGATTTCAGCATTGAATATAACTCAGGAATGGACTTTTCCATCCCTTGCATATTGTAGTTCATCACAAAGCTCTTGTAGCTAGGTGGAAGCGACTGGAGGATCCTGTCAATGACCGAGTCATCTGGAAGATTAACTCCCAGCTGAGACAAGCGGTTGTGCAACCCAGACATCTTGAGTATATGCTCGCTGACAAAACTGTTTTCCTCCATCTTACAACTGTAGAACTTGTCGGAGACTTCATATCTCTCGACCCGGGCATGAGCTTGGAAAACTATTTTCAGCTCTTGGAACATCTCATATGCTCCGTGTTGCTCAAAACGCTTTTGGAGCCCCGGTTCTAAGCTGTAAAGCATGCCGCACTGAACCAGGGAGTAATCATCACTACGCGACTGCCAGGCGTTCATAATGTCTTGAGTTACTGGGAAAATGGGTGCGTCACCTAGCGGTGCTTCAAGGACATATGCTTTCTTGGCAGCTATGAGGATGATCCTCAAGTTACGGACCCAGTCCGTATAGTTGCTACCATCATCTTTCAGCTTGGTTTTCTCTAGGAACGCTTTGAAGTAGAGGGCAACATTAGCGTGGGCCATTGGATCTGCAAGATAGGTTGTAAAGGCAATTTTAGACTAAGTTTATGATAATTAAATTCATCTGATCAAATTATTTAATGAACTCCCACTCAGATAGACATCCCTCTAGTCATCTAAGTGATACATGATCCGAATCGACTAAGCCGTGTCCGATCATCACGTGAGACGGACTAGTCATCAACGGTGAACATCTCCATGTTGATCGCATCTACTATACGACTCAGGTTCGACCTTTCGGTCTCTCTTGTTCCGAGGCCATGTCTGTATATGCTAGGCTCGTCAAGTCAACCTAAGTGTTTCACATGTGTAAATCTGGCTTACACCCGTTGTATGCGAACGTTAGAATCTATCACACCCGATCATCACGTGGTGCTTCGAAACAACGAACCTTCGCAATGGTGCACACTTAGGGGGAACATATTTCTTGAAATTTTTAGTGAGGGATCATCTTATTTATGCTACCGTCGTTCTAAGCAAATAAGATGTAAACATGATAAACATCACATGCAAATCATAAAGTGACATGATATGGCCAATATCATCTTGCGCTTTTGATCTCCATCTTCGAGGCGCGGCATGATCACCATCGTCACCGGCATGACACCATGATCTCCATCATCGTGTCTTCATGAAGTTGTCTCGCCAACTATTACTTCTACTACTATGGCTAATAGTTAGCAATAAAGTAAAGTAATTACATGGCGTTTTCATTGACACGCAGGTCATATAATAAATTAAGACAACTCCTATGGCTCCTGCCGGTTGTCATACTCATCGACATGCAAGTCGTGATTCCTATTACAAGAACATGATCAATCTCATACATCACATATATAATTCATCACATCCTTTTGGCCATATCACATCACATAGCATACCCTGCAAAAACAAGTTAGACGTCCTCTAATTGTTGTTGTATGTTTTACGTGGCTGCTATGGGTTTCTAGCAAGAACATTTCTTACCTACGCAAAAGCCACAACGGTGATATGCCGATTGCTATTTACCCTTCATAAGGACCCTCTTCATCGAATCCGATCCGACTAAACTGGGAGAGACAGACACCCGCTAGCCACCTTATGCAACAAGTGCATGTCAGTCGGTGGAACCTGTCTCACGTAAGCGTACGTGTAAGGTCGGTCCGGGCCGCTTCATCCCACAATGCCACCGAATCAAGATAGGACTAGTAACGGTAAGCAAATTGAACAAATCATCGCCCACAACTACTTGTGTTCTACTCGTGCATAGAATCTACGCATAGACCTAGCTCATGATGCCACTGTTGAGGAACGTAGTAATAATTCAAAATTTTCCTACGTGTCACCAAGATCAATCTAGGAGATTCTAGCAACAAGTGAGAGGGAGTGCATCTTCATACCCTTGAAGATCGCTAAGCGGAAGCGTTACAAGAACGCGGTTGATGGAGTCGTACTCGCGGCGATTCAAATCGCGAAAGATCCGATTCAAGCGCCGAACGGACGGCGCCTCTGTGTTCAACACACGTACAGCCCGGGGATGTCTCCTCCTTCTTGATCCAGCAAGGGGAGAGGAGAAGTTGAGAGAGAGCTCCGGCAGCACGACGGAGTGGTGGCGGTGGAGCTCGTGGTTCTCCGGCAGAGCTTCGCTAAGCACTACGGAGGAGGACGAGTAGGAGGGGGGAGGGCTGCGCCAGGGGCAAGGGGTGTAGCTCCCATGCACCTCCCCACTATATATAGGGGTGGAGGGGGCTGGTTTCTTGCCCTCCTAGTCCATTGGGGCGTTGGCAAAGGTGGGAGGAAAGAAATCCCATCCTTTCCCTTCCCCACCGATTGTTATCCCCCCTTTTTAGGGATCTTGATCTTATCCCTTCGGGATATGATCTTATTCCTTCTAAGGGGAGATCTTGGTGCGCCTTGACCAGGGGTGTGGGGCCTTGCCCCCACTACCCACGTTCATGTGGGTCCCCCCATGCAGGTGGGCCCCACTCCGGAACCTTCTAGAACCTTCCCGGTACAATACCGAAAAATCCCGAACATTTTCTGGTGGGTAAAATAGGACTTCCCATATATAAATCTTTACCTCCGGACCATTCCGGAACTCCTCGTGACATCCGGGATCTCATCCGAGACTCCGAACAACTTTCGGTAACCACGTACAATTCCCATTACAACTCTAGCGTCACCGAACCTTAAGTTTGTAGACCCTGCGGGTTCGGGAACCATGCAGACATGACCGGGACACCTCTCCGACCAATAACCAATAGCGGGATCGGGATACCCATATTGGCTCCCACATGTTCCACGATGATCTCATCGGATGAACCATGATGTCGGGGATCCAATTAATCCCGTATACAATTCCCTTTGTCCATCGGTATGTTACTTGCCCGAGATTAGATTGTCGGTATCCCTATACCTTGTTCAATCTCGTTACCGGTAAGTCTCTTTACTCATTCCGTAATGCATGATCCCGTGGCTAACTCCTTAGTCACATTGAGCTCATTATGATGATGCATTACCGAGTGGGTCCAGAGATACCTCTCCGTCATACGGAGTGACAAATCCCAGTCTCGATTCGTGCCAACCCAACAGACACTTTCGGAGATACCTGTAGTGCACCTTTATGGTCACCCATTTACGTTGTGACGTTTGATACACCCAAAGCATTCCTACGGTATCCGGGAGTTGCATAATCTCATGGTCTAAGGAAATGATACTTGACATTAGAAAAGCTCTAGCAAACGAACTACACGATCTTGTGCTATGCTTAGGATTGGGTCTTGTCCATCATATCATTCAACTAATGATGTGACCCCGTTATCAACGACATCCAATGTCCATGGTCAGGAAACCACAACCATCTATTGATCAACGAGCTAGTCAACTAGAGGCTCACTAGGGACATGCTGTGGTCTATGTATTCACACATGTATTACGGTTTCCGGTTAATACAATTATAGCATGAATAATAGACAATTATCATGAACAAGGAAAAATAATAATAACCATTTTATTATTGCCTCTAGGGCATATTTCCAGCACATCCCCCACTGTCAGAGTGCGGTAAAAACCATCAAACTCTGCGGGCCTAGGCTCCCTTATTTCCCCATTAGAAGGGATCAAACATATGTCACAAAATTCAGTAAGCGGTATTTGATGGGGTTCAGCATAAAGATTAAACTGCACCTCAGGAGGGTTATTCCTACTCAGAAAATGGAAACTTTGCACAAAAGAATTTGTAAGGAGATGATACTGTTCACACTCAGCTGCGATGAAGTCGGTGAGGCTGGCATTAGCAGCATTTTGTGCAAACTGTTGACGGATTCCGGCTCCCTCCATGAATGGGTTATGCGGCCATTCGCACGGCCGTACCACCGCCATTCTCCGGGTGCGGAGATCACTGTCAGATGACTCCCCAATAAGTCCCTTGGAGTTCTTCTTGGAAGCAAACTTCCTAAAGATACTCATCCTTTTTCTATGAGCAAAATTCTGAAATTTTTAGTCCACAAAATTTTTCTCAACAAAACTTTACAAGATTGATAGCAACTACTCATAGGGATGCATAGAGGCCATATCAAGCATTCAAACTACTTAGAACTCTTAGAATTCAACATGCAAGCTCATCTACAGCAGCACCAAGAGTAACTAATTATTCAAAATATAAACCACTAAAGCAAAAACTAATTGGACCAATAGAGAAGTCACATACCAAGCAACAATCCCCCAAAACAGTTTCGGAAACGGAGCTTTGAGCAAAGAGATCGAAATCCGTGGGTTTGAGAGCAAGAACATGAAAGAGAGAGCAATGGTGATTTTTTTCTGGAGGTAGGTGATGACATGGGCTAAATAGATAAGTGAGGGAGCCCACGTGGGGACCACAACCCACCAGGGCGTGCCTGGGGGTGCTGGCGCACCCAGGTGGGTTGTGCCCACCTGGTGCACCCTCCTCTGATGTTATTTGCACCAACAATTCTTAAATAATCAGAAAAAATCGTATTAAATTTTCAGAACATTCTGAGAACTTTTATTTTTGAGTCATTTTTTATTGCACGGAAAATTCAGAAAACAAACTAAACAAGGCATTTTATTTTATTTAACTAAGAAAAACAAAAAATAAAAGTAAAGGTAAAGGACAGAAGGTAGTGCTCACTAAATTCATCAACTTCATATTTCCCAAAAATGATTCATTAATAAGGTTGATCAAGTCTTATTAACAACCACCTTTGGTTAGCATGAAACCAAAGAACTTTCATAAAACACTAAGTTACCTCAACGGGGATATGAATGTCCCCAACAATAAGCATTTCATATTTCTTTTTGACAATAGGTAGAGGTAGTTGAAAACTTCCAGTAGTGATTGTCAGAGATTTTTCAATAACATTAATACCATTCACTTGAAATTGTTTATTCGGAAAGTGCACCGTATGCTCATTACCATTGATATGAAAAGTGACCTTGCTTTTATTGCAATCAATAACAGCCCCTGCAGTATTCAAGAAGGGTCTACCAAGGATAATCGACATGTTGTCGTCCTCGGGCGTCTCAAGTATAACAAAGTCAGTTAAGATAGTAACATTAGCAACAACAACGGGCACATCCTCACAAATACCGATAGGTATGGCAGTTGATTTGTCAGCCATTTGCAAAGATATTTCAGTAGGTGTGAGTTTATTCAAGTCAAGTCTTTTATAAAGAGAGAAAGGCATAACACTAACACCAGCTCCTAAATCACACAAAGCGGTTTTCACATAGTTTCTTTTGATGGAGCAAGGTATAGTTGGTATTCCCGGATCTCCAAGTTTTTTAGGTACTCCATCCTTAAAAGTATAATTAGCAAGCATGGTGGAGATTTCAGCTTCCGGTATTTTTCTCTTATTGGTGATGATGTCTTTCATATACTTTGCATAAGGAGGCATTTTCAAGATATCAGTCAAGCGAGTACGCAAAAAGACTGGCCTAAGCATTTCAGCAAAGCATTCAAGTTCTTCATCATCTTTCTTCCTAGTTGATTTACGTGGAAAGGGCATAGGTTTTTGAACCCATGGTTCTCTTTCCTTACCATGTTTTCTAGCAACAAAGTCTCTTTTATCATACCTCTTATTCTTGGGTTGTGGGTTATCAAGATGAACAGCTGGTTCTATTTCAACATCATTGTATGGTTCCTTATTATTTGTTTGGGTATCTTCATGAATCTCGTCATTATCTTTTTCATTATCAGAAGGTGAGTGTTCATTACCAGATTGAGTTTCAGCATCAGAAATAGAGACTTCATTATCATTATCAGGAGGTTTTTCTACTTCAGATTCACTAGAGGCATGCAAAGTCCTACCATTTTTCTTTTTCTTTTTCTTTTTAGAAGGACTAGGTGCATCAGTGTTAACTCTTTGAGAGTCTTGTTCAATTCTTTTAGGGTGTCCCTCAGGATAAAGAGGTTCCTGAGTCATTCTACCTCCTCTAGTCATTATTCTAACAGCATGATCATTGATATTATTATTTATTTCATCAAGCAACTCTCTTTGAGATTTAGCAACTTGTTCTAATTGAGTTTGAACCATAGAGGCATGCTTTCCTACACCTCTGACATCATTTGAGATTCTAAATAACAAGTCACTCAAGCGAGCAATCATATCAGAATTGTATTTCAATTGTTTCATAACATTTGCATTGAAGTGATCTTGCTTTCTAATATAATTATCAAACTCATATAAGCATTGACTAGGATATTTATTATAAGGTATATCACCTTCATCGAACTTCAATAAAGAATTTACCTCTACCACCTTGGGTGGTGGTGGTGTTTCAAGCCCATGTATTTCTTCGATAGGTGGTAAATTTTTAACATCCTCTGCTTTAATACCTTTTTTCTTCATAGATTTCTTTGCCTCTTGCATATCTTCAGGACTGAGATATAAAATGCCCCTCCTCTTCGGAGTGGGTTTAAGTGGTGGTTCAGGAAGGATCCAGTCATCATAATTTTTCAATATGTTATTCAATAATTCTTCAGCTTGTCCAATAGTTCGTTCCCTGAAAACACAACCAGCACAACTATCTAGGAAGTCCCTAGAAGCATCGGTTAGTCCATTATAGAAGATATCAAGTATTTCATTTTTCTTAAGCGGATGATCAGGCAAAGCATTAAGCAATTGGAGAAGCCTCCCCCAAGCTTGTGGGAGACTCTCTTCTTCAGTTTGCACAAAGTTAAATATTTCCTGTAAGGTAGCTTGTTTCTTATGAGCAGGAAAATATTTTTCAGAGAAGTAGTAAATCATATCCTGGGGACTACGCACACAACCAGGAGCAAGCTTATTATACCAAGCCTTAGCATCACCCTTTAATGAGAATGGAAATAATTTGAGAATATAATAATAGTGAATCTTCTCATCATGAGCAAAAAGGGTGGCTATGTCATTCAGCTTAGTAAGGTGTGCCACAACAGTTTCAGTTTCATAACCATGGAAAGGATCAGATTCAACCAAAGTAATTAACTCTGGGTCGACAGAGAATTTATAATCCTTACCATCAACAAAGATAGGTGAAGTAGCAAACTTAGGATCACATTTCATTCTAGCATTCAAAGATTTCTCCTTTAGTTTTCATAATAATTTCTTAAGATCATCCCTATCATTGCAAGCAAGAAAGTCTCTAGTTGTCTCCTCATCCATAACATAACCTTCCGGTATCTTAGGCAACTCATATCTAGGAGAACTAGATCTAATAGGTGTTTCAAGATTTTCAGTTTCAAGTTCTTTATCAGTTTCATCAATTTCATCAGTTTCAGCATTCTCAAGAGCTTTAGTTCTAGCAAGTTGTTCATCGAGAAATTCACCTAGTGGCACACCATCATCAAGCAAGGTACTAGCATCATCATGAGTAACATTCATAGCAGAAGTAGCCTCATCAATGACTTGCGACATATCACAATTAATAGCATGTGGTGGTGTTGCAAGTCTACTTATAACAGAAGGTGAATCTAAAGCGGAGCTGGATGGCAGTTCCTTACCTCCCCTCGTCTTAGAGGGAAAAATCTTGGTCTTAGCATCCTTCAGATTCTTCATAGTGATAACTTGATAATAATCCCAAGTGACTCAAAAAATATAGCTATGCTCCCCGGCAACAGCGCCATAAAAAGGTCTTGATAACCCACAAGTATAGGGGATCACAACAGTTTTCGAGGGTAGAGTATTCAACCCAAATTTATTGATTCGACACAAGGGGAGCCAAAGAATATTTGCAAGTATTAGCAGTTGAGTTGTCAATTCAACCACACCTAGAGATTAATTATCTGCAGCAAAGTGATCAGTAGCAAAGTAATATGATAGTTTTGATAGTAGTAGCAACAACAATAGTAATAGTAACAGTGATAGCAATGATTTTGTAGCAAGTGTAATAGTAATGGTGGCAGTAGTAACTTAGCAAGAACAATATGAGAGAAATTTGTAGGCATTGGATCGGTGAATTCGTTGGATGATATTCATCATATAGCTGTCATAACCTAGGGTGATACGGCACTAGCTCCAGTTCATAAATATAATGTAGGCATGTATTCCGTAAATAGTCATACGTGCTTATGGAAAGAACTTGCATGACATCTTTTGTCCTACCCTCCCGTGGCAGCGGGGTCCATATGGAAATTAAGGGATATTAAGGCCTCCTTTTAATAGAGAACCGAAACAAAGCATTAACACATAATGAATACATGAACTCCTCAAACTACGGTCATCACCGGGAAGTGTCCCGACTTCTGTCACTCCGGGGTTGCCGGATCATAACACGTAGTAGGTGACTATAACTTGCAAGATTGGATCTAGAACATAGATATAATGGTGATAACATAAACGGTTCAGATCTGAAATCATGGCACCCGGGCCCAAAGTGACAAGCATTAAGCATGGCAAAGTCATAGCAACATCAATCTCAGAACATAATGGATACTAGGGATCAAGCCCTAACAAAACTAACTCAATTACATGATGAATCTCATCCAACTCCTCACCGACCAGCAAGCCTACGAAGGAATTACTCACTCCTGGTGGGGAGCATCATGGAATTGGCGATGGAGAAGGGTTGGTGATGACAAAGATCGAAGATCCCCCTCTCCGGAGCCCCAAACAGACTGCAGATCTGGCCTCTTGATGAAGAACAGGAGGTGGCGGCGGCTCCGTCTCGCGAAACGCGATAATTTTTTCTCTCCTATTTTTTTCTCCAAAAATGTGAATTTATAGTGTCAGGGTTGGTGTCTGCGGGGCCACCAGGTTGGGACAACCCACCTGGGCGCGCCTGGAGGGGGGGGCGCCCTGGTGGGTTGTGCCCACCCAGGGGCCCCCCCTCGGTGGTTCTTCGCTCCAGAAATTATCTTTATTTGTATAAAAAATCCTCGCAAAGTTTCGTTCCAATCCAAGAACTTTTATTTCTGCACAAAAAACAAAACCATGGTAGTTCTGTTGAAAACAACGTCAGTCCGGGTTAGTTTCATTCAAATCATGCAAATTAGAGTCCAAAACAAGAGGAAAAGTGTTAGGAAAAGTAGATACGACGGAGACGTATCAGGTCCGCACGCTTAACGTCCGTTGACCGTATTGTATTATATGAGTTATGTGAAATAGTGACCGAATGTTGTTCGGAGTCCCGGATGAGATCACGAACATTATGAGGAGCTCCGGAATGGTCAGGAGGTAAAGATTGATTTATAGGACGATACTATTTGGTCTCCAGAAAGGTTTCAGAATGCACCGGGTATTTATCGGATCACCGGAAGGGGTTCTGGGAAGGCCACGGGGAGTTATTGGGCTTATTGGGCCAACAAGGGAAGCACACCAGCCCGCAAGGGCTGGTGCGCCCCACCTCTAGGCCGCCGGCCCTAGGAAGGAAAGGGAGGAGGGCTAGCCCCTCCTACCTTCCCCTCCACATGAGAGAAAGGAAAGGGGGGCGCCTCCCCTCCTGCCTTGTCCACAACACCAAGAAAGGATGGGGGCGCGGCCAAGGCAGGAGCCCAGGGCGACCGTCGGCCCTCTTGGGGGCGCCCTAGGCTGCCTCCCCTCCTCCCCCCACCTATATATATGAGAGGAGGGAGAGGGGCAACACACACCACGATCCCCAAGCCGCGTGCGGCGCCCCGTCTCCCTCTAGTTCTAGTTCCTCCTCCGTCCACGTCCGTTGTGCTTGGTGAAGCCCTGCGGATAGTTTCACCACCTCCGTCACCATGTCGTCGTACTGCTGGAGCTCATCTACTACTTCGCCTCTCTTGCTGGATCGAGAAGGCGAGGACGCCATCGAGCTGAACATGTGCAGAACGCGGAGGTGTCGTACGTTCGGTACTTGATCGGGACGGATCGTGAAGGTGTACGACTACATCAACCGCGTTGATAAACGCTTCCGCTTAGCGATCTACAAGGGTATGTAGATGCTCTCTGATGGCTCATATCCGCGTCAGTATTTCCCCAAAGAGGAAGGGATGATGCAGTATAACTTCTGTAGGTATTTCCCTCAGTTATGAAACTAAGGTTATCGAACCAGTAGGAGAACCAAGCAACACTATGTAAACGCTACCTGCACACAAAGAACAAATACTTGCAACCCGACGCGTAAGAGGGGTTGTCAATCCCTCTCGGGTAAATGATAGATTTGTTTGTATGATTTTGGATAAATAGATCTCGTGATAAAACAAAATAAGATAAATAGAGAAAAATTGCAGCAAGGTATTTTTTGGTTTTTATAATAATAGATCTGAAAACAAAAGCAAATAAAAATAGATGTCAAGGCAAATATGATAAAGAATAGACCCGGGGGCCATAGATTGCACTAGTGGCTTCTCTCGAGAAAATAGCACACGGTGGGTAAACAAATTACTGTTGGGGAATTGATAGAACTTCAAATAATTATGACGATAGCCACGCAATGATCATTATATAGGCATCACGTCCAAGATTAATAGACCGACTCCTGTCTGCATCTACTACTATTACTCCACACATCAACCGCTATCCAGCATGCATCTAGTGTATTAAGTTCATGGAGAAATGGAGTAATGCAATAAGAATGATGACATGATGTAGACAAGATCTATTCATGTTGGAATAGACCCCATCTTGTTATCCTTAATAGCAACGATCAATACGTGTCTTGCTGCCCCTTTTGTCACTGGGAAAGAACACCGCACGACCGAACCCATGACAAAGCACCTCTTCCCATGGCAAGAAAAATCGATCTAGTTGGCCTAACTAAACCAAAGATTCGAAGAAGAAATATGCGGCTATAAGTAATCATGCATATAAGAGATCAAAGAAACTCAAATAACTTTCATGGATAAATAGATCCGATCATAAACTCAAAGTTCATCGGATCCCAACAAACACACAGCATAAAAGAGTTACATCAAATAGATCTCCAAGAGACCATTGTATTGAGAATCAGAAGAGAGAGAGGAAGCCATCTAGATACTAACTACAGACCCGTAGGTCTACAATGAACTACTCACGCATCATTGGAGAGGCACCAATGAGGATGATGAACCCCTCCGTGATGGTGTCTAGATTAGATCTGGTGGTTCTGGAACTTGCGGCAGCTGGAATTGTGTTTCGTCGACTCCCCTGGGGTTTTTGGATTTTCGGGGTATTTATAGAGCAAAGAGGCTGTGCGGGAGGCGGCCGAGGTGGGCACAACCCACCAGGGCGCGGCTGGGCCCCCAGGTGCGCCCAGGTGGGTTGTGCTCCCCTCGGAGCCCCCCTCTGGTACTTCTTTGGCCCAACAGGTGTCTTCTGGACCAGAAAAAATCTCCAAAAAGTTTCGCTGCGTTTGGACTCCGTTTGGTATTGATTTTCTGCGAAGTAAAAAAAAGCAAAAAACAGCAACTGGCACTGGGCACTATGTCAATAGGTTAGTCCCAAAAAATGATATAAAGTTGCTATAAAATGATTGTAAAACAACCAAGAATGATAACATAACAGCATGGAACAAGCAAAAATTATAGATATGTTGGAGACGTATCAGCATCCAGGAACCCATTTTTCGCCGGTTAGGCCCGAAATTGGCGTCGGCAGACCAAGGCCGAACCCGGCGCGCTGGGGGGTGCCCGGGGGCGCCGAGGCAATCGTTTCTGCCGCGAATGAACAGCGGCCCGCCGAGTCAGCGACCCCCGCCTCGTCGTCCTCACCACGCCTCGGTTTCCCGCGGGGAATCAATGCCAAGGCTGCCGCCGGTCAGCCTTCCATTGATTCCTCACGGGCGGCACGGTACGGCGACGTGCCCTTCCCGCCACGCGTACACACAACGCCGCCCCCCGGCCGCTATATAAAGTAGCACCTCCCTCGCCGGCAGACGCACCCGCCCGCAGCCCCCCTCTCTCCCCGTGCACAGCCGCCGCCGATGAACTCTTTCCTCTCTCTCCCCGTTCACAGCCCGCAGACGATGGCCGAGAGGTTCCCCGGCGATGCGGCGGCGGCCAATGGCTTCGGCCGCCGCTCGCTGCACGAGTGGGAAGCCCGCCTCTTGCATGAAGCCAACATCCCGGCGCCTCCCGACATGCGCGCGCTGGGGCGGTGGAGGCTCAGCGCCGGGGGCGTCCCCGTTCCCCCGCTGCCCGACGTGACGCGCCCCGACTACTTCAACGGCGAGGTCGAGCGCGTGCGGGCGTCGCTGACGGAGGAGCAGCGGGCCCTCCCGGAGTACGCCGCCGGCAACCATGAGGCGTGGGCGGCGTACTTCGAACGCAGGCAGGCGGAGCGGCTGGCCTCCACCAACAATGCACCAGTGGTGCGGGGGACCAAGAACAGCGACGGCCGGCGCCTGTGGTGGGGTGCCACCGTCCGCACGCTCCACGCCGTCCTCGAGCACCTCGAGGGCGGAAACGAGCCGCCGTTTATGTACCCCGCCGCCCCGGTCCCCCACCGGAGCGGCGGCCATTGGATGCCGAGGAGGACCGGCTCCTCTTCCTCCTCCTCCCGCTCCTCCTCCCACTCCTCCGGGTCGCCGGCGCTCTTCATCGTCAAGGCCGAGCCCGCGGAGACGCCGCTCGGTCGGCGCACCCGCAGCGCCGGCATCGTCATCAACGAGGGCGGGTGCGCCTCCTCCTCGGCTCCTCCCCGCCTCGTCAAGCCGAAGACGGAGCCGGGGCTCGCCGCCGTGAAGACGGAGACAGGGCTCGCCGGCGTGAAGACGGAGCCGGGGCTCGACGACGCGGCGGCCATGAAGACGGCGGCGACGATGGCGGCGACGACGGCGACTACGCCGTGTTCAGCGAGTTCTTCAGCCTGTAGTGGCCTTTGTTTTTGTTTTTTTAGTAAATTTTAAGTTTCTTATGTAAAAAACTGTTTAAGTCGCCGAAGTTTATGTCCTGTTTTGCCGAATCTTTGTCCCGTTTGCCGAATTTTAGCCGAATTTCTTTTCAAAAAAGTTTAAAATAGGCGTCTGGGGGCAACCCTGGGGACAGCGGCTGGGAACCCGATCGGTCCCAAGCCGATTTTTAGCGCCGGTTCGCCCCAAGACGGCGATTTTTCGAGCCCCTGGGGGGCCAACGCTCTAATCCTGGGAACCGCAACCAACTGACCAATCTTAATAAGTTGGTACAAAAAGGTTCGGCGAGCAATTGAAATAGTCCCACCTCGCTTTTTCTCATCACACTACAACAATTTATATACCTTAGAGAGCTGCCTGCAAATCATCAAGCCAACTCGAGGATCAACAAACAGACGAAGAAAATTATGCCAGTGGCTGCAGTTTCTAATGAATGAGAGATGACGGACGGCGAGAGCATAATCAGTGGAAACAAATTGAAGAGTTATTAAGATCTTGTTGGACGGCGAGCAGCTGAAGGGCGAGTGGCTGTTCCACAGCGCTGGGCGGCGGGGTGAGTTCTTCGACGAAGTCCAGCCCCGCCACTCGAAAATAGATGGGCGATGACGAGGGACGACTGTGAACCAGCCCCGCCATGGCGGTGATGATGATGGCGGGCATGATTACTCAGGCGTGTATACTGGAAGTGGGTCAACACCCCGCCGTTCGGCATCCGGCATTGTAGTAACGGCGGAGCACGAGAAGGAGCCTGTGGCGACGTAGCATGATCATCACCCCGACACCCCGGCGCTGACCGCCAGCCTCGGAGGCCGCGTCGACGACCTCGCCGTCAAGGAGGTCGGAGACGGCAACCTCAACTTCCTCAACATCTTCACCTCTGACGCCGGCTCCGTCGTTGTGAAGCAGGTTCGTCCCCGTCCCCCTGACTGGCCCTGACTGACGCCTTCCGGATCAGATCAGGCACTGCCGAGTACCCGCTCCTGGCCGAGCACTTATATGTGGCTAACTACATGGCTAAGACCCTCTTCTTCACCTCCCTCCTCTACAACAACACCACTGAACAAAAGAAACAAGGTTGGGGTTGGCTTGCTCCGCTGAATTCTTCTGCGTGTAAAAGGGGAATAGAGTGAACTCCAACGAGCTCCTGAAGCTGTCAGAAGGATTGCTTAGTTAGGCCAGCTAGGCTGTTTCCTGCTTTGTCTTGCCTTTACCCGTAGGATACAAATTAGCTATAGGCACATTTAGTAGCTCTTCTTTATTAGAAAACAGTAGGTATGCTCAGGACTAGGCCACACGCTCCTTGAATAGAATAGAGATGAACGGGAAGGTGCCAAACACAATGTTCATACCAGTACATACTGATTATATATACAGAATGTTCATCACCTTCAATGAGTTTACCATTTAGAATAAAATAGATACCAGAGGAACATCCTGTTGCAGAAAAGACAGAGATTAAAATGAGAAGATTTCAAGTCGGTGTTGTAGTATGTTACAATGTTTATTTTTCGTATATTAGAAGGTAAATATATTTTTTATGTGTGAAAAATGTTGGGGCGACCGATTATCTTCCGTTAAGCAAGTTATAGAAAATTATATTTCATCTGCGACTTTGAAATTGCATCGTGCAATCTGATGAGTAAATTTAGTAATTTCCCACCTCGGCTTTTTGCATTGAATTCTACCAATTCATATAGTTCGCATAAAATAGTCCCAACAAGTAGCTTGGGAATCAACAAAGATTGTGGGACATACCATGCATGTTAAGGAGGGAACATACAGTTGAAATCACATCAAACGGCCGGGATAGTGAGCAAGTATCAGTAAGCAATGGTGGAAACCAAGGAATAACATGCATGGCATGATCCAGTACTCTAATTAAGAGAAAAGGAATTGTGGGCAAGAATCATGAAGGAAAAAAACTGCTATGTGCGATGGCCAGGTAGGCGCCGAAGCTCGCGGAAGAGGCCAGCGACCATCGGCAGCCGGCAACACAGTGGGCGGCGGCATCAGGCCGCGAGGCTAAAACCAGCAATAGCGCGGACGAGCACGGCCGTACATGGAGCCAAAGCACGGCGTGCATGCAGTCAGCACGGTTCATACGTGCATGGACGGAAGCCTGAGTGGCGGCGCACGTGCAACCTATTTGGGAACGGGTGCACGGCCATGCATGGTGCGAACGGAGGCCACTGGCTTGTGGCAACACCTGAGGCAGCTCCTAATCATATTTGTATGTGTATATAATACACGTACTTATTTTATTATCTTCAAAAAATTAATATTCGAGTTTGATCGTACACAAAGAATGTATATGTGCACACTGTCATTGCATGACATCTGATAATAATGCAAGTCTCATTGCATGTTGTATATTTTGTTTCTTTGATAAAGTGCATAATTTTGCAAGTGCACGTATGATAACAGAGTTAGCTTAGATTTGATTTAATTAGTATTGTGTTCAAGCTGCAGTGTGGAGCTTTAGCACTTAACTTGCTGCCATGTTTGAAGCGGTAGAGATCCCATTTTGCGTCACATGCCTGAGAGCTACTTAAGAATTCGGAGAAACTTAAGCATATAATATTTCTTTTCTACCTCTCCTTATCACAGGACAGATTGAGTCGGAGGCGACGCCGAAGGAGGCGAGGCAATGTATGATCCGCGCCGCCAAGGTTCGCCAGTCATGACCGAACTGACGGAACCATCTTTTGAGGAAATTCGTGAGCATTCATGCGGGAGAAAAAAGGGGGGTGTTCCAATCCCGGCCCAAGCGGCAAGTCGATGATTTACTTTACACAACATTGAAGGGAGGTGCTAACTGTTTATAATTCAAATTTTATTTATTTTATACCCGTTGCAACGCACGGGCCCTTTTTCTAGTAATTGGACAAGACGGATTGCAATTAATATCAAGAACAATAAAATCTATGGGCACATAATTCCTATTTGCAAGAATAAGAGCATCACTAATTCTTCCCAAAGGCTTTTTAATAGTAGAATTCGCCAAGTGCAAATTTAAAGAACACTCTTCAATATTGGTAAGACCAAGCACATCACATAAAGATTTCGGAATTGTGGAAACACTACCACCCAAATCACATAAAGCAAAACACTCATAAATTTTATCTTGTTTAATGGTGGGTTCCCATTCATCATGTAATTTTCTAGGAATTGAGATCTCTAATTCCAACTTTTCTTCAAAAGTTTTCATCATAGCATCAACAATATGTTTAGTAAAAGCTTTATTTTGTTCATAAGCATGGGGTGAATTTATCATGGATTGCAACAAAAAAATACAATCAATCAAAGAGCAACTATCATAATTAAAGTCTTTATAATCCAAAAGAGTGGGCACATCACTAGTTAAAGTTTTGACCTCTCCAAACCCACTTTTATCAATTTTTTCATCAAGATTTTCACCCTCCAAATTATTGGGACGCCTTCTAACTAAAGTTGACTCTTCTTCAGTCCCTTTATCATCAATTTTAATTTTACTAAACAAGGAATCTATAGAAGAAACACCAATCACTTTAAAATTTTCATCATTTTTATGAAAGCAATCACTAGAAAACGCTCTTTCTAAAAATTCTCTTTTAGCTCTAAGCATAGCGGTTCTTTTCTTACTTTCATCTATAGAAACATATAAAGTTTTAATTGATTCCTCAACCTTGGGCACAAAAAATTTCAACTTGAGATTTTCTACATCATGACAAATCCTATCAATGCTTCTAGACATATCATCAATCTTATTCAACTTTTCTTCTATCGTATTATTGAAAACTTTTTGAGCATTGATAAATTCTTTAATATTATTCTCAAGATCAGAGGTGTTCCTATTATTATTATAAGAAGTATTACCATGGGAATTATCATAATTATTAGAGAAATTTTCAGGAAAAAGGCCTAGGATTAAAATTACCTCTATAAGCATTGTTATTAAAATTGTTTCGCGAGACAAAATTCACATCTACGGAATCACTATTTTGCTCAATGAAAGTAGACAAAGACACATCATTAAGATCAATAGGAGCACTTTTATTAGCAACCAATTTCATAAGAGCATCAACTTTTTCATTTAAATAATTTATTTCTTCAACCGAATTAACTTTTTTACTAGTAGGAGCTCTTTCAGTATGCCATTGTGAATAATTTGCCATAATATTATCAAGTAATTTAGTAGCTTCACCCAAAGTAATTTCCATAAAAGTACCACCCGCGGCGGAATCTAAGAGATTTCTAGAAAAGAAATTCAATCCCGCTTAAAAATTTTGTATGATCATCCAAAGATTTAAACCATGAGCAGGACAATTTCTTAGCATCAATTTCATTCTCTCTCAAGATTGCGCAACATGTCCATGCTCAAGTTGCTTAAAATTCATGATTTGAGTTCTAAGAGAAATAATTTTTACGGGCGGAAAATACTTAGTAATGAAAGCATCTTTGCACTTATCCCAAGAATCGATACTATTGCGAGGCAAAAAATAAAACCAAAATTTTGCGTGATCTCGCAAAGAAAACGGAAATAATTTCAACTTCACAATATCATTGTCCACATCTTTTTTCTTTTGCATATCGCATAATTCTAAGAATGTGTTAAGATGAGATGCGGCATCCTCATTAGGAGTACCGGAAAACTGATCTTTCATAACAAGATTCAACAAAGCGGCATTAATATCACAAGATTCCGTACTAGTGACAGGAGGAGCAATCAGAGTGCTAATAAAATCATTGTTGTTGGTATTGGAAAAATCACACAACTTGGTGTTCTCTTGAGTCATCGTGACTATGCGAACAAGATTGCACAAAAACATATCTGACGAGAAAACGGCGAACGAAAAAGAGGGCGAATAAAACGGCAAATTTTTTTGAAGTGGGGGAGATGAAAACAAGACGCAAATGGCAAATAATGTAAATTGTAAGGACATGAGATTTGTGATTAGGAACCTGATAGATGTTGATGGTGTCTCCCCGGCAACGGCGCTAGAAATCCTTTCTTGATGGCTTGTACCCGCGTCAGTATTTCCCTGAAGAGGAAGGGATGATGCAGTACAGCTTCGGTAGGTATTTCCCTTAGTTATGAAACCAAGGTTATCGAACCAGTAGGAGAACCAAGCAACACTATGTAAACGGTATGTGCACAGAAAGAACAAATACTTGTAACCCGACGCGTAAGAGGGGTTGTCAATCCCTCTCAGGTAAAAGATAGATTGGTTTGTATGATTTTGGATAAATAGATCTCACGAAAAACAAAATAAGATAAACAGAGAAAAAGTGCAGCAAGGTAGTTTTGGGTTTTTATAATAATAGATATGAAAACAAAAGCAAATAAAAATAGATCTCAAGGCAAATATGATAAAGAATAGACCCAGGGGCCGTAGATTTCACTAGTGGCTTCTCTCGAGAAAATAGTATACGGCGGGTAAACAAATTACTGTTGGGCAATTGATAGAACTTCAAATAATTATGACGATATCTAGGCAATGATCATTATATATGCATCACGTCCAAGATTAGTAGACCGACTCCTGCCTGCATCTACTACTATTACTCCACACATCGACCGCTATCCAGCATGCATCTAGTGTATTAAGTTTATGGAGAAACAGAGTAATGCAATAAGAACGATGACAAGATGTAGACAAGATCTATTCATGTAGGAATAGACCCCATCTTGTTATCCTTAATAGCAACTATCAATATGTGTCTTGCCGCCTCTTCTGTCACTGGGAAAGAACACCGCACGACCGAACCCATCACAAAGCACCTCTTCCCATGGCAAGAAAGATCGATCTAGTTGGCCTAACTAAACCAAAGATTCGAAGAAGAAATACGAGGCTATAAGTAATCATGCATATAAGAGATCAAACAAACTCAAATAACTTTCATGGATAAATAGATCTGATCATAAACTCAAAGTTCATCGGATCCCAACAAACACACCGCAAAATAGAGTTACATCAAATAGATCTCCAAGAGACCATTGTATTGAGAATCAAAAGAGAGAGAAGAAGCCATCTAGCTACTAACTACGGACCCGTAGGTCTACAATAAACTACTCACGCATCATCGGAGAGGCACCAATGAGGATGCTGAACCCCTCCGTGATAGTGTCTAGATTGGATCTGGTGGTTCTGGAACTTGCGGCGGCTGGAATTGTGTTTCGTCGACTCCCCTAGGGTTTTTGGATTTTCGGGGTATTTATAGAGCAAAGAGGCGGTGCGGGAGGCGGCCGAGGTGGGCACAACCCACCAGGGCACATCTGGGCCCCCAGGCGTGCCCAGGTGGGTTGTGCTCCCCTCGGAGCCCCCCTCTGGTACTTCTTTGGCCCAACAGGTGTCTTCTGGTCCAGAAAAAATCTCCAAAAAGTTTCGCTGCATTTGAGATCCATTTGGTATTGATTTTCTGTGAAGTAAAAAACAAGCAGAAAACAGCAACTGGCACTGGTCACTATGTCAATAGGTTAGTCCCAAAAAATGATATAAAGTTGCTATAAAATGATTGTAAAACATCCAAGAATGATAACATAACAGCATGGAACAAGCAAAAATTATAGATATGTTGGAGACGTATCACTCTCCCCCTCTCGTAGCTATACATCTCCATGGATAGATCTTGCGTGTGCGTAGAAAATTTTTGTTTTCCATGCAACGTTCCCCAATAGCTGGAACTATCACATTGAAATGCTGGGACCGGTGATGTGTGGTGCTGGAACCAGCCTGCAGGGATGCTGGGAACGGCGACCACGGGTGCTGGAATCGGCGTCACAAGCGTGGAGGGATGTTGTAACCAGTCGTGGTGATTGCTGGAACCGGTGTCCATGTTTTCTGGGACCGGCTTTCTTCCTCGTCGAATACCATGGCAACCGCTAGGTGTCACAACGCTTTTCTCTATTTCTTTGCTGCAACCGCAGAGTGCAAAGCTACAACCGTGTTGCGCATTGCTAGAAAGGTGGATTCACTACAGGAATCAGCTACTTTGCCGTCAGCCATGGCAGACGGCAAAGGACCAGAAAGCTGACGGCAAAGGTCTTTGCTGTCAGCCGCTGACGGCAAACATGCCCGGCATAGTAAGTTACGGTAAAGAGCTTCTTTGCCGTCTGTTTTCCCGCAGCGGACAGCAAAGAAGTTTTCCGTCAGCTGGCAGACGACAAAGAAGATGGACAGCAAAGAACTAACGTTAGCCATGTTAGGTGGCTAACGGGAGGCTTTGCCGTCTGCCAGCTGACGGCAAACATGCCCTCCCCTTTGTCGTCCGCCTTCTGACATCAGCAGACGCGTCACTCCACCCCAGCTCTTTGTCGTCTGCCACCGACGGCAAATACCCGCTATTTGCCGTCTGCCACAGACGGCAAACCACCCCAGCCTTTGCCGTCTGCCACATACGGCAAAGTGGCCAAATTGGTCAGCTCCCAGGTTGTACAGGTTGCTGCCATGTGGCCTCTTTGCCGTCTGTGGCAGACGGCAAAGACCCCTTTACCCTCGGTCGCAGACGGCAAAGAGCCTGCATTTTGGAGCTAACCTAGGTAAAATAGATCATTTTGGAGCTAACCTAGGTAATTATGCCATTTTTGAGTTAACTAAGCATATTATGCCATTTTTTATATAAGTAAGCTAAGTATAGGTCATTATTGAGCTAACCTAGGTAACTTAGGTAAAATAGATCATTTTGGAGCTAACCTAGGTAATCATGCCATTTTTTACGTAAGTAAGCTAACTATATGACATTTATGAGCTTACCAAGGTTATCATGCCATTTATGAGCTAAGTAAGCTACTTATATCATAAATGAACTAAATAAGCTAAGTATAGGTCATTATTGAGCTAACCTAGGTAATTATGCCATTTTTGAGTTAACTAAGCATATTATGCCATTTTTGACATAAGTAAGCTAAGTATAGGTCATTATTGAGCTAACCTAGGTAACTAAGCATATTAGAGCTAACTTAGAGCTAACTTAGGTCATTTTGGAGCTAACTTAGGTAAAATGGATCATTTTGGAGCTAAGTAAGCTTATTATGTCATTTTGGAGGAAAATAAACTAAGTCTAGGTCATTATGGTAAGCATATTGGAGGAAATAAAGCTAAGTCTAGGTCATTATGCATTTGTTAAGCAAAACACTAGAGAAAACTTACCCTCATCACGGAGGTGAAGCACCGGGGTTGCTCGTGCCGGTACCACCTGGAGAAGGATCGTGCAATGCTTGTCTAGAGTTACGCTGCACCAAAGATCATTTGCAATGTCTCGTTAGCATGATGACACTCAAATGTTAAGACTAGTAACTAATGACCATTCAAATGAAACTCACCGTGGTCCCCGAAGCAATGACTGGCATCGGCGGAGGGGTCTGACCGGACTTCTCGCACACAGACTGCACATTTGGTTTTGGCAAGTCATTCATACTAGTTAGTAATGAAACGAACATTACGTGCATGATTTGGCTAATATGCAGAAGAAACTTACCACGAGGAGCTCGTACATGGCCCGGTTCTGCATGTCATTCCGTGCTCTCTCCTCCTCCAACATCCTAGCCGTCCTCTCCTCCAACTCCCGCTCCTTCTCCGCCGCCTGCCAGTCCCTCTCCACCAGAAGCGCCTGGGTTCTATCTCTCTCTCTCTGAAGAGCAGCATGCAACACGACTCCTCGTTAGCATTGTAATCATCGATGGCCGCACACACAATGTAATGGAGGAAAGATAGCTGAGTCTGTATAACTAACCTCGAAGGCGAGCTCGACTGGCCGTTGACGAGGCCTTATCTCAGGAGCGGAGCTCGACTTGTGCGCCTTGATCTTCGGGAGAGTGCTAGGACAACATATAAGTCCATCTCCAATGGCTATCGAGCCATGGGACCTCCCGCCACCAGATATCATCACCAGCTCTGGATCAATGGGACCCTGGCTCGGGTTAAAGTCCTCCCCTTTCCTTGCCTTCCCCTCATCTCTGTACTTCACGAGCTTGTTGTGGGAGGAGATGTTGGTGAAGTTCTCTGGATGATCGAGGTCAGACACAGAGAATGCCTTGACCTTCTTGTACGAGGCAGTATGGGCCATGGCATAGAGGTCGTACACCTCTGGCACCTCCACCTTATTGTGTTTCGCCTAAAAGAGAGGAACAGAGTAAATTAGTAATTAAAGGGCTCAAGCTAGCATGGAGAATGAATTGCATGAATCATGAAGCAAACCTCATACCCATTTCCGCCCGTACTGATATAAGTTGGCGCTGCCTTGATGGTGTGGCACACCTTCCATTTGGGCACGCCGGTCCTTGGCAATGTTGTGGAGGGCTAGCGATTGGTCTGAGCACCACTCATCCACCAACACCTCCCAATAATCCATCTGATCCGCACACCATCTCGGGGGCACCTAAGTTAGTAAAGAGAAACTTGAGCGCTACGCCTACAAATCAAATCAAGGACACTAAGTACAAGGCCTTCAGAATAGGTAATTACCGTCATGTACTGCTCCTTCTTTAGAAACTTGTCATGGCACGCCGGCTTGGCCTTCTTAATACCACGCGAGGCGTAGTAGTCTCGAACAACCTACACCCGAGCCTCGTGCCGTAAGTTTTGTAGTAGGCGCCTGCACTCGGCATCGATAACCTTTGCCGCGACCTCCTAGTATCCCTCCTCACACCTGTAGAAGGTCTGCAATCAAACGAGACAACATTGATTAGTACAATAACTAGCTATTTGAAGATTTTTAATTGTGTAAAGGTGAAATTACCCAAAACTTTCTGATCACCATGTCTGCCCTCGTGTGGTACAAGACACCATCGATCATCTCCTCCGGCGGGGCCGGGGCAGCCAAGTAGTGCTCCCAGCTCAATCCTAGCTGTGGAAGCTGACCCTCACCGGGCAACGCGACAAACCCCGGGAAGTTTTGCCGGCAAAGCACACCAAGGACGGTGTTGGGCCTGCGGATATCCTGAGTGTGGTCCCAACCCCTGCAGTATGACAAGGCCAACGCATTAGATATTTGAAGAAACGTGAAGGCAAAAGGTACAAAAAGAGTAAATGCACTTACCTCTCCCCATCAGGGAAAATCAACCACCTCTGCTCGCGGGTCGCCGGCACAGGCGGGAGCCGTGTACGACCACGCTGGTAGATGGTGGCCCCCTCAACCACCTCACCCTCGCTATCAGGCGGATCCCCGCCACCATCAGCATGGCCACTCGGCCCCTCAGGCTGATCCGGCCAGGTACCCCATCCGGACGTCTCCTGGGACGTACCCTGGTCCGGAGTCTCGTGGGCCGAAGGCCCGTCGACCCGAGGCTCATGGACCGGAGTCCGCTTAACCTCCTCCTCAGACGTGTCCACCCTAGCAGTCATGTGCTCGGGTGAATCTGCTGGGGGTGGCGGCGAGGAAGGCGTAGGATCCTGCCTACCTCTCCCACATCCTCCCCGACCTCCACGACCTCCTCTCGTCTTCCCTCCGCGACTTCCTCTCCCGGTGGGCAACGACGCCAATGAAGAAGCGCCCGGCGGTGTCCCCAAACTGTCGTTCAACGCTCTCCGGAGAGGTACGGGTGGAATGGTGGAAGTACACCTCCGACCACGCGCCGACGAAGGAGCCTCTGAGCGGTCCGGACCCGCACCCACCATCTTTCAACACCTGCCATGACAAAGAGTAAACAAAATTAGTACAACATAAAAAAAATTAATACCGACATGAATAATATAATATGTATATAACTTAAGTGTATCATCATCAAGTACAACATAAAAAATTGAATACCTAACATGAACTAACAATATATATGTATATAATACAAATTGAATACCTGACATGAACTAATAATAATCTTGATCGTCTATATATGCTCCGGGATCAATAAATGCATCATCATCATCACTATCATGAATGACGTGCTCATCGGGTTCAGCGGCATCAACATGTGAAAGGCCACCTTTATGTAATCGGTCAAGCATTGACAGGTCATCCGCAGCAGTAACCTCTTCTTGTTCCGGCTCAGGGGTGAAGTCGGATTCACTGTCGCTGTCTACTTCAATGTTCTGGGGTGAAGTAGAGCATTTGTTGAAACGTTTTTTGGAAAGACGTGTTTCTTGGAAGAATTCACCTTCATATGTGTCTGGGTTAATGTGAGGTTCATAATCCTCTTCATTGGGGGGAGGTGGTCTAACACGTGGCGGCACTTCATAAACGACATCCCAACCATTCAGATTTGGATCAGTTTGGCTGGCCCACGGTAGATTGAAAACTTGGGTCGCCTGTTGAGCCGTAATATTGACATTGGGAACATCTAAATGGGTGCTTTGTTTGATTTCTACTAGCCCTATGTGTTCATGAGTCCTTCTAGTCTCCTTCGGCTGGAACCAATAACATTTGAAGACTATGACGTTCGGTGGGATTTCACCATAGAATAGAAGTTCATAAATTGCTTCAACTCTCCCATAATACTTGGTACCTCCTTCGCCGATAGCAGAGACACAACAATTTGTAGACTTTCGGTCGGCCATAGATAGCTCTTTGCCGAAGGTACGAAAGCGATACCCGTTGATGTCGTATTTGTCAAATGAACGGACCTTATAGTCAAAACCATTAGCGACTTGTCTCAATTCGGCGTCCATTGACTCTGAATTAGCCTACAAGTTTAATACGAAAGGATTGTTGCATTAGCCGCAAATTAGACGAAGAAATGAGAATGTTCTAATGGAAATTACCGTTTGTTTGAACCATGAGATGAAACCGGGAAAGCCGCCTCCATGCTTTGCCAGAAGCTCATACTCTTTGATGGATTCCTTTTGGATCACCGCTCCATCCGAGAATTTGGCGACGTATCAACTGTATCAAATATCCGAGAATAAGAGCAGTTCAAAGGAATTAGAAGTTGCGAAACAATGTACCGAGAACTTACTCGATGTACGGCCGCACTTCTGTTAGGTTGTTGAAGATATACAACGAAATGGTCCGCCATTCTTCGACATCCAACGATATTGGTTTCGAAGCACCGGCTGGTGCGAGATTCCCTTTGAATAGGCCAAGGTTGGATCCACCTTTTTTAGGGTCACCAGCATTGTACCGAGGCTTCGGATTATGCAAATGACAATTTTTGGCTTCATAGTGTACTGTCACGAAGTTTGCCGCCTTCTCAGTAATGAATGCCTCGGCCATCGATGCTTCAATTCTACATTTATTTTTACATTTTGCTCGAAGCATCTTCTGCATCCTCTTAGTTGTGTAGCACCAACAATTTTGCACGCCCCCCCAATCTTGCCTCGGTCGGGAGATGCAAAATCAAATGCTGCATTGGATTAAAGAATCCCAGTGGAAAGATCTTCTCTAACTTGCAGATCAACTCCGACGCCAACTCTTCCATTTCTTCTAGCACGACAGGCAATAGTTTTTTCGCACAAAGAACACGTAAGAAATAGCTCAGCTCTGCCAGTACTAGCCATTCATCCTTAGGGATAAAGCCACGCAACATCACCGACATTACCCGCTCAAGCCATATGTGCCAACATGACTCTTGAGACCAAATATTTTCAATTTTTCAAGACTCGCTCCCCTCTTTAGATTCACTGCATACCCATCGGGGAACATCAACTGCATTTTCACCCACAAGATAATTTCCCTCATAGCTGGCCTTCCAAGATTGAACCATGCCTTTGGCTTCGTCCAGTTCTGCTTTCCTTTCGGTTCTTGCATGTTTTGTAACGGTCTATCACATAGCACCTCCTGATCGACTCTAGCCTTAGTATTATCCTTTGACTTCCCCTCTATGCCAAACAATGTACCAAAAAGGGCCTCGGCGATATTCTTTTCAGTGTGCATCACGTCGATGTTGTGTGGGCAAAGGAGGTCTTTGAAGTAAGGCAGATCCTACAAGCATGTCTTGTGAGTCCAGGCATGTTCCGAATTATACCCCTTGAAATACCCTGGACGATCTGGATCTGGCTCGAGAGCGTTTAACTGATCCAGGGTCTCTTTGCCTGTCAACGTAGGTGGTGCAGAGTTTTTGACAACTCTACCTTTGATGAAGTTCTTCTTGTCTTTCCTAAACTTATGGCGAGGATCCAGAAACTGTCTATGCAAGTCGAAGCAAGAAAACTTGCGACCCGCCTGCAGCCAACGAAACTGAAGAGCTGCCTTGCATGTGGGGCACGGGAACCTTCCAAGCACACACCAGCCAATGAATAGCGCATACGCCGGCAAGTCATGCATCGAGTACATGTACCAAACACGCATTATGAAGTTCTCTTTGCTAGCGGCATCGTATGTCTTGAACCCATTATCCCAAGCTTCTTGCAATTCATCCTTAAGCGGCTGCATGTACACATTCATATTCTTCCCCGGATAGTTGGGCCCTGGAATTATCAACGTCAGGAAAATGTTCTTTCTTTGCATAATCTTTCCGGGGGGGAGATTGAGTGGAATGACAAATACGGGCCAACAACTGTATTGGGTTGCCATCAGACCAAACACATTGCATCCGTGCTGATGGCGACTCGAGGATGCCTTGGATCTGCCGCTTTTTGCTCATGTAATGCATCGAAGCGCTTCCACGCAGAACCATCCGATGTGTGTACCATCATCAGATTCCCATCTGCATCTAGTTTGGTTCTTTTGCCCATTTTGTGCCATGTCATATGTCTGGCCGTCTGTTCGACCATGAAAAGACATTGAAGTGTTGGTACGATTGGCATATACCGAAGAACATTAATGGGGATTTTGGTCTGTGTCTTCTCACCCATACCGTTGTCTACCACAACATACCTAGAAGACTTGCAAATGGGACAATAGTTCAAGTCCGCATACTCAAGCATAAATAAGGCACATCCTTTCTCACAGGCATGTATCTTCTCATAGGGCATCTTAAGTGCATGGAGGACTTTGTCCGACTGGTACAGGTTTGCAGGCATTACATGGCCTTTGGGTAGAAAGCGTCCAAATACTGTCATCATCGTGTCGTAGCATTCTCTGCCCAAGTTGAATTGAGCCTTCAGAGCCATTACTTGTGAGATGGCATCCAGCTGACAAAGCTCAGTGTGCTCGTGGAGAGGACGTTTTGAAGACTCCAACATTTCATTGAAGGCCTTTGCAGATTCCTCCATCTCATCGTCCGAATCCCGAGCATCATCAAAGTCTTGCACCATGTCTTCCATCCCGGTACCATGCTCGTCGGTGCGACGACGAACCACCTCAGCTCTGGCACGCTGGGCAGACTCACCATGAAATGTCCACACTGTATAACCGGGCGTAAAACCACTCTTCTGCAGGTATTTTCCCATTTCATCCTCTGTCCTCTTGTGCCAATTGTCGCACCGGACATAGGGGCACCAGGTTTTCCTCTGGCCATTTGCAAATGAAACTCTCGCAAACCCATTGGTTTTTGTTAACCATTCATTTGTCATGTCTTTCTGACTAGTGTGACCGGTGTACATCCACGCACGATCACTCATCTTGCCTAGCTACTGGACACACAAGAAATGTATATATAATTCAGCATGTATATTCATCAGTTAATCTAGTTTGTTAATTTTATTACGTCCATGCAACCTACACTCTAATAGGTAAAGGTAGGTCCTAATCCCACCCGAGTATGTGTAGATTGGGTTCATTTTCCCATGCTCTGCTCCGGATCCGACGCAAAATTTCGGCAGCACCTCCCCGTTGTTCTCCTGATACACGTCTCTGCAATAAACAGAGAGGATGTGTACTCGGAGAACAACAGGGAGGCACTGACGAAATTTATGCGTCGGATCCGGAGCAGAGCATATGGGAAAATGAACCCAATCTACACATACTCGGGCTGTCCATGGATAACGTTGGACAATTCGAAAGAATCACGGTTATAAATATGCAAATGCATGCATATTTATAACTGTAACCCTTTCGAACGGGAGACGCATACTGGTCACGCATACTGATGATTGAAGACACCTATAGCTAGCAAGTTTCATCGGCATGAAGACCAGAGCAGAGCAAATAATGAAGGGGGGAGGAGGAGATGTTATTTGTGCTCACCCACGAACGCAGGGGCGGAGCTCGTCGAACAACAGACCCTCGCAGCAACGAAACAGCTGCACATTTAAATCCAAAGATGAGTAACATAGCATTATTGTTTTTGCCATCAACCTAACTAAATATTTACAATAGTATGCCACCTAAATATATGTCATTCAGGGTTCCGTCGACGTCGAGGCACCCCTAACCTATATAGATGTCATTTAGGCTTTCGTCGACGCCAAGGCACCCCCTAACCTAAATAGCCGTCATTTAGGGTTCCATCGACGCCGAGGAACCCCCTAACCCGCTCGTCGCCGGACGCCCTCAGGTATGGCGACGCACGGTCGATGGGTCAGCACTCGGACCGGGGGATTCTCGGCCTGGGCGACGACGTCGGGACCGGCGGGACCCACTGGCTCCACCATCTATCCCCTCGGCGACCGGCGATCCTCGACCCTCTACCACGACCCTCAACCCCTCGGCGATGGGCGATCCTCGATCCTCGTTCCCGACCATCGACCCTAGTTTTGGCGACCGGCGATCCTCGACCCGGTTCCGTCGGCGCCGACGCACCCCGTCGGCGATCCTCGACCCGGTTTTCCTTTTCCCTCTTCTTCTTCTCCTCTTCTCCTCTTCTTCTCCTTCTTCTTCTTCTTCTTCTTCTTCTTCTTCTTCTTCTTCTTCTTCTTCTTCTTCTTCTTCTTCTCCTCGTCCTCCTCCTCCTCTTCTTCTTCTTCTTCTTCTTCTTTTCTTCTCCTCCTGCTCCTCCTCTTCTTCTTCTTCTAATTATTCTTATTTCCTTTTTTTCCAGAACTAAACCTAAAACTAAAATAAACCTAAAACTAAAACTAAACCTAAAACTAAAACTAAATCTAAATCTAAACTAAACCTAAACCTAAAACTAAAAAAACAGAAAAAAAGAAAAAAAAGAGGAACATGAGCTCACCTGCAGGGGAGGGGGGCGGCCGGTGGAGTAGGGGGAGGAGCAGGGGAGGGCGCCGGTGGAGGAGGGGGCGGCGCAGGGGAGGGGGCGGCCGATGGAGGAAGGGGTGGCGCTGGGGAGGGGGCGGCACAGGGGAGGGGCGGCCTGGGGAGGGCGACGGGACGGCCGCGGTAGGCGGTGGGGCGACATGGCCAGGGCGGTGGCCGGCGGTGGGGGTCGGGTGCGGTCGGGGTAGGGAGAGAGAGAAAAGAGAGGCGTGGGGGGAGGTAACGGCCGTTAGGTACTTAATTCTTTGCCGTCTGCTAGCAGACGGCAAAGAGGGGGGGGGGGGGGGGGGGGCGTTACAGCGCTGTCCTCCACTAGACCCACCACCTCTTTGTTGTTTGCTAGCTGACGGCAAAGAGTCTTTGCCGTCTTCTAGCAGACGGCAAAGAAATGGCTGATGGCAAACAATTCTTTGCCGTCTGTTTTCTGTAAGCAGACGGAAAATACCTTCTTTGCCGTCCGGTGCTGGAACTGGGAGGTGACAACAGCGAACAACCGTCCAACTATGACAGGGAGCTGAGCTACATGCACGAAGCGACGACGGAGCTGCATCTGGTGGCGTGGGAGTTGCAACCGATTTTTTTAGAGAACTGCGACCTGAGGTGCTGTGGTCGTGGTGGGCGAGCCGGGGATGGTGACGAAGGTCCCCCATCGGCCGGCTGGGTTACCGCTCGTCCGTCGAGCGCTGATGGAAGCAGAGCTTGACCGCGAGTCACAGTTCAGACGAAGCTTTTTGGATGGGGGCAGATAGAACGGCCTTTATATATTTTTAGTGTAAACATGCTTTACTTTATTGGTCAATAAAACGAAGTGCAAGAATAATGGAAGAATCATGAGGATGTAGCCGCCATAGATAGCAACCCTCATCTAAGTGAAAAGCATGATTAGCTAAATCGTGTGCCTCCATATTCGAGAGGCGGCCTTCATGAATGAAAGAGTGGGTTCGAAAATCCTTTGCTGTCTCATTTATCTTCTTCATGGTTGGTGCTATGACCCCAAGAGTGTTGGTGTTGAAATCCGAGACAACCGTTTTGCAGTCCGATGATATCCTAGTGTGTTGTAACATGAGGTCCTTGCCTCCTTGGCCAACACGAGGGCTTCTCGGTAGGCAAGAGCCTCTAGAGTTGTTGGATCAGTCAGTCCATGCAAAACGTGAGTGGAACAACCAACATATAATCCAGCATCATTGCGACAAACAAACACTAAGAGCAACTTCAACGCGTCGATCCACTTCGTCTGCGCGTTCCGTTTGAGTCACCACGGACAGAAAAGTCGTCCCAATGCGCCGACCCAAACGGATGCGCGTCCGCTTTTCGTCCGTCGGCGCAGACACGAAGCGGACGCGCATGACGCCCGCATCCTCCTCCCCCTGGCCCGCCAGTCGGTGGCACATAGGCCATTCTCTTTCACCCCCATCTCAGGGCGCACAAAACCGAACAAAACCAAAAACCGAACCAAAAAAACCAAACCGAACCGAAATGTCATTTTTTTGTTTTTGGTTTCAGTAACGGTTTTCATATCTCAAAACCATATCCATTCGGTTTTTTTGGTTAATAACTGAAAACCATTGGGTTAAATCGAAAAAACCGAACTGATGTGAACTACATGCTCGCCAAAAATGATTTGCATGGAGCTAGAGTCGAACTCCTGACCTCAGGCTAGAAGGCCCAGTGCGCTAAGCCTGCTAGCCAACCAGGCCACTCGAGCTTGCTGATTTAGGGTAGGAAGGAATTATTATATCCATAATATGCATATACTAGTGTACCAATTCCGCATAGAAGTCACCATGTGTCTGAAGAAAGTTGCACGTCCACGAGGTATAAAACTTGTAAAGCATAATTAGGACGACAAAATCACTTCATCATTATTGGATAACTAATATCGTTGCATGGGACTGTTCCCTATCACTCTCAAGTGTGAACTTCATCAAGTTATTTCGTACTCCGAACTTTTAAGAAAGTTACGTATAGGAAAAATGTACAACAATGAAACATACTTCAATCTTTGATTATACATGAACTGAAAATTGAAATATGTAACAAAAAACCTTGTGTTGTTAAAAAATTCGCGTCAACTTTGGTTTATTTGGTTATTACCGAAACCGAACCGAAAGCAAATGGTTATTACCGAAACCGAGCCGTATTTTTTATACGAAACCTTATAAACCGAAGTATAAAAACTGTATTAACCAAAAACCGTATAAACCGAACCGAATCAAACCGAAAAAACCGAACGCACACCCTAACCCCCATCGACAGCAAGCCCTCGCCCGCTACACCCCATCGTCGCCGCCGCCCAGTTCCGGTGCCCCTACCAGTAGTCCGCGCCCACACACCTCCCCTGCACACCGCCACCTCCCACGTCGCCGCCACCACCGCAGCTTCCCTCCCACCCCGGGGTCGCCGCGAGCACGAAGTCGCCCCCGCGCCCCCCGGCCAGCTCCTTCGTCTGACGCCGCCACGCTCGTCGGAAGCCACCAGGCCAGCTACCTGGTCCAGGGGAGGCGCGCGTCTCTTCGCCGGCCAACTTCTTCGACGACGCCCACAAGCTGTTCGACAGTTTGCCCCCAAGGTACAAATGGACTATGATACGTCTCCATCGTATCTACTTTTCCTAACACTTTTGCTTTTGTTTTGGACTCTAATTTGCATGATTTGAATGAAACTAACCCGGACTGACGTTGTTTTCAGCAGAACTAACATGGTGTTGTTTTTGTGCCGAAATAAAAGTTCTCGGAATAAACTTTTTGGAGAATTATTTTGGAATATATACTAATTTCTGGAACCAAGACCCACCGGAGGGGGGGGGGGGCAGGCTGCCCACTAGACACCAGGGCACGCCACCCCCCTCTGGCGCGCCCTGGTGGGTAGTGGGCCCCTCGGGGCTCTGCTGACCCTAATACCGACGCTATAAAATCCTATTTTCGGAGAAAAAAATAAGAGAGGAAGTTTCATCACGTTTTACGATATAGAGCCACCGCCACCTCCTGTTCTTAATCGGGATGCCAGATCTGGAGCCCGTTCGGGGCTCCGAAGAGGGGGGTCTTCGGTCTTCGTCATCATCAACCATCCTCCATCACCAATTTCATGATGCTCACCGCCTGGAGTGAGTAATTCCTTCGTAGGCTCGCTGGTCGGTGAGGAGTTGGATGAGATTCATCATGTAATCGAGTTACTTTTGTTAGGGCTTGATCCATAGTATCCACTATGTTCTGAGATTGATGTTGCTATGACTTTGCCATGCTTAATGCTTGTCACTAGGGCCCGAGTGCCATGATTTTAGATCTGGACCGTTTATGTTTTCACCATTATATCTATGTTTGTGATCCGATCTTGCAAGTCATATGCACCTACTACGTGTTATGATCCGTAAACCCCAGGGTGACAGTAATTGGGATACTTTCCGGTGATGACCGTAGTTTGAGGAGTTCATGTATTCATTATGTGTTAATGCTTTGTTCCGGTTCTCTATTAAAAGGAGGCCTTAATATCTCTTGGTTTCCTTATGGACCCCGCTGCCACATGAGGGTAGGACAAAAGATGTCATGCAAGTTCTTTTCCATAAGCACGTGTGACTGTTTATGAAATACATGCCTACATTATATTTATGAACTGGAGCTAGTTCTGTGTCGTCCTAGGTTATGACTGTTATATGATGAATATTATCCAATGTAATCACCAATCCAATGCCTACGAGTTTTCACATATTGTTCTTGCTAAGTTACTATTGCTATTGCTACTATTACAACTGCTACAAAACTGTTACTTCTGTTACCGTTACCACTACTATTGTCACTACTACTATCAAACTATCATATTACTGTGCTATTGATCACTTTGCTGCAGATATTTAATCTCCAGGTGTGGTTGAATTGATAACTCAACTGCTAATACTTACAAATATTCTTTGACTCCCCTTGTGTCGAATCTATAAATTTGGGTTGAATACTCTACCCTCGAATACTGTTGCGATCCCCTATACTTGTGGGTTATCAGACTCCGCTGACGAGTTCTTTTTCCACAATTTCCTCTGCGACTCCGATGATTCCTCATCCGACGATGAGGAGATGGTAGCTGTCGTGTTGGCCGTCCATGACCTCCTTAGTAGGCAGCGGCCATTGTTCCGGGGCTCGATCCCAAGGCACACTCCGGCGTTGAATCGAAACCAAGAGAGCGGACATTTTCTTCTTTGGAAGGACTACTTTGAGACACCCAACCCGCTCTTCAAACATCACCAATTCCGGCGTCGTTTCCGTATGGCTAGGCATGTTTTCAACCGTATTCGGGAGGGGGTGGTCGGATACGATAAGTATTTCGAGTGCAAGGAGGATGCCCTTGGAAAGATTGGCTTCTCCTCTTATCAGAAATGCACTGCAACTATCCTGATGCTTGCATATGGAGTGCCAGGTGATCTCATTGATGAGTACGTCCGTATGAGCGAGTCTACATGCCTAGACTCGATGTACAAGTTCTGAAAGGCTGTGATTGCAGTGTTCGGCCCTGACTACTTGAGAGAGCCAACTGCTGAAGATACAACCCGCTTGTTGGCAATGAATGCCAGCAGGGGCTTCCCAGGGATGCTTGGCAGCATAGACTGCATGCACTGAGAGTAGAAAAACTGCCCTTCTGCTTGGCAAAGGGTAGTATAGGGGTCATGTCAAAGTTTGCACTGTCATACTTGAGGCCGTAGCCTCACAAGATCTCTGTATCTGTCACTCTTTCTTCGGCATGACCGGATCGCACAATGATATTAATGTGCTCCAACGCTCGCCGGTGTTTGCAAGGCTTGCTGAAGGCAACTGCCCGCCGGTGAATGTTAGCATCAACGGCCACAACTACAACAAAGAATGCTACCTAACTGACGATATCTATCCTTAGTGGACCACTATTGTGAAGACAATCCCCAACCCTGTCGGAGAGAAGAGGAGGTGATTTGCCCAAGAGCAAGAGAGTGCTAGGAAGGATGTCGAGCGTGCCTTCGGTGTTCGGCAATCTCAATGGGGCATCGTTCGGTATCCTGCTAGAACTTGGAGCACCAAGAAGTTGTGGGAGGTGATGTCTGCTTGTGTGATCATGCACAATATAATCGCAGAGGATGAGCGTCCGGAACGTATCTACGATCAAGGGTTTCAGTTCCAGATGACAATGTTGTGCCCGAGCATGTAGGAGCGGCAACGTTTGCACAGTTCACCCAATTTCATCATCAAATTCGTGATCGGGAAACTCACATTCAACTGCAAGATGATTTGGTTGAGTATATGTGGGTTCATGTTGGCAACCAATAGATGTATCTTTTTTTTAAATGTATTTGAGACAATTTAATTTTTATCCGGGTTGTAAACCATGATACATTTATTTGGGATGTAGAACTATGCTACATTTGTTTGCTTGTGAAACTATGCAAAATGTGTGTATATTGGTTGAAAAATGATGGCAAGCCGGCCGCGCGGGCGGGTCAACACGTTGGGCACACTACCGACCCAAACAAAAAAAAACGTCGAGCGGATGGCCTACCTAAACGGACAAAAAAAACAGACAAAGCGCGAATGTTCTTGCTAATAGCGGCCTCCACTAGTTGATCAAGCAACTGCCCAAAGGTGGAGGTATCCGTGTCCTCGCTTCACCAGGGGCCTGCCGTGCCACTTGGGACGGGTGTACCGGCAGTGCAACCTCAGAAAGGTACCTGTTTATAAACGCGTGGCTCCTTCATGTATATCAAGGAAACTGGTAAAAAAAAAGGCATTTCCATATGCATGTTGGGCTGTAGGCCAGTTGTCTAGTAGTAAAATGGTTTATTTTACCGGCTGTTCGCCACCTGATGTCAAAGATGACATCATCCACATGTTTAGCCGTATTCGTGCGCGCATCCGGCCATCCCGGCAGGGGAGTGACGAGACAAATGACGGATTTGTTCGTCAGCTACTACGTGTAGAGTAAGCGCGTGGACGGAGATCACCGAAGCGCTTCTTTGATCACTGGCGAGGCTACGAGCGCGCACTCCTCTTTATATACCTGCGCACGCACACGGCGAGGACGGCATCCTTAATGTTCGGATATTTGCTCCCGTATCCCGGCCGTTTTTCCTTCAGAAGACATGGCTGCTCCTGGCGCTGCTGCGGAGGTGGAGGTGGAGGTGGGAGGTGGGGCGCTGGAGAGGGGCACCGGCGGCGGTGGCGGCAGGAGGAAGCCGCAGGGGTGGAAGTGCATGCCCTTCATCTTAGGTACGCTTCTTCTTCTTCTTTTTTTTTGCGGGTGATCTTAGGTACGCTTCACAAGTTCACTTCTACTACTAGATTTCATTTCCATATCTCTTGATCTGCTCTGGGTTTTGTTTTTTCATTTCTACCTGCTGTGCGTGCGTGCGTGCGTTTTATCTGGATCAAAGTTGCAAGACTGTCAAATTTACAACTTAACATACATTTATGAGCGTAAATATGGTCAGTTTTGCTTGGGTTGAACCGTTGAAGGGACAGCAGGGGCTTTAGTCAGGTTTTACTTTCAGGTGCGTCAACCCTTGTATCACAAGTGGTCTGCCGGAAGTTAAGACTCAAGAGTACAACACCAAAAGTCAGGGTGAACACATGAAAAGTACTCCCTTTGTCCTATAATATAGAACGTTTTTGCAGAGAGCGGACATTTGGCTCCCGGGAGCCATGGAGGCATTTTTTTTTTTGAAAACAAATCAAAAATCAAACTTTTTGGTTTCAAAAAAATTTGAAAAAAATTGTGCAAGTAAACAAGTATGTTATGTCTATGTGTATAAAATTTCAGAATGAAAAACGTTGAAATGTGACCTGTACAAAAAAGACAAATTCATGGCCTGGGAGGATGAATAGTATCATGTGTTAAAAAGCCTCAGATTTGTCTTTTTTGCACAGCCCTCATTTCAACTTATTTTGCGCTGAAAATTTACACACATGTGTGTTATGCCTTCATGTATATGTGTGTGTTTTTTTTCAGAATTTTTTGAAATGTAGAAAATATGAAATTCAATAAAATTCAAAATTTTCAAAACCGAGCTCCATGGAGCTCGGCCTCCAAAGACAATATCCGGTTTTTACAAGCTAACATAGCTTACGAAAACTTCTTATATTATGGGACGGAGGGAGTAGCTCCGTACAGCACGCTGACATTGTTCTTCACATGAGTAGACTAAAAAAAAACCTATTCTTTATACTCTACAAAAAATGGGTCGATGGTTACGCGTTCATCCTCACAGATTACCTCTTGAGCTCCGATTATCTCTTGAGCTACCAGCAAAATTATTACCATAATCATCATCCATTCACAATCTTTTGGTTAGTTGATTCGTTTGATTTATTTTCTATGGTACTTTTGATTTGTACAGAGTTACAGGGTACAATGACACAAGTGCTAATTTTCAATAATAGTGCACATCCATAGCACCGCACGCCTATTTAGTTAGTATAGAGTAAGTGGTTGGTAAGACAGTTTTATCTTAAGTCTTGCGTACAATTTAGATATGTCTAGAATGGTTTTATCTTAACCTTATCTTCAATAACTACATACTCCCTCCGTCCCAAAATTCTTGTCTTAAATTTGTCTAAATCCGGATGTATCTAGTTACGTTTTAGTGTTAGATACTTCCGTATCTAGACAAATTTAAGACAAGAATTTTGGGACCGAGGGAGTATTTCCTAAATATGTGGTGAGACATATTATACTAAGAGATCATCTTTTAAATAAGAAAAGACAAGCCCTTTCTTCTGATTTCTCTCTTCTCCATCTCAACATTTATTCTACATGGCACCCTTAAAATAGCACCGTTGTACATGCCCTTAGAAAGTCATCGTGTCAGCGTGTCAAACTATAATTAATACTACCGTAGTAATTGTACTTGTCAGTGTCAGACTAGGGATTATTCTGTTTGGTTAGCTATTGTAAGTAGGCTTGCTTGTACGTGAGCTTCATATGGACTCGGGTCTTGCTTGTTTTGGTAGTTTGTGTAGACTTAGGTACATAGCGCAGGTCGTGGCTTCGTATATACTTGAGGCTAATGCGCGTTTCACCGCATCATTCTTCATTCATGAGATTAACCCTTTTCTTCTTTAATTGGCTATTATTATCTGTTGTTTCGTTTTGGATTGTAGTCTACGTTAGCTTGTGTTTTTTTCCCGCAAATAAAGGGGTTTTAATTATGTCCTGGCAGTTTTTCTCCATATATCTTGTTGGGTTGTTGATGCAAACGGTATTCATTCTGGGGAGAGTGGAGATGTTAGGTGTGTGGTTGGAGTCCTTACACCCATTTCGGCTTCGCTGGTGGTTGTGTGACCTACTTGAGAGTTCTTATTTCACATTGAAACCGTGTAAATGTTGTAACAATGCTCACATGGGCCAGGCCATGAAGCTTTGGCTCGCTCGGCTCGAACTCCCTGCTCCACTTGCTAGCTTCAGGGTTTTTTCCCCGCTCATTCCACTGCTAGGTCAGAAAAACAGGCTAGATATTTTTTATTTAAAAAAGTTCATTAAATAAAAAATCACATATTTTAAAAGATTTTGGATTTTAAAATGTGTTTTGAACTAAAAACATGAATTTAAAAAATATAATGGATGTCAAATAATGTTGGCGAATTTGAGAAAGATCCACAAATTTAAAAAATCACATCCATTAAAAATATTCATTAACTTTAAAATTATTTCAGAAATTGTAAAAATGTTTGTGGATTCAAAAAAATGTTCTTAGTTTCTTAAATGTTCAAGACTTTAATAAATACTCTTGAATTAACATTTGAAAAAAAAATGAAACAATAAACAAAAACACGAAAAGAAATAACAGGAAAAAACAAAAGAAAAATTATTAAAACATGTGAAAAACACAAAAAGAAAGAAAAAATAAAAATAATCAGGCAATACCTTCTCAAACTGACCGCCCCAACGACACACACCCTTACACATGGGGTTCATAGCATCCCCATAGCCCCCTATGCACCAGATTGCTTCAAATCTAGGGAACTTAGTATCTTATAATAGATATACACGTGAGGTTGCCTGAGTTTTGTACAGTGAGTTGAGACATTGAGAATAAAAGAACAAAGGGCAAGATACAAGCCCTTGGCAAAAGTTTTGTGCATGTGTATTTGTTTACTTTAATGTGATTGATCTTGAGGGCGACATCTACATAAATGAGTGTCTGACATTTTGTTCCTATGCAGCAATTGCTACATTTGAGAATGTCGGGTCACTTGGGGTGGTAGCAAATTTGACGGTCTATCTTGTGAAGCGATTCAATTTTGGGCAGCTCACAGCAACAAACACTACCAACATTTTCTTCGGCACGCTGAACTTCGCGCCATTGCTAGGTGCCTTCATCTCCGACGCCTACTTGGGAAGGTTCAGAACCCTTGCCTACGGGTCCTTCTTTGGCCTCCTGGTATGTCTATGCCACGGTTAAAGCTTGTTTACCAGCTTTGTTTCACCTTCTTGTATTAGCAAAAAAGAAGATAATTTTTTATTGGGACAAGTGGCCTCCCGTTGATTTCCATTAAAGAAACCACTTTAAGTTTTACAAAACGGTCAAAATAAAAAAAAAGTAGAAAAACAATTCAGCCACCAAGGAACTATGTGCATGTGTTTGGGCATCCCCCAAACACCCCTAGAGCTGCCTTAAAAGATTTACATAAAACATCGCCGGCCTCCTAGCCAACCAGCTAGCCAGCAAAATCGTGCAGCAAGCCACTAGTAATAGAAAAACTCCAAAAAGTACAAACACACAAAACAGAGTCATGTGGAAACAATACTAAAAGAAAGCATCTGCCCTTCAATTCTCCTCGCCACTGGTACCCATAAATGCCTTCACACCTACTCCTCCCGGATCACGTCTTCGATCATTTGGACACCTTTTTTGAATAATCGTCTGCCTTGTCCCTTTTGAACAAACGCCCAAGAGTAAATGAAATTGCACAAGTAGAACACTCACCAGCAAGATCATTAAGAAATTTATTGCTAAAACAAGCATTTTTTCTAGTTTTCCATATCACCTAGCACATTGCAAGAGCCCCCACTAAGAATCAAGCCTCTTTTTTCTTTAGGAAAAGGTGTATCCAGTCCACAAATAAATTCCTAATAAATCTGACACTCCTGAGTTCTCTTAATCTTTAAGATGTTCCTTTTCAGTAGTAGCCAAATGTAAATTATGATCTTCAAGGGTATTTCCAGCTTCCAAAACTGTTTGTAGTGTACCATCCCATTTTCTCTGAACTACAGATAAAGGGATCTCAGAGTGAATTTTCGTAAATCCAGTTTCCAAACCACTATATCCTCACTGGCATTCAGAGTGACCTCGTGAAAAAATTTCCCTAATCCCCCCAGCAAAGTCATTCTAAACTGATTCTCTTTTGAGAAGGTAACATTGTACAGTTTTGGAAATTTGAGGTACAAAGGTCCTCCTTTTATCCATTAATCTTCCCAAAAGAGTGTTCTTGCACTATTACCAACCAATCTTCTTGTGTTTGTTGGAAGGTGTGATTAACCCCAATTGCTAAAAACGTGACCCATAGAAGCTTTATCTCCATATGAGACAAAGTATGCCTCTGTAAATACTTTCTGTACGAGGCATGTTGCCATCTTCTTGTCGTCGTCTCTAGTTTCTAGATCCACTTGGATAACAAGTTATCATCCATTGCTTTTAAATCTAGAATCCCAAATCCTCCACATTCCTTAGGCAAGATGATAGAAGGTCAGTCGACAAGATGATATTTCTTTAGCTCTTTAGTTTCTTATTGTGTCATTCTAGCTCTATGATGGTCCCATATCTTCTCTAGTACTTTTCGAACTTCCAACAAGGTGGGCATATATAGAAGAATGTTTCTTACACAAGCATTAATCAAATAGCCATGTCGCCAATAGAAAGAATTCCCTTTTTCCAATTGCGCAACTTTTTCTCAATAGTTTCTTCAACATGGATCCATTAATAATTGTTGAATCTTTTGTTATCAACGGGCATGCCCAAGTATTGAAAATGTAGCTTCCCCACATTGCAAATGATGATATCACTATAGGCATCTTTTTTATCTACAACATCTCCCACGTAATAAAATCTCACTTTTGTGAAAAAATATTTTAAGCCATGAGACTTGTTCAAATATGCACAAAACGAACTTTAAGTTCTTTGCACTCTCAAAATCATCCTCAATTAGAAGAATTGGCATTTTCAGCATATTGTAAAATAGCTAACCCATTATCCCCCATATAAGGAACAAGTTCTCAAGTCAATCCATTCCATCTACTCTTGTTGTGAGCATTACCTGCCCATCAACAATGATATCAAACAACAAACGTGGCAACGGATCTCCCTGTCTCACTCCTCTGTAAGCTGGGAGTAGGGCCCAATCTTATCATTTAGTTTAATTGTCACCCTACCACCACCTACAAGTTTCATCATCCAGTCACACCATTTATGACCAAAACCTTTAGCCTACATTAATTGATATAGAAAAGGCCATTTGACCTTGTCATATTCCTTTTTAAAAGTAAATTATCAGCAGAATCCCACTTTGTTTCTACCTACAGACTTCATGAATCACAACAACACCTTATACTACGTAACTACCACTCAAGAAGCCTGTTTGGGAATCAAAAATCACTTTCTGAATTATCAAACCTGACCTTTTTGCTACAACTTTTGAGAATATTTTATAACTCACAATAGAAAAAACATATGGGTCTGAAATTACTAATCATAGGAGCATTAGGCACTTGAGGTATCAAAGAATGACACCATGATTGAATCTTTCCACATCCAATTTGAAGCAAACACGAGATTAGTCATCATTGTCAAAATAAGTCTAACAAATGAATGGAATAACCAAAATTGTTGATTGATTAATATGACAAATGGCATGTCCATAGAACATGAGTCAATGATGAACAATTTATCTGCTTATTACCACAACAAAACTTGATGCATCAGCACAGGAAATTTATTTACTTGGTTAGCTGTTCTAAGCAATTACTATCACAAACTATTTTTTTTTTGAACAACTATACTGAATTTCCTACATGATATTCGCAAATCACACTAACTAATATTTTTGCATTTCCCATAGTCTAATACGTGAATTATTTGGTGCTACAACAGGGAATGCTAGGATTGACTTTGTCTGCATCAGTTCCAGCTTTCAAACTAGCAGACTGCAATCAAACAATTCAATTAGGTGAACATTGCAATAGTCCATCAACACTCCAGCTTAGTGTGCTATACCTATCTTTAGCATTTCTAATCATTGGCGGTGGAGCAATCCGACCATGCAGCTTGCCCTTTGGAGTAGACCAATTCGACATGACTGACAAAAATAGTCAAGAAGGCCTAAATAGCTATTATAACTGGTATTATGGCACAACTACTATTGCCTTGGTGTTTTCTATGACTATTCTCGTCTACATTCAGGCTACCATCAGCTGGCCAATAGGATTTGGCATACCAACATTCTTCATGTTGTTGTCAATTATCATTTTATTTATGGGTACTAGACTTTATGTCCATGTACCACCAGAGGGAAGCATCTTCACTGGAATTGCCCAAGTTTTGCTAGCATCATTTAAAAAGAGAAGACTCAAGCTTCCAAACTCGGACAATATAAGTCAGCAAGAGTTGTTGCTATTCAGCCCTCCCACGAGGGGCCATCGTATTTTCAGATTGCCACTTACTTCCCAGTTCAGGTAAACTAAAGAAGCAACCGCAATGTTTATCAATAAAAAGTAGCTACAATGGAAGTATCACAACACATCCACAAAAATAACCTTTGATACCATCCCATTGCAAAAATTCCCATGTTTTTTCGAAGGAAAAAAAATGAATAATCAAATTTTGTTGTTAATTTTTCTCATTAACTTATTACCAACATCTAACAAGTTCGAGGACTTGTACAACTAGGGGTTAGAATAATACTATGTATATCCTTTTGGGGGACTATATCCTACCTTGGTATAGTGTCTTGTACACTCGACAACATCATCAAACAACTATTTATCAAGTCGCTTGCGAGAGTGTTTTTATAGGCTTAACATCCATGTAGAGTGCTCGCTCCCTAAAAAAAATATAAGATTGTTCAGATCACTAGTCATCTAAGCAATCATACTTGTTTACAGATGGAGTACTTGCTAAAAGCATGTAGAATTCAGTATTGGTAAAAGTAAGCCATTTTGCTACAAGTAAAGTGAGCAAAATTGCATTCTTATAATATAAATAACGTGTTAGGCATACAAAACAAAATATTAATCATTTCAAATAATTATATGCTAGATGCTAATGTATACCCACCAATTATTGTCATTTGTTCTCAGGTTTCTTAACAAAGGTGCGATTTTAAGGGATGGTGATATAAATGACGATGGTTCCGCAAGAAATTCATGGGAGCTTTGCAGTATCCAACAGATAGAAGAGGTTAAATGTTTGATAAGAATTGTTCCTATTTGTATATCTGGCATCGTATGCTTCGTCGCGTTGGTTCAACAATACACCTCCACAAGCTTTCAAGCATTAACAATGGACTGTCACCTTGGAACACATTTTGAAATCCCTGCAGGCTCTGTTATATCCATATCCTTTATCGCCCTAACTGCATTCCTGCCGATTTATGACCGAATATTGGTACCTATAGCTAGAAGATTCACTGGAGTGGAAAGTGGAATTACACTTCTTCAGAGACAGGGTATAGGATTGGTGATTTCTCCCATATCAATGGTGGTAGCAGGGCTTGTTGAACACAAAAGGAGAAACTCAGCATTGTCTAATGGAGGAAAATCACCTATGTCAGTCTTTTGGCTTGCCCCCCAATTGATTTTAATGGGTATTGCTGATGCCTTCAATGCAGTTGGACAATTAGAATTCTATAATAAGCAGTTTCCAGAGCAGATGCTAACCCTAGCAGGATCCCTCTTTTACGTTACTTTAGCTGGAGCAGGCTATTTGAGTACTGCTATGACAAACATCACAGAAAAAGTGACTACCAGAGATGGCCACAGAAGTTGGATCGCAGAAGATATTAATCTCGGCAAGCTTGACTATTACTTTTATTTAATTGCCCTCATGGGAGTACTGAACCTTTTCTACTTCCTCATATGCTCCCACTACTATCAATACAAATCCATTTCACACTATGCTGAGGAACCCATCAAAATACAGACCAAGGAAGAGGCAGAAGCATAGATGGACCCCAGTAGAGATGCACCTAACAAGTAAATATTGTACGGGATATTTGTCCCGCACACAGTATATACTTTGGAAACTTTCATCAGGTCTTCATGTTTTACTACATGGCACATGACATTATTATCTTTTGAATGTGATGAAGAACAAGTGTGCCTTCTTTTAGTCAGGATGTATGACTGTTACCCAAGGAGTATCAACAAAGAGCTAAAATGTCTTCTGTATTTCAATTTGATGAAGTGCGAGTGTTTGGAACATAGTGAACCCAACAATTCTTTACAATTTTTTCTTTGTTCGGTAATAACTTAATCTTGGTGGAGCTTAATTAAGTCTGTTATTTATCTGCAACAAGTACACACACAAGATACTTGCTAGTACATCTTCATGTATGGCTGTTCTCGGAAAGAAAGAAAGAAAAACTCATGTATGGCTTGTTACTTCTTTTGAAAATAGTATATGTTTGAAACAGTTCACTGAAGTTTCACCCTATATGCCCCTACGGATTGAACGCGCCTGCAAATTATAATAAAAGGCTTTTATAACTTGCTAGTTTACTTCACTGGAGGCATGGTCCGCACATAGTTGATTGGTTTCATCTAACTGTTTTAGGCCCTAGTCCGATCCTAAAATGATCTGTATGTAATATAAACATGTTTTTTGTGAACTAATATATATACCTAAATAGTCGATCATCACTACTTGTTTTAGCTTAATATGCACACATGCCACATTATCAAAGGCCCATCACCACATGTATGGAGAAAGTTTTTCATGATTCGTTGGTCCCCACTACTTATAATTATCTCAATATGCACACATCCCACCTCACCACACATGTCACTACAATACATAATACTACTACTTATATTCTATAAATATATTTCAATTATACAATAATCAAATACAATATATAATATGTATTTTAGTTTTAGTTCATATATTATTAATGTAAATATTGCGTATGACCAAATCCCACTGAGATATATTGCAACCAATTCCGTAGCAACACGAGCAATATATTACAGTGTAATCATGTTGAGGGTCTTTTGGGGAAATCCTATCCATCGCTCAATGCGTTAAATTGCCCCCATAAAGCTCGGTGTGCCAGCGCATCAAGTGTCCCGCATGGCTCCTCTAGCTACCTAGGACGTTTGGTTGGGAAAGGAAGTTTACGTAGGATACGTAACAAACTTACGTGAGTCTAGCAACGGATGAAAGAAATACCATACTCCCCTAACCCAATAACCATGACTCCAGACTCCAATAGGTCTAGTATTTTATTTCAACACATGACATTTCGTCTGGGTTGTCACTTATCCTCCTTCCCACCTTCGTCGACTGTGCCTTAGTGTTCACACAATGACAACATGTTTGAATGTTGTCAATCCTAAGACGTCTCTCTCTCTCTCTCTCGTCCCTCGGCATTCCCTTCTCCCTCTCCTTCTCTCTCTCTCCTCTCTCTCTCTCTCTCCCTCGCTCGTCCTCACATTCTGCGTCCCACTCGTCTCTCTCTCTATCTCTCCTATCATCTCTCGTCCGTCCATCTCTCTCTCGTCTCTCTCTCAGTCTCCCGCGCTCCTCTCTCTCTCTCTCTCTCGGCATATGATGAGAAATCTGCATTTTTTTCTATGAGGTTTTGGCGAGGCATGCTTGCGTGGTTATATATGTTCTTTTCGTTTCTCATCTTGGTTTTGCCGAGGTGTTCATTTTCAATCCGGATCGGCACTGGTATGAAACAAAGAAGGATCATGCGCTATTGATGAAGGTTGCACTCTAATAGCATTTCTAAAATGGTTAATAGGTAAAATAACAACATATTCATATTAATTATACATATTTTTCTAATCAAATTCTATATATAACTTAAATTTAAAGTTAGGATTGAGAAGATATGAATATTAAAAAAAAACATTTGATATGTATTGCGGGTTGATTAACCCAAATATCAAGGGGATTTCTGGAAACGTGAAAATCTGACTTAAAAGTGGCGTGGGGTTGATTAACAGAAATACCATGGAATTTTCTGAGAAAGCGAAAATCAGACTTCAAAGTGGTTGAGTACCAGAAACATGAGGGAGTTTTATGTAAAATAGCGTGACGGATCAAGAATACCTATTTCCTTTATTAGTAGGTAATAGATTATTGGGAAAAATGTAGTTGTCCCGGCAACCTATATCATCGCGAACAGAACTAAGAACTAGCTGGGCTTCATTCTAAAAGAAAAAACCTAGCTAAGCTTCGTTTTGACAATCCTCTTTCTCACGGTTGAACGAGACCGTGTTTTGTACCGCGGCGACTATTTCTCGCTTTATGCGAGAGTCCCTTCTAACTCACTGAAGATCTTTCCACTACAACGAAGTTATCGGGCCAGCCCAATTTTGCTTTTTTCGTTCGTGATCGCTTGCTGCGCTTCGTTCGCTAGACTGGTTTTCGATCGAGTTCCTTCGCTAGCTGAGCTTCCTTTGCTGGTTTTGCTAGTTTTTTTTTCATTTTTTTCTTGTTTTCTCATTAGTTCTCCGGTTTTTCTTTTTAAAAAAAATTCTCTTCATTTCTTCTCGTTAATTTTCTTTTCTTTGTTTTCACCAGTTTTCTTTCGCTTCTTCTCGCAAAAAAACACAGCAAAAAAGTGCGCGTAAGAGGACTCGAACTCGCGCGGCAATAATGCAGGAATTGGTTAGCGAACCACTACACCAGTGATTGACAACAACGCAAACTATTTAAGAACCATCGTAGCCATGCTATTTATTAATTATTACACAGTAGCACTTAGATTTTTTTATGAAAAAAAGTTCATCAATTTTTTTAGCGAACCACGCCAGTTGATTTTTTTATGAAAAAAAGTTCATCAATTTTTAAAAAATATTCACAAATTTTCAAAAAGTTCATGAATTTGAAAAAAAGTTCATTGAATTTGAAATAAGTTCACCGAATTTGAAAAAGTTCATTGAATTTGAAACAAAGTTCATTCAATTTGAAAAAAGTTCACCGAATTTGAATAAGGTTCATCAAATTTGAAAAAAGTTCATCAATTTTGAAAAAATGTTCATCAAATTTGAAAAGAAAAGTTCATCATCTTTTAAGAAAAAGTTCATCAAATTTGAAAAAAAAATCATGAATTTTAAGAAGAAAAAAATCAGTGCATTTCACAAAAAAAAGAACAAATAAATAAAAATGTGTGGAAACTGAACAGTGGACTGGGAAAACAAAGGGAGGTAATAAGGGTATGTACAGTGGTTGATAAGACTATATTATCTTAAACCTTGCATGCAATTTAGAGATGACAATGAAAATATGTCTATAATGGATTATCTCTTAGCCTTATCTACAATAACTAGTTATTCCTAAAAACATAGTCTTTTTTTTGCGGGTGCCTAAAAACATAGTCAGACATATTGTGCTAAGAGATCATCTCTTTAATAAAAAAAGACAAACCTTTTTTTATGAATTCTCTCTCCTCCACCTCAGCATTTATCTATGTGACACTCCTAAGGTATCATCATTGTACATATCCTAAATGGTAGACAAAAGCAAGAATGCACGAAGTCGTCGGTCTAGCCTGGTATTTAGTGTTGTTGTCTTAGAACATTCGGGTTTGGATCCTATCGCCCGCATCTTTTTTGGAGTGGTTTAAACAAAAGAAGAAGAAAAGTATATGGGCCAGCCCAGCTTGGACGGCTTTAGGCGCCTGTTTGAAAAATGCACAGTAACAGACACATGAAGCGTCATAGGGGCGCCCGTTTTGTACAGGTAGCTATTTTTGTAGGAGCAACTAACAAAGGAGTACTCCTTCGGGAGCCCCGTAAGGGTCACCTGGGGCGGGCTGAGAGTGGGCCAAGTGCCGCCTCCATGTGTCGCGCTCTCTTCGATTTTTATTTTTTATTTTTCTACACGTGTTTTTGGCTTTTTAGATGGTTTCTTTTCCGGGTTTTTTCGGCTTCCCCCGTTCTTTTTTTTTTGCGCGGAAAACACGTTTCCTATTTTTTTTTTCGAAAGAGGCATGGATTTGCTTCCACGAGAGGCATAATCGTGCCTCTTGGAAACAGAAAAAAACGCATTTTTTTCCTTCCGCGAGAGGTACAGTTGTGCCTCTCGCAAACAAAAGAAAACACATTTTCTTTTGTTTCCTTCTGCGAGAGGCACGGATTTTCTTCCGCGAGATGCACAGTCATGCCTCTTGGAAACAAAAAAAATATGCGTTTCCTTTTTTCCCCTTCTGCGAGAGGCACATATTAGCTTCCTGATTTGCTTCTGCGAGAGGCATAGTAATGCCTCTCGTAAACGGAAAAAATGACTTTTTTTCCTTCCATGAGAGGTACACATTTACTTCTCGTGGAGGCACGGATTTGCTTCTGCGAGAGGCACAGTGGTGCCTCTTTTCGGAAGGAAAAAAGAATGTGCTCCAGGTTTGGTTTTTTCGTCTGGTTTTTTCGTGATTTTTTTTCATCAAAACCTCTCAACACGAGATCTAGTTTTGAAGATCTGACACAAAGAATCCAACAGTGAAACCGATTCGAGATTTGGACGCACGGTTTAAAGGTAAAACGTTTTGAATAAACGAACATACGAAGAAAAAAAACTCGCAGGTTGCGACAAGTGACGCACGTGCAGTCACCACTTATCGTAACCTGTGGGAGTGACCTTTGTGTAGAGTGCTTCTTAATTAGTAATTTGGATTTTTTAGGCAATGTACAGCGTTTTTTTTCCCGCAAAAAAAAATGTTCAGCGGTTTTTTTTAGAAGAAGGCAATGTACAGGTACTACATGTAGGAAGATCGGTCTGGGCCTGTAAACTTCGGCCTTCAGGGCATGGGCCTCAGGGAACTTATAGTCTGCATATGATTACATCCATGATTTACGTCTAGAAATACAGCTATTCTTAAAATTCTAAAAAAAAGCTATTCTAAACAAATAATGACAGCCATTCTTTTTAAATTGACCTCCCCGTAAAGAATTAATATACTAGATTATTATCTGTCGAATTTCAGACATTTAGTAATTTCTTCATCATGGAAATGCATTCTGCTGATTATCGTATGCAACCGTCCGTATGTCGAGTCTGACTGCTTGGAGGTGGCCGGTGAGACCGTGAGAGCGATTAATTGCTTGATTTCTCCTTTGCAAAAAGGAAAAAAAAGAGCAGAAGCTTGATTTGAATAATGAAATCCTGCATTCGTATGGATGGGATCGGGTAGAAACCGGAACCAAGTTCCCTAAGAAAACTATCAAAGCAGACTGCGGGTCAGTTCTTTTCGGCGATTCTCCCAGAATCACCCCCCTCTCCAGCTTCTCCCAGAATCGGCACTCCATATTTTTTTTACAATCCTAACTAATTAGACTTTAATTAGCTAGGATTGTAAAAAATATATGAAGTGGCGATTATGGGGGAAGCTGGGGAAGGGGGCGATTCTCGGAGAATCACCCAAAAGAACTGGCCCTGCATATCGAGGTGCTCATTCTCCATATGCATGTCTCTCCAAGACCAGGACCTGACGTCGAACATTCCGGCTTGATCACAATGTCTTAGAGGCCGGAGACCATTTCCATACGTACCTTGACAGTATAGTCGGCTTCCTTTTTGTTAGGGAATTAAAATTCTATGCTCATGAGTATATACTCCCTCCGTTCACTTTTGTTAGTTGTGAAGCAAAATTTAGTGCATGCTCACTCGGTTGCGGCCAGAAAGCGCTTTTTCCATTTTTACCTCCGTGTCGGCCGAGACATGGTGGCATAACACCTGCATCCCTCCCTCATGCTCGCCCGCATCGCCGGCGCCCTCTCTCGCCCATGCCGCCTCTCACCGAACTCCTTCCCCGCTCGCGTCACCGGCCCTCTCTTCCTCTCGCATCTCCCTCTGCATCATTAAAAATGGGATTCCCCCTCCCCCCTCCGGTTCTCCGATCAGCAGCGCCGGTGCTTGATCTGCAATGGGGACTACCAAGACGGTGCGACGGAGCTGCTGCTGTCGGTTGTCTGGTGAGGATCTCGTCTCCTGCAGCCGCTGCTACCTGGCCGCCTTCGTCGCACTCATCGTCACCACCACCTCAACGCAAGACCCCCCCTTCGTTTCTCCCCCACACCACCTTTCCCTTCCCCCCATTTTTAGCTCCCCTGAATGAGTGCCTGACTGACACTCAAGCTGGTTTGTTTGTCCACCACGTGGATCTCGACAGGTCCGACTATGCCGTGGCCATGGTCACACAGTAGCAGCGGCGGGAGGGTGGCGGCAAGGGCCTACCTCGTGGGATCATAGAGACCAGCTCTGACATGTTCCTCCTCCCGCTCTGGGACGCCACCGCTAAGCACACCAACCCCAAGGTCTGCTCCTCGCCGCCCCCCGCCCCCCGACTGTTACTCTTACAGATGCTGTCATGGAATTGGTTGGGATCTTATCTGAAACTGAACCACACTGGATGAAGTTGTCTACACTGAATGAATTGGCTCTCTTGGCTGAAACTAAACCACATTGAATGGATGAATAAAATTGTCCCCTTAGTAACAGATAGTCTCTCAGAGCATGGTTAATGATATAGCCAGCTGATGGCTATAAGGAACCGCCATGTCATCTATAGCCAACATCTATATGCACTCATACAATAATGTGGGCTGTAAGGTTGGTTATTTCATTAGTACTTTTTTTTCACCTTCTCTCTACCCCTTTCTTCACATTTATTGCATTTACCTAGGAATGCGTGTGTAGCTAGGCTCTTGCATGAGAGCCTGATGACCCACAAGTATAAGGGATCAATCTTAGTCCTTTCGATAAGTAAGAGTGTCGAACCCAACGAGGAGCAGAAGGAAATGACAAGCGGTTTTTAGCAAGGTAATGTCTGCAAGCACTGAAATTGTCAGTAACAAGTAGTTTGATAGCAAGATAATTTGTAATGAGCAAGTAATGGTAATGGTAGATAAAGTGCAGCAAGGTAGCCCAATCCTTTTGTGGTAAAGGACAGGTCAAAACAGTCTCTTATGATAAGCAAAGCGTTCTTGAAGGCACACGAGAATTTCATCTAGTCACTTTCATCATGTTGGTTTGATTTGTGTTCGCTACTTTGATAATTTGATATGTGGGTGGACCGGTGCTTGGGTGCTGTTCTTACTTGAACAAACCTCCCACTTATGATTAACCCTCTCGCAAGCATCCGCAACTACGAGAAAAATATTAAGATAAAATATAACCATAGCATTAAACATATGGATCCAAATCATTCCCTTACGAAGTAGCGCATAAATTAGGGTTTAAGCTTCTGTCACTCTAGCAACCCATCATCTAATAACTACTCCACAATGCATTCCCTTAGGCCCAAAGATGGTGAAGTGTCATGTAGTCGACGTTCACATGACACCACTAAGGGAATCACAACATACATATCATCAAAATATCGAACACATATCAACTTCACATGATTACTTGCAACATGACTTCTCCCGTGACCTCAAGAACAAAAGTAACTACTCACAAATGATATTCATGCTCAAGATCAGAGGGGTATTAAATAGCATAATGGATCTAAACATATAATCTTCCACCAACCATATAGTAATCAACTACAAGATGTAATCAACATTACTAGTCACCCACAGGTACCAATTTGAGGTTCCGGTACAAAGATTGAACACAAGAGATGAACTAGGTTTTGAGAGGAGATGGTGCTGTTGAAGATGTTGATGAAGATTGGCCTCCTAAAGATGAGAGGGTTGTTGGTGATGACGATGGCTTTGATTTCCCCCTCCGGGAGGGAAGTTCCCCCGATGGAATCGCTCCGCCGGAGGGCAACAGTGCTCCTGCCCAAGTTCCGCCTCGAGACGGTGGCGCTCCGTCCCGAAAGTCCTCCCCTTATTTTTTTTCTAGGTCAAAAAGACCTTAATTACCAGAAGATGGGCACCGGAGGTGGATGGGCTGGCCACAACCCACCAGGGCGCGCCTGGGGGGTCTGGCGCGCCCTGCTGTCTTGTGGTCACCAGGTGGCCCCCCTCCGGTAGTTATTTGCTCCAGTATTTTTTATATATTCCAAAATAATTCTTCGTAAAATTTTAGTTCATTTGGAGATGTGCAGAATAGGTATCTCTGACATGGCTTTTTCAGGTCCAGAATTCCAGCTGCCGGCATTCTCCCTCTTTGTGTAAACCTTGCCTATTATGAGAGAAAAGGCATTAGAATTACTCCATAAAGCATTACTATGCATAAAAACATTATAAATAACAGTAGGAAAACATGATGCAAACTGGACGTATCAACTCCCCCAAGCTTAGACCTCGCTTGTCCTCAAGCGAAAGCCGATATCGAAAACTATGTCCTCATGGTTTGAGAGAGAAGTGTCGACGATAACAAAATACGGACATAGTAGCATCATGCTTATTATTACAACAGTAACAAACTTTATCATAAAACTTTTTCATATAACTTTTATCATGTAACCTTTATCATATAACTTCTCATGAACAAGTAACAATTCATCACAACATCGAAGTAAAAAGCATAAACCTTATTGAAAACCAACAAACTATGTTCTCAGTCAACTTTGCAACTACAATTCATTATATTTTCAGGAAGGGTCTCGTATCGGAGCCTTTTGGTACGTCCACATACTCAACCATCTTTTAGTCTTCTATGATTGCTAACACTCACAGCATACCCATGAGCAAAATATTTCAACCGGACACATAGAAAGATAGGGGCTTATAGTTTCGCCTCCCAACATATTCACCTCAAGGGTGATGTCAACAATAATAACTCATGCTCACTCATATCCAACTGGATATATGTGCCTAGATCTTTCCTCACCACATGATGCTTGCAAAAAGAGAAAATAAAAAGGAATAGGGAAGAATACATTGACTCTTGTATAAAAGTAAATACATAAAAGTAAAAGATAGGCCCATCGCAGAGGGAAGCAGAGGTTGTCATGCGCTTTTTGGTTTGTATGCCAAATCTCTTAATGCAAAAGAACTTCACATTATATTGCCCCTTATGATAGCAACCTTTATTATGCAGTCCGTCGCTTTTATTACTTTGCCATCACAAGTTCGTACAATGCTCAATTTTCTCTTGCACTAATTGATCGAACACATTTAGAAGCAATTTTTATTGCCTTAGTGCACCGATGACAACTTACTTGAAGAATCTTACTCAATCCATAGGTAGGTATGGTGGACTCTCAAAACATGAGTTTGGGTTTCAGGTTTTTGGATGCACAAGTAGTATCTCTACTTAGTGCGGAATTTTTGGCTAGCAAAGATATTGAGCAAGCACCACATGTTGAAGGATCTATGACAATATAACTTCTATGTGAATATGAACAAACGTAAATCATTACGTTGTCTTCCATGTCCAACGTCAACAATTTTGACATATAATATTTAATGGGGGCTCACAATCATAAAAGATGTCCAAGATAGTATATTTGCATGTGAATCTTCTCTTCCCTTATTAATTCTTTCATGAGTTGCATCATTGACCAATGTTGTGTTTGTCAATTTCCAATAAATTTTACCACTTATACTTTTCCTTATGTGATGTCATTACTTACCATAAGATTAGCATATGATCTTTTTCATTATTTCCTTTTATTTTGATTGCAACAAAAAAGTAAAGAAGCAAAAACTCAAACTAAACTTTATTATATAGCTCTCACTCGATTACATAGATAGATAGATCATGAAACTACCACTCGAAAATAGATCATACTAAACTTTTATTCAACTAAATCACGAAATAACTAAGGATCGAACTAAAACAGGTAAAGGTAATAAAAGTGATGGTGATACGATACCGGGGCATCTCCCCCAAGCTTGGCACAAGCCAAGGGGAGTGCCCATACCCATGTACTCAAGTCTTCTTTGGTGGGGAAGATGATGAAGGTCGTGGTGATGAGGTAGCAAGCTTCAACAGGTACTCCAGTCTACGGATGATTGTGGCACCCCGGCTCAGAACCGGTTTACCAGTGTTTCCAACCCAGAGATCATGTCTTCTGGAAACACACAACAACTTGGGACAGAACATAGCTGAACTTTTATTGATGAAAGTCGAGTACAAGCTCATATATTACATAATCATCGAGGCCAAAGGCACATCTAGTGCTATGACAGTATCTACATTATTTTTCTAACATATCAGGGCCTCGGTACTACAGCGGAAGACTACTGTGTAGCGGAACATAAAAGTAACTCCATCCACAGGGACACTGCTGAGGACACATCCTAGGCATCGCAACACGGACATCGAGACCTCCATCTAAGTCTTCTCCTGCATCTGGCATGATACGCCAGGTGAGTACTTTGAATGTACTCGCAAGCACATGACAACCAAATATGCAGCAAATAATAGCATGGCAATGAACAGGTTAAATTCTAAGTGATTCACTTGCTGTCACCAACTTACTCATATCCAGGTTGTCTCACAACCCTCAGAATACTCAACCTCGACGAGTATTTCTGCTTATAAGTCAAGTTCTTCCATCATTACTACGGTTATTACGGTTGATCACCTAGAGAGGTCTGGACGGGATGCCCAATTCCATGGACGCGGCTATTCGAATAGATTTTACACTCTGCAGAGGTTGCGCACTTTACCCACACTATGGAGCACTGACCTCGTGATCCCATTCGGGTGGACTAGTGTTGCTCCAACGAAACCTGCCTGACCCGTGACTCTTCCATCATACCACCGGCAATCACACTCCCCCGGAGTCAAGCCTTGGGTGGCCCCGTGTCACCTCGTGACACCTGCCACCGTCGTGGCCTAACTAAACTGTCCCAAATGGGGACGCCGGCAAACAACTCAACTGGACTCACAGGGTTATCGCCGTCAACCTGATAAGGGCAGCACGCACGCATAACCCTCACTCTTTGGAGGTACCGGTGAAAGAGCACCGAGCCAGACCAAGTCAAGGCCGTCCCATACCGGCAAATGTGGTTGCACGGGTAAGCCCGGGCAGGTGATTCTTGATCAACCAGCTAAGTTTCATTTAACAAGCATGATTAATCATCATATCAATTTGAGTTATCATTATTAGGTATTTAAATAATTTACTTGGAATTAAATGCATGAAAATGAATATGATTTATGCAATGCTATGAAATGCTTCATAATATGGATGTCCTGGCTTGCCTTGATCAGTTGGGTTGTTCAGAAACTCCTGGTCTTCAAATCCACAAGATTCTCCTTCTGAAAATATTTTTAAATAGCAAAAGAAAATGTCACGTAAAGCCTTTTTATTCACCAACAATTCTGTGAGTATTGGAAAAATACCAAACTTGGTGGAAACATAAAGGGGTTTAATACAAACACAATGCAAAAAGAATCAGGTCAATTGGACCTTCCTGTAAAAAGTTATAAACGGTCAAAGTAGCTGGTCAATTCTGTTAAATAAACAAAAATCAGAAAAATCAAAAAAACAGACGAACGGGCCACGTCGAAGGCGTAAACGGAGAGTACGCCTCCACTTACCCCTTCGCGCGCGCGCCCACAGTGGCTAACGGGTGGGGCCGGGCCCGTTTAAACAGAGGGAGGAGAGAGAACAGAGGGAGCGGGCGGCTCACTGACGGGGGTTGCCGGAGTTAGCGATGGCGGTTGGGCTCGTGGATGGTGGGGATGGATCGGGTGTTCAACGGCGATTCTCCCTGTACCCGTGGCTCCTTCGGGGATGGCCGGACAGCGTCGTGCCCTTCTTCTCCGACGGGTGGTGGCTGCGGTGGTCGACGGAGGTGACGATTCCGGCGACGATTCGGTCGGGCAGGAGGTCGGGGAGCTCTAGTGGAGTGCACTGAGCACTATGGTGGTCTCGGGTGGGGCTAAGGTGGAGTGGAGAGAGCTGGTGGTGGAACTCGACTCACGGTGGAGCTCCGGCGAAGCTCGAGGCCAGAGGGCCTCTCGGCCTTGGCTCTTGCTTGGGGAGGCGATTGAGGATGGAGGGAGAGGGGTGAGGAGCTAAACGAAGCCGAGCGGGGCTATTTATAGCCAGGAGGAGCGGTGCGGCGATCTCTCTGGATCGGCGGTGATGTGGCTCTGCCACTAGCGCAAGGACGGTGAGCTGGCCGTCGTGGCGTGGGGCGAAGCGACGGGAGCGAGCAAAAGCATTTAATGCGACGAGATAGCTTGGGGGAGGAAAGACGACGAGCGGCGCCGCACTATGACCGCACGGGCAAAACAGTGCCCGCGGGTGTGGCGGCCGCCGAGGGCTTCTCCGGCGAGGGCGAGGGTTCTGGAGGGGCTAGGTGGCAACCAGGGACGACGTCGGCATGCTTGGACAAGCTGCTGCGGCGCAGGCGTCTCGCCCCGACGAGACCCGAGCCTGGCGCGAGGCAGAGCGCGGCGACAACCATGCCAGCACCATGCTCACCACGGTGCTTGGCACCAGGAGGCCACGTATGCCTGGCATTTCTTGTCTAGCATGTCGACCTTCGATCCCTCATTTCACCTGTGTCCTTGGTTTGGCTTGGTTCGGTCTGAGATGAATGGTAGGATCAGCAACAATTTCTGACAGAGAACTTGGGAGGGATCTGGAGGGTTGGAGAGATGGAGGTAGGGCCAATGGAGATGTCCAGAATGATTTAGGTTGGAAGGAGTACGAGCTGACAAAATTTGAGGTGATTTGGTCTAAGTTTGAGGGTAGTTCATGTGTAACCTGCAAATTTGGTCCAGAATCTGAATGTTGAAGTGCTGCTCACATGGAAGATCTCCTGGAGCTGAAACTTGGTATAGGGAAGTTATTTGTAGGTGTCCTCATGCCACAAAAATTTGAGAGCATTTAGATAAACCTAGCATGTACTTCCTTCACAAAGGTCCAGACTGACTAGGAGCAAAACTGAATTATTTTGCAAAGTAATTAAGCTAGGTCATGGAATATTTTTGGATATTGGAGCTAGATATAGTCCAAAGTATTTTTGGGAATTATTTGGGAATTTTCTGAGCATCATAGCTATAGGTTGCTTCACAACCCATAGTAATGCCCTAAATTCTCAAATAAAAGAAAAGGGTTTTGAGAAATAATTTAAATTGGGATTTGGGTTCTTGAGGTACTTGGCAGGGTTTTGGCACAGTGATGAGGCTTTGGACCACTTGAAAGGAGTTTCAAGAATGTCCAAGACCAAGTGAAAAATTCAAAATCCATTCAAATTCCAAATAAAGCCAGGAAAAGTTTGAAAAGAAAAAGTTGCCAAAATCAGGGTGTCACAAACCTACCCCCCTTAGGATGAATCTCGTCCTCGAGATTCAGTTGCTCAGGGAACAAATATGGGTAAGCGGATCTCAAAAAATCTTCTCTTTCCCAAGTAGCTTCTTCCTCGGTGTGGTGCTCCCACAGCACCTTATAAAATCTTATCACTTTACTCCTTGTGGTTCTTTCCATCTCATCCAGGATCCTGACAGGTTTTTCCTCATAAGTCAAATCCTTAGCCAATTCCAATTCACTCATATCCGCTTGCTTGGCTGGGGGTGCAATGCATTTCCTCAATTGTGAGATGTGAAAGACATCATGAACGTCAGACAGTACTGGTGGTAATTCCAACTGATATGCGACTCTGCCCTTCCTGGCAATCACTGGAAAGGGACTGATGTATCTTGGGGCTAGTTTTCCTCGGGTACCAAACCTCTTTACTCCCTTCATAGGAGTTACCCCTAGATAAGCATAGTCTCCAGGCTCGAAAGTTACTTCCCGATGTTTTGGGTCGTAATAACTCTTTTGTCGAGATTTGGCTGCTTGCAGACGCTCTTGAATATCCTTGACTTGCCTTTCAGCCTCAAGCATCAAGTCCATACCAAAGATACGACTATCTCCTGTTTGGGACCAGTTCAGCGGTGTGCGGTACTTCCGTCCGTACAATGCTTCAAAAGGCGACATCTTGAGACTTGCCTGATAGCTGTTGTTGTAGGAGAATTCCGCGTATGGTAGACTATCCTCCCATTTGGGTCCATGGGAGAGAGCGCATGACCGAAGCATATCCTCTAATATTTGGTTCACTCGCTCGGTCTGTCCGTCTGTCTGCGGATGGTATGATGTGCTGTGTTTCAGCAAGGTTCCCAAGGCTTGATGTAGCCGTAGCCAGAATGCTGAGGTAAATAGGGAACCCCTATCTGAAGTGATAGACTTGGGTACTCTGTGCAGACTGACTATCCGAGACATGTAGAGTTGTGCCAGCTAATTTGCGTTGAAAGTAGTCTTTACAGGGATAAAATGAGCCACTTTCGTGAGTATGTCTACAATGACCCAAATTGTATCATTGCCTCTCGTGGACTTGGGCAGTCCCACAATAAAATCCATACATATGTCGTCCCACTTCCACTGGGGCACGGGTAAAGGTTGCAGTAGCCCAGCGGGTTTCTGATGTTCTGCTTTGACCTTGTTACAAATGTCACAGCAGGCAACATAGTATGCTATATCTTTTCGCATTCCAGACCACCAAAAGGTTTCTCTCAAGTCCTGATACAAGTTGGTACCTCCCGGGTGGATCGAATATGCGAACTCATGTGCTTCCTTGAGTATTTGTTGCCTCAAGTTGTTCTGATTTGGCACACAAATTCGTTTCTTGAACCACACGGTACCTTGTTCATCTATACGGAAAGACTTGGCCTTTCCTTGCTGAATTAACTCCTTAATCTTCCGAATTTGTTCATCTGACTTTTGTGCTTCCTTGATTTCCTCCATGAGGGTTGGAGTAATTTCCAGCGTATCTGGGGTCATAGGGCCGCATAGCACCATATTGAGCTTGACAAACTCTTCTTGTAAGCTCGGATGCATTCCCGCAATTAGTGCATTCACCGCAGCTTGTTTCCTACTCAGGGTGTCAGCGACCACATTCGCTTTCCCTGGATAATAGTTTATTCCAACATCATAGTCCTTGACTAGATCAAGCCATCTTTGCTGCCTGAGGTTCAGGTCGGGTTGAGTGAAAATATACTTGAGACTCTTGTGGTCTGTGTATATCTCACATCGTTGTCCAATAAGGTAATGCCTCCAGATCTTCAGGGCATGAACCACAGCGGCTAGCTCCAAATCATGTGTGGGATAGTTTTCCTCATGAGGTCATAGCTGTCGTGATGCATAAGCTACAACCTTCCCTTCTTGCATCAGCACGCATCCGATCCCACGCCTGGATGCATCGCAGTATATGTCAAAACTCTTGTGAATGTCTGGAAGGACTAAGACAGGGGCTGTGGTTAGCCTCGTCTTTAATTCCTGGAAACTGCTGTCGCACTCGTCTGTCCAGATAAACCATTGGTTCTTTTCCAACAATTCCGTTAGTGGCTTGTCTATCTTAGAAAAGCCCTCAATGAAGCGACGGTAGTAGCCTGCCAAGCCCAGGAAACTACGGACTTCAGTCACCGTAGCTGGTGTCTTCCAGTTTAAGACCGCAGTAACCTTACTGGGATCAACAGCTATCCCTTTTTCTGACAGAATATGTCCAAGGAATCCCACCTCTTTTAGCCAAAATTCGCACTTACTGAACTTGGCATATAAGCGATGGGTTCTCAACCTTTTCAAAACAGCTCTGAGATGTTGTTTATGCTCCTCTTCATCCTTAGAGTATATCAGGATGTCATCAATGAACACCACTACAAACTTGTCCAGAAAGTCCATGAAGACTTTGTTCATCATACTCATGAAGTAGGCTGGAGCGTTGGTCAATCCAAACGCCATAACTGTAAATTCATATAGTCCATAACGAGTGGTGAGCACTGTCTTGGGGATATCCTCCTTTCGGATTTTCAGTTGATGGTATCCCGTTTTGAGGTCAATTTTAGAGAATACCCGTGCTCCATTCAACTGGTCGAATAAGTCATCAATTCGAGGGAGTGGGTATTTGTTCTTGATAGTGACCTCGTTAAGCTGGCGGTAGTCTACGCACATTCGCAGACTTCCATCCTTCTTCTTGACAAATAATACTGGTGACCCCCATGGCGAGATGCTTGGACGAATATATCCTTTCTGTAGCAATTCGTCTAACTGCTTCTTTAGCTCTGCCAGCTCTGGGCCTGGCATACGATAATATTTCTTGTATATTGGAGCTGTACAGGGAATTACCTCGATCGTAAATTCCAATTCTCGGTCGGGCGACATTCCTGGTAATTCTTCAGGAAACACATCCGGAAACTCACCCACTACCGGAATTAGATTCATATCCATAACTGTGGTCTGGTATGCCGTGCCCTTTCTTGTTATCATTTTGCTGGCCAGAAACTGGACGGTCTGTCCGGCGGGGTTCACCAATGTCACCGCTCTGGTGGCGCAGTTGATACACACTTGGTGTGGTGCCAACCAGTCCATTCCCAGTATTATATCCAGTCCTGGGGAGTCAATAGCAACAAGGGTGGCCGGGAATTTGACTCCATGAATTGAAATTTCCAGCCCCTTGTATATTATATTTGTTCTGAGCATAGAGCCAGGAGATTATACCACCATGATTTTGTCCAAAAGCGAAGGAGAAAATTTGTGCAAGGTGGCAAAACTTCGCGAAATAAATGAATGGGAAGCCCCAGAATCAAATAAAATTACGGCAGGCATGTTATTGATAGAAAACATACCAAGGACAATGTCTGGAGCTTCGCAGACTTCTTCGGCAGAGATGTGGTGGACACATCCATGGATGAAGTTGTGGTTGGGATGACGTCCAAGGTGATTGACTTGTGGCTTGTGGTCAGCTGATTGCTTTCCGTTATTGGTAGGGCACTGCTTGGCGTAGTGTCCACTCTGGCCACAAGTGAAACAGGTGTTGTTGCGGCGGCAGTCCTCTATGACTGGCTGCTTGCCGAAGGTCTTGTTCTGGTTACCTGGCTTGCTGTTGTTGCCACCGTTGTTCCACACTGGTTTGTTCTCAGATGACTCTGGCTGCCAACTGTGCAGCTTTTGCGTATATGGCTCCCTGTTGTCCTTCTTGGGCTCGAACTTCCTCTTACGATCATCATTCCTAGACTTGTGTTCTCGCTCGGCGATGAAGGCCTTGTTCACCAAGGTCTAAAGGTCGGGAAAGTCCAGCATGCATAGCTGACATCGGAGGGCGTGATTAAGTCCTCCAAGGAACCGATCTATTTTTCTTTCTTCGGTAGCCACATCATAAGGAGAGTATCGGGCCAAGTTGTTGAACTTGTTTAAATATTCTCCCACAGACATGTTTCCTTGTGTGAGGGCCAGGAATTCTCGCTGCTTTACTTTCATGATGCCCGTGGGAATATGATACTTGTGGAATAGTTCTTTGAATTTCTCCCAAGTAATCTCTTCACAGGCCACATTAGCTTGGTGTTATCCCACCATATGGCTGCCGGGCCTTCGAGATAATGAGTGACAAATGGGACCTTATCTGCTTCTTCACAATGAGCGATGTCCAATTTCTTCTCCATGGTCCTTAACCAGTCATCAGCCTCAATGGGATCCACGGCCTGACCAAAGTTGGGTGGTTTTGTGCGCTGGAAGTCAGACAGTTTGGAATGCACCCCATTGCCATTATTCTGACCTACTATTGTCTGCATACTCTTGAGAAATTCCATGAGGTCTTGGTTTCTCTTTTCCTCAAACATTCTCATTATATGATCTGTAGTTGGTGCTTGAGATGGTGGTGGTGGTAAGTCTTCGGGCGGTTGCCCTTCCTGTCTGGCGGATCGACGGACAGGGTTTCCATCGCCGCTTTGACTGCTACTTCCTCTCTTCATCCTAATTTTTGTTCACATGGCAAATACCGAATCGATGAGCAACATCCATAAGGAGAAATACGGTAATATGACACCAAAGGGAATTCATGTAAAAGGTGAATAAAGAAAACAAGATAACCCAACATCATACATGGCAAGCTAGTAGGGGAATAACATGACTAGACTGTTCATACGACAGTCGGCATATGCAAAGATGCATGCATTACTACTCAAACTCTAGACTAGTAGCGTCGGTGGCACGAACACTACCCATCTGAAGAGTCCTCATTGTCAGATCCTGTGTCGGAATCAGAACTGATGATGTGAGTCACCGGGTTAAAGGATACACGACGTCGCTGCTGAGACGGCTCTCCTTCCACGGGAGAAAGAGCACGTCGCCTCAGCATCGGCGGAGCAGGAGTGGCTAAGAGTGAGGCCCACTTAGCTGGGGTCTCAAGTCGACTACCAGATGATAAGCCTGATGGTCCAGGAAAACCAGAAGGGGTATCTAACACACGCGGGGGTGGAACTGGTGGTGGTTAACTGGGTGGAACTAAAGGAGGAGGAGGTGCTGGAGTCACTGCTGCAAGTGCCCCCTGAACATGACACAGCTCCTCGGCCAAGGAAATGATCATACGATAACTGGCGTTCAGGTAGCGAGACAAAACGCCAGCCGCATGATCACACGCCGGGTCAACAGGTGAGAAAAGGACTCGCCCTGTCGTAGGCGACAGAGTGGGATAGTGGAAGAAACCTGGATGGGTCTGCATCTCGACCTCGTGGAAGCGCAAATCAGTAATAGTCTCCATGGCAGCAAACTGGATCACCAGCTCCGGAGTAGAAGCCACTCCGCCCTTGGAAGAGCGAGAAGAGCTTCCAATGTCCGAAGTCGCGGTCATGTAAGCCACCGCATGGTACTCATATACTGACTCGCCCAACTGCTCCCGAAACACCTGGTACACCGGGTCGTCACCGTTGGGATACAGCCGAAGCCAGACGCTATGAAACAGAGCTGGAAAAGTGTGGGGTTCTGGCTCATGATGGAAATGATATGGAACTGGTGCCATCTACACTCACAATGCCAAGGGTTAGTAACATAATGAATTATGATGCATGAGGCATGGCATGCAACAATCAAATGCAACAAGCAGAATGCACACTCAAAGTCCTATGCTAATCGCAGTCCTAGCGGGTTACCTAGGGTGTCCTACAGTCAGCACGGCTCTGATACCAAGCGTTGTGGCACCCCGGCTCAGAGAACCGGTTTACCAGTGTTTCCAACCCAGAGATCATGTCTTCTGGAAACACACAACAACTTGGACAGAACATAGCTGAACTTTTATTGATGAAAGCCGAGCACAAGCTCATATATTACATAATCATCGAGGCCAAAGGCACATCTAGTGCTATGACAGTATCTACATTATTTTTCTAACATATCAGGGCCTCGGTACTACAGCGGAATACTACAGTGGAAGACTACTGCGTAGCGGAACATAAAAGTAACTCCATCCACAGGGACACTGCTGAGGACACAACCTAGGCATCGCAACACGGACATCGAGACCTCCGTCTCAGTCTTCTCCTGCATCTGGCATGATACGCTAGGTGAGTACTTTGAATGTACTCGCAAGCACATGACAACCAAATATGCAGCAAATAATAGCATGGCAATGAACAGGTTAAATTCTAGGTGATTCACCTCGTGACACCTGCCACCGTCGTGGCCTAACTAAACTGTCCCAAACGGGGATGCCAGCAAACAACTCAACTGGGCTCACAGGGTTATCGTTGTCTACCTGATCAGGGCAGCACGCACGCGTAACCCTCCCTCTTTGGAGGTACCGGTGAAAGAGCACCGAGCCAGACCAAGTCAAGGCCGTCCCATACCGGCAAATGTGGCTGCACGGGTAAGCCCGGACAGGTGACTCTTGATCAACCAGCTAAGTTTTATTTAACAAGCATGGTTAATCATCATATCAATTTGAGTTATCATAATTAGGTATTTAAATAATTTACTTGGAATAAAATGCATGAAAATGAATATGATTTATGCAATGCTATGAAATGCTTCATAATATGGATGTCTTGGTTTGCCTTGATCAGTTGGGTTGTTCAGAAACTCCTGGTCTTCAAATCCACAAGATTCTCCTTCTGAAAATATTTTTAAATAGCAAAAGAAAATGTCACATAAAGCCTTTTTATTCACCAACAATTTTGTGAGTATTGGAAAAATACCAAACTTGGTGGAAACATAAAGGGGTTTAATACAAACACAATGCAAAAAGAATCAGGTCAATTGGACCTTCCTGTAAAAAGTTATAAATGGTCAAAGTAGCTTGTCAATTCTGTTAAATAAACAAAAATCAAAAAAACAGACGAACGGGCCACGTTGAAGGCGTAAACGGAGTGTACGCCTCCACTTACCCCTTCACGCGCGCGCCCACAGTGGCTGACGGGTGGGGCCGGGCCTGTTTAAATAGAGGGAGGAGAGAGAACAGAGGGAGGGGGTGGCTCACCGGTGAGGATTGGTGGAGTTAGCGACGGCGGTTGGGCTCGTGGATGGTGGGGATGGATCGGGTGTTCAATGGTGATTCTCCCTGTACCCGTGGCTCCTCCGGGGATGGCCGGACGGCGTCGTGCCCTTCTTCTCCGGCGGGTGGTGGCTGCTGTGGTCGACGGCGGTGACAATTCCGGCGACGATTCGGTCGGGCAGGAGGTCGGGGAGCTCTAGTGGAGTGCACTGAGCACTATGGTGGTCTCCGATGGGGCTAAGGTGGAGTGGAGAGAGATGGTGGTGGAGCTCGACTCACGGCGGAGCTCCGGCGAAGCTCGAGGCCAGAGGGCCTCTTGACCTTGGCTCTTGCTTGGGGAGGCGATTGAGGATGGAGGGAGAGGGGTGAGGGGTGAGGAGCTAAATGAAACCGAGCGGGGCTATTTATAGCCAGGAGGAGGGGTGCGGCGATCTCTCTGGATCGGCGGCGACGTGGCTCCGCCACTGGCGCAAGGACGGCGAGCTGGCCATCGTGGCGTGGGGCGAAGCGACGGGAGCGAGCAGAAGCACTTAATGCGACGAGATAGCTCGAGGGGGAAAGACGACGAGCGGCGCCGCACTGTGACCGCACGGGCAAAACAGTGCCCGCGGGCGTGGCGGCCGCCGAGGGCTTCTCCGGCGAGGGTGAGGGTTTTGGAGGGTCTAGGTGGCAACCAGGGATGATGTCAGCATGCTTGGACAAGCTGCTGCGGCGCAGGCGTCTCGCCCCGACGAGACCCGAGCCTGGCGCGAGGCAGAGCGCGGCGACAACCATGCCAGCACAGTGCTCACCACGGTGCTTGGCACCAGGAGGCCACGTATTCCTAGCATTTCTTGTCTAGCACGTCGACCTTCGATCCCTCATTTCACCTGTGTCCTTGGTTTGGCTTGGTTCGGTCTGAGATGAATGGTAGGATCAACAACATTTTCTGCCAGAGAACTTGGGAGGGATCTGGAGGGTTGGAGATATGGAGGTAGGGCCAATGGATATGTCTAGAATGATTTAGGTTGGAAGGACTACGAGCTGACAAAATTTGAGGTGATTTGGTTTAAGTTTGAGGGTAGTTCATGTGTAACCTGCAAATTTGGTCCAAAATCTGAATGTTGAAGTGCTGCTCACATGGAAGATCTCCTGGAGCTGAAACTTGGTGTAGGGGAGTCATTTGTAGGTGTCCTCATGCCACAAAAATTTGAGAGCATTTAGATAAACCTAGCATGTACTTCCTTCACAAAGGTCCAGACTAACCAGGAGCAAAACTGAATTATTTTGCAAAGTAATTGAGCTAGGTCATGGAATATTTTTGGATATTGGAGCTAGATATAGTCCAAAGTATTTTTGGGAATTATTTGGGAATTTTCTGAGCGTCATAGCTATAGGTTGCTTCACAACCCATAGTAATGCCCTAAATTCTCAAATAAAAGAAAAGGGTTTTGAGAAATAATTTAAATTGGGATTTGGGTTCTTGAGGTACTTGGCAGGGTTTTGGCACGGTGATGAGGCTTTGGACCACTTGGAAGGAGTTTCAAGAATGTCCAAGACCAAGTGAAAAATTCAAAATCCATTCAAATTCCAAATAAAGCCAGGAAAAGTTTGAAAAGAAAAAGTTGCCAAAATCAGGGTGTCACAATGATGCTCCGAAGGGAGATGATGCGCTCTTGTAACAGAATATTTTCACGAGTGACATACTTATTTTGAACATGAACCATTTCAAAGGCTCTAAAGGCTTCAATTTCAGTGGGGGTGAGATGATTGTAATAAGATTGAAGGATATCTTCTTCTTCCTCTTCTTCCGTTAGCTTGGCCTGCCTTCCCTCTAGGGCTTGATCTCCTGCAACTTCCTTGCCCTTGTCCTCCTTGTTGACTTCTTTTGGCTCCTCTCTTTTCAGTTCCATCTTCACCAACCAAGCATCTTCTTGTACGTTGTTGGGAGAAGGAGAAGACATGATGCCTGGCTTAATAGATCGGACAGAAAAATAGCATGAAACAAGAACAGAGGATTTCTCCACGATGCGGTGGTCAAATCGTCCAGGGGTATATATAAAGATTTATTTATCTTGGGAAACAAGAATATGGAAGGAAATGGAGTCAGGAAGGTGCCCGAGGAGGGCACAACCCACCAGGGCGCGCCAGGAAGGGCAGGCGCGCCCTGGTGTATCGTGGCCACCTCGGTTGCCTTCCTGGTTATTTCTTATTTTCCTAATTTTTCTAATATTCCAAAACTGACAGAAAATATTTTTGTAGATTTTTCGGAGTCCGTTTACTTACCGTATCACGTACCTCCTCTTTTTCAGGATTCTGGAGTGTTCCGGAAGGTTTCTTTTATGTATTCCTCTGGTGTCATGGTTTGAATAATATTGCTTTCAACATTAATAGGCGTACCTGAGATATAGTGTTTAATTCTTTGTCCATTGACCACCTTCGGGTTAGTACCTTCGGCATTATTAATCTTGATAGCTCCAGAACGATACACCTCTTCGATAACGTATGGTCCTTCCCATTTGCAAAGAAGTTTTCCTGCAAAGAATCTAAAACGAGACTTGTACAAAAGAACATATTCTCCAACTTTGAATTCCCACTTTTGGATTCTTTTGTCATGCCATCTTTTAATTTTTTCTTTGAATAGTTTGGCATTTTCATAAGCTTGAGTTCTCGATTCATCTAGTGAGCTAATATCAAATAACCTCTTTTCACCGGCAAGTTTGAAATCATAATTGAGTTCTTTAATTGCCCAATATGCTTTATGTTCTAACTCAAGAGGCAAATGACAAGCTTTTCCATAAACCATTTTGTATGGAGACATACCCATAGGATTTTTATAAGCTGTTCTGTAGGCCCAAAGTGCATCATCCGATTTCTTAGACCAATTCTTTCGGGACCTATTGACAGTTTTTTGTAATATCAGTTTTATTTCTCTATTGCTAAGTTCAACTTGACCACTAGATTGAGAATGATAGGGCGATGCAATTCTATGGTTAACATCATATTTAGCAAGCATTTTACGGAAAGCACCATGAATAAAGTGTGAACCACCATCAGTCATTAAGTATCTAGGGACTCTAAACCTTGGGAAAATAACTTCTTTAAGCATTTTAATGGAAGTGTTATGATAAGCACTACTAGTTAGAATAGCTTCTACCCACTTAGTAACATAATCAACAGCAACCAAAATATGAGTATACCCATTAGAGGAAGGTAAAGGTCCCATATAATCAAAACCCCAAACATCAAATGGTTCAACAACAAGTGAATAATTCAAATGCATTTCCTGACGCTTACCGATATTACCAATTCTTTGACATTCATCACAAGACAAGACAAACTTATGGGCATCCTTGAAGAGAGTAGGCCAATAAAAACCAGATTGCAATACCTTGTGAGCAGTTCTATCTCCCGCATGATGTCCTCCATAGGCTTCGGAGTGACATTTTTGTAGGATTTGTTCCTGTTCATGCTCAGGTACACAACGCCTAATAATACCATCTACTCCTTCTTTATAAAGATGTAGGTCTTCCCAAAAGTAATGTCTTAAATCATAGAAGAATTTTTTCTTTTGTTGGTATGTGAAACTAGGTGGTATATATTTAGCAACAATGTAATTAGCATAGTCAGCATACCAAGGAGTATTATGAGAAACATTTATTGCAGCTAGTTGTTCATCAGGAAAACTATCATCAATAGGTACTGGGTCATCAAGAATATTTTCTAACCTTGACAAGTTATCAGCTATGGGGTTCTCAGCTCCTTTCCTATCAGTGATATGTAAATCAAATTCTTGTAACAAGAGAACCCACCTAATGAGTCTAGGTTTAGCATCTTTCTTTTTCATCAGATATTTTATAGCAGCATGATCAGTGTGAACAATTACTTTGGAATCAACAATGTAAGATCTGAATTTATCACAAGAAAACACAACTGCTAAAAATTCTTTTTCAGTAGTAGCATAAGTTCTTTGAGCACTGTCTAGAGTTTTACTAGCATAATGGATAACATTTAATTTCTTATCAACTCTTTGTCCTAGAACAGCACCAACAGCATAATCACTAGCATCACACATAATTTCAAAAGGCAAGTTCCAATCAGGTGGTTGAACAATAGGTGCAGAAGTTAAGGCTTTCTTAAGTGTTTCAAAGGCTTCTACACAATCATCATCAAAAACAAATGGAACATCCTTTTGTAAAAGATTAGTAAGAGGCCTAGAAATTTTAGAGAAGTCTTTAATAAACCTCCTATAGAAACCCGCATGACCAAGGAAATTACGAATACCTTTAATATCTTTAGGACATGGCATTTTCTCAATTGCATCAACTTTCGCTTTATCCACCTTAATACCTCGTTTAGAATTTTTATGCCCCAAGAAAATAGCTTCATTAACCATAAAGTGGCACTTCTCCCAATTCAAGACAAAATTTGTTTGCTCACATCTCTGCAAAACTCGATCAAGGTTGCTCAAGCAATCATCAAAAGAAGTTCCATAAACGGAAAAATCATCCATGAAAACCTCCACAATCTTTTCACAAAAATCAGAGAATATAGCAGTCATACATCTTTGAAAGGTAGCAGGTGCATTGCATAAATCAAAAGGCATACGTCTATAAGCATAGGTTCCAAAAGGACAAGTAAAGGTGGTTTTCTTTTGATTAGGTTGTGATACAGGTATTTGAGAGAAACCAGAATATCCATCAAGAAAACAAAAGTGTGTGTGCTTAGTTAATCTTTCTAGCATTTGATCAATAAAAGGAAAAGGGTAATGATCTTTTCTAGTAGCTTTATTTAATTTTCTAAAGTCAATTACCATTCTATAGCCAGTAACAATTCTTTGTGAGATAAGCTCATTTTTATCATTAGGAACAATAGTAATACCTCCCTTCTTAGGGACACAATGAACATGACTTACCCATCTACTATCAGCTATGGGATAGATTATACCTGCTTCCAGAAGCTTTAATATTTCAGTTCTTACCACTTCTTTCATCTTAGGATTCAATCGTCGTTGGTGATCAACAACGGGTTTAGCATCAGGTTCCATATTGATCTTGTGTTGACATAGAGTGGGACTAATGCCCTTAAGATCATCAAGAGTATATCCAATAGCAGCTCGGTGCTTCCTCAGAATTTTTAATAATCTTTCTTCTTCATGTTCTGAAAGGTTAGCACTAATAATAACAGGATATATCTTTTTCTCATCGAGATAAGCATACTTCAAAGAGTCAGGCAATTGTTTTAATCCAAACACAGGATCACCTTTAGTTGGAGGAGGACCTCCTAGAGTTTCAATAGGCAAATTGTGTTTTAGGATAGGTTGTTGTTCAAAGAATATTTTATCTATTTCATTTCTTTCACACAAGTGCATATCATTTTCATGGTCTGGCGAATATTGTTCTAAAGGATCAGTAGGAGGCACGGCAATAGAAGCAAGACCAATTATTTCATCCTTACTAGGTAATTCTTCATTAAGAGGTTGTCTACGAAACTTGGAGAAATTAAACTCATGAGACTCATCGCCAAAGCTAACACTGACAGTTTGTTTTTCACAATCTATCTTAGCATTGACAGTGTTCAACAAAGGTCTACCAAAGATAATGGGACAAAATTCATCTTGTGGGGAACCAAGAACTAGAAAATTAGTAGGGTATTTTATTTTCCCACACAAGACTTCAACATCTCTAACTATCCCAAGTGGTGTGATGGTGTCTCTATTAGCAAGTTTAATAGTAAAATCTATGTCCTCTATTTCAGCGGGTGCTATATCATTCATAATTTCTTGGTATAAAGTAAAAGGAATAGCACTCACACTAGCACCCAAGTCACATAAACCATGATAGCAATGATTTCCTATTTTAACTGAGACAATAGGCATGCCAACTACGGGTCTATGTTTATCTTTTTCATCAGGTTTGGCAATTCTAGCAGCTTCATCACAGAAGTAAATAACATGTCCATCAATATTTTCTACCAATAGATCTTTAACCATAGCAACACTAGGTTCTACTTTAATTTACTCAGGGGGTTTAGGTACTTTAATATTACTTTTGTGAACTACTGTTGATACCTTAGCATGTTCCTTTATCCTAACAGGGAAATGTGGTTTTTCAATATATGCAGTAGGCACAACTGGATCAACATTGTAAATGATAGTTTCATCTTTTGCTAGAACTGGTTCTTTGATTTCTTATTTAATAGGTGGATGATATTTAAACCACTTCTCCTTAGGGAGATCAACATGAGTAGCAAATGATTCATAAAAAGAGGCTACTATCTCAGAGTCAAGTCCATATTTAGTGCTAAACTTGTGAAAAGCATCGGTACTCATAAAAGATTTAACACATTCAAACTCAAGCTTAATACCTGACTCTTTACCTTCGTCGAGTTCCCAATCTTCAGAGTTGCATTTAATTCTTTCTAAAAGATCCCACCTGAATTCAATAGTCTTCTTCATAAAAGAACCAGTACAAGAAGTATTGAACATGGATTGATTATCACGAGAAAGCTGAGCATAAAAATTCTGAATGATAATTTCTCTCAAGAGCTCATGATTGGGGCATGAATATAACATTGACTTAAGCCTCCCCCAAGATAGAGCGATACTTTCTCCTTCACAAGGCCAAAAATTATATATATAATTCTGATCACGATGGACTAGATGCATGGGATAAATTTTTTGGTGAAAATCCAATTTCAATCGATTCCAGTTCCAAGATCCAATATCATAGCATAAGCCTATACCATGTCAATGCTTTTCCCTTCAAAGATAAAGGGAAAACCTTCTTATTAACTTCATATGCGGGTAAACCTGCAAGCTTAAATAATCCACAAATTTCATCCACATGTATAAGATGCATATCAGGATGTTCAGTTCCGTCTCCTGCATAAGGATTAGCTAGTAGTTGTTCTATCATACCCAAAGGAATTTCATAGCCAATATTTTCAGTAGGTGCAGTAGGTTGAGGGGCAACTAATTGTGCTTCCGGTCAAGGTGAAGATACCCCGAACAAACCCCTCAAAGGATTGTTTTCCATAGTAACAAGTGACAATAAATTTCAGCACGTAATATAAATTTTTCCTTACCGATTTCCACTTACCAAGAGCGCTTCACTCCCTGGCAATGGCGCCAAAAAAGAGTCTTGATGACCCACAATTATAGGGGATCAATCGTGGTCCTTTTGATAAGTAAGAGTGTCGAACCCAACAGGGAGAAGAAGGAAATGACAAGCGGTTTTCAGCAAGGTAATGTCTGCAATCACTGAAATTGTCGGTAACCAGTAGTTTGATAGCAAGATTGTCGGTGCAACAAACCTTCACGTATGTTGCCCAGACTGTACACAGGCTCAGTGGCAGAGATGCAAACTCCACCAAGCACTCAAGACAAAACCAAGCCAGAGAGATAGCCCTTTGAGGAATCAAGGGGTGGATCAAGAAGACCAAGACAAGCCAAGACAGCAAGATATCACCAAGGAAAAGCCTCCCTTGCCGGGCAGGAGAGCCCGGTGGGTCGAGGCCACCTCGAAGACAAGTCCCGAGACTTCCCCGGCAAGCTCACCAGGGCCGCTGGTGGCCTACATCCCCGCCAAGACTCCACCGCATCGCAACGCAAGTCATCCATCGGTGTGGTGTCGAGCCCCAGATATCTAAGTGGCTGTCATTTGGCACGTGGCAGCCATTTAGGAGGAAGATCACCTCTATATGACACCCGTCCAGAGGCGTGTCAAGCATATAGGTGGAAGATGACTAAGCGGCATGGTAGGCCTGCCGGGCCGCATCCACAGCGTGATACATGGCAGTGCATTTAATGCACTTTGTCCTAACTGCCAGAGTTAGGTATGATAGCACTGTTAGCTATCTAATCACTGGATAATGACCGTTTTGCCATTGTGGTAACCCCTTAGCCTATAAAAGGAGGACCGTGGCAACCTTAGAAAGGATTTGGACCCTCGTGTACTCATACGCGCGTAGTGCTCTCCCCGAGGCGACCTTGCCAGGCTTGAGTGCCATGCGTTCTTCACGGTCCCTCCATCAATCCACCAAAGCAGTAGTAGGGTTTTACACTTCTTAGCGGCCCGAACCTGGGTAAAAACCACCAGCGTCAGCACTATCGTGTTGTCCCATGGCCTCCGCTTTTGTGCAATGCGACCTCCCCCCTGCCGAACCACAAAGGGGCTGATGGCCCCATAGGTGGCCATGTTCTACCATGATATCTTTGGCGCGCCAGGTAGGGGGAGCGCTTGTGCGAACCCGAGGTCGTAAACAGCGCGTCAATCTTCATCATCAACTTCTTCATCGTTGGCTTCATCATCCATGGTGCCCAAGAAGAAGTTTGGCGCAACTGCTCATCCTTCCACCTCGAAGGCCCCCTCGCATGCAGCCACTGATACTATGGGGGCTGCAGCAGTGTCGGGGGACGCGGACGCCGTGGGGAACGTGACCGGCGCGGGCCGTGCTGTCATCGTTCCCCCAGCGGCTGAAGCGGGAGCAGAAAACGCCGGAGGAGGGCGGCATCAACAGCATTCCGACAGCCGTGCTCCCCGACACACGGGTGGGGAGAACGTTCAGTCTCCACCTCCACACTGTGCCAAAGGGCGCAGCCACAGCGACAACGCTCGCTCTGGTGCGAACCGGGACCCCCTGGCTGTCCCTGCTATGGGCACGACAGCGGGGCAAGCGCTTTCCCCAGGGCGGGGTGACCAAGATGAAGCGCCGAACAGGGCCGTCAACCCCCAGGCGCACCCTTCTCGCCACCGTACCATCGTTGCGGCTGGCTCACGGCGATGAGAGCACAGTGCCGCCGCTACTGGTACTGGCAGGAGTCGAGCGACGTCGCGGTCTGCGTCGTCGTCTATGCCAAGCACCGCTTCGGAAGCCATGGCGCGAGCTCAACTCCCGCTGAGATTCCCGCCAGCAGTCGGTCAAATGGATGAATGGAGGGCCACCATCCAGAGCTTAATCGGTTTTGCTGAAGCGGGAGGATCACAGCAGGCAGACCCGCCACGGTGCCTGCAAGCGACGGCCACGATCTGAGCTATTGGCCGTGTCGAGGGGGCCACTCCAATGGTGAAATCTCCTCCACGACAGCCAGCGCAGAGGCTACAACCAGAACCACACAACCAGGAGCCCGACGAGGTATCAATGGCTTCATCTGACCCTCGGGCCCGTCGAGATCAATGGCAGGTCCTGGAGGATTGGCGGAGGGAGGACGCGCGCATCACCATAGAACGACGCCGCGAAACCCGCCGCCAATCTGATAGGCGCAATGGCCCAGACGTTGACGAACCCATGCCCAGTGAAGGCAGATACTTGCCTTTCGAGGTTGGGTGCCTTGCCTTCACTCGCGAGCTGCGGCAAGTCTGTTGGCTGTCTGCCCGCGTTTTCAAGCCACAGATACCAGAGAAGTATGATGGAAGGTTGAACACGGCAGAGTTCTTGAGCATCTACACTATCGCTGTTCAAGCCGCCGGAGGAAGAGATGAGAAGGTGTTCGCCAATTACTTCCCTTTGGCACTCAAGCCAAATGTGAGGTCATGGTTGATGCACCTTCCGAAGAATTCCATTTCATCGTGGGCTGACCTATGCAATGAGTTTGTTGGCACCTTCACGGGCGGCCATCAAGAACCAGGACGGCCCAGCGATCTGCAGCTCCTCCCACAAAAGGAAGGGGAGAGCTTGCGGAAGTACATGCAGAGGTTTAGCTGGGTGCACAGGAACATTCCAGACATCCACCCGGCAGCTGTGATTGTTGCGTTCCAGTCCAATGTGCACAACAGGAGGATACGTTCCAAGATGAACGTCTGGTTGCCCAAGACTATGAATGAACTGTACACCCTCGCAGATAAGTTTGCCCGCACAGAAGAAGGGAGGCGACTCCCCGGGGAGAAGGACGGCGTCAAAGTTGACTCAGAGGATGACGACGATGCCGCTGTCCCGAAGAGGAAGAACAAGAAACGCAATAAGAAGCGCAAGGAAAAGGCAGTATCGGCTGTTGAGGGCTCTAGCACTCCTAGTACCGGCAAGAAGGCTATGACTGAAGCCACCGATAAGGAAGTTGCTGCGTGCACTGATTGTCAGGAGGCTGCAGCGGCCGAAAAGGCTGGGAAGGCTGACGGGCCATACTGCAAGATCCACCGGACCAAAGGCCATGATCTCCAAGAGTGTCACCAAGTTGAGCAACTTGTCAAGAAGCAAAGAACTGAGTACGAGAAGCATGACAAGGAAAAAGACCAAGAAGGTGTTGGCGGGAAGGGCCGTGGCGGCAGAGGAGGCCGCGGCGGCAAGGCTCCCCAGCATCAAGAGAAACCTGCAAGAGGCCGTGAGAAAAGAGAAGGCGATGACAAAAGTGATGAAGGGGATGAAGAGGAGACCAGTGAGCAAGAGTTCCAGAAGGCCATTAAGGCCCTATGTGTAGACAGAGGCGCATCTTTGCACTCCTCTCACCGCCAGCTTAAACAGTGGGCGCGTGAGGTCAACGCCGTAGAGCCAGCGGCAGACTCCCGGAAACCGCTCAAATGGTCCCGCACGCCCATCATCTTCAACGAAGAGGATCACCCTGATCGTACCACCAAGGTAGGGTGCTTGCCGTTGTTGGTTTCACCAACAATCCGCAACCTCAAGGTCACGAAGATGTTGGTTGACGGCGGGGCTGGGTTGAATCTAATTTCCCCCAAGGTGCTCAGCAAGCTTCAAATATCAGATGAAGAGCTCAAGATTACTGGCACTTTCCAAGGAATCAACCCCGACAGGAGTCGTCCTAAGGGAAAGATTACACTGCCGGTGACATTTGGAGGAGAATTGAACTACCGGACCGAGAAGGTTGTGTTTGATGTGGTTGATCTCCTCCTGCCGTACAATGGAATCCTTAGTCGTCCAGCCTTGGCCAAATTCATGGCGGCATACCACTATGCCTACAATACACTAAAGATGCCAGGGCCGATGGGCATCATTTCCATTCCGTCAGACAAGAAGGACACAATCATATGCGTAGATAAGATGTAACGAGACGCAGTCGCTGCTGAGGCCGCGGAAGCTGCAGCTCCCGCCAAGGAAAACAAGGAAGGGTCTAGCAAAGATACTGGCAAAGAATCCAGGAAGCGCACCTCTTCGGAGTGTGCTGCACCCGTCGATGATTTGCCGGAGAGCTCCACTAGCAAGAAGCCCAAGGTTGCCTCACCTGCGGTGAAGAAGGTCCCGGCAGGGCTGGATGGTGCTGGTGGTACGTTCACCATCAGCTCCACCCTTGATGACAAATAGGAAAGCGCGCTCGTTGCCTTCCTGTGGGTGAATATAGATGTGTTTGCCTGGCAACCATCTGACATCCCCGGTGTTCCCAGGGAGGTAATCGAGCACCACCTAGCTGTCTGCCCTCATGCCCGACCCATCAAGCAGAAAGTCAGGAAGCAAGCTTTAGGGCGGCAACAATTTATTGCCGAGGAGATCAAGAAACTTGAAGCAGCTGGTTTGGTCAGAGGAGTACTACACCCAACGTGGTTGGTGAACCCGGTGGTGGTGTGCAAGGCAAACGGGAAATGGAGGCTTTGCATAGACTTCACGGATCTGAATAAGGCATGCCCGAAGGACCCATTCCCCTTGCCGCGCATCGACCAGATCATAGATTCCACTTCCGGGTGTGATCTGCTTTCCTTCTTGGATGCATACTCTGTGTACCATCAGATATTCATGTCCAAGGAGGACGAGGAGAAGACCGCGTTCATAACCCCATGTGGCACGTGCGGATGCCCTTCGGGTTAAAGAGTGTTGGATCCACCTTTGCAAGAGCAGTGCAAATTGGGTTTGAATCTCAATTGCACAGGAATACTGAAGGTTACATGGATGACATAGTGGTCAAGACTAAAGACAAATCAACTCTCATTCAGGACTTGGAAGAGACCTTTGCAAACCTGCGCAAGATCAACTTGAAGTTAAACCCTGAGAAGTGTGTGTTCGGTGTTCCCTCCGGCAAGTTACTTGCTTTCTTTGTGTCCCACCGGGGGATAGAGGTCAACTCCGACAAGATCAAGGCAATCGAGCAGATTCAAGCACCCAAGACAGTTAAGGATGTGAGGCGCCTGACCGGATGTGTTGCCGCGCTGAGTAGGTTCATTTCCAAGTCTGTCGAGCGCGCCTTACCGTTCTTCAAAATTTTGAAGAAGGCAGGGCCAATGAAATGGACCCCGGAGGCAGAAGCAGCACTGCGAGACTTGAAGGCCTATCTTTCCTCTGCTCCCACCTTGGTCGCTCCTAAACCACAAGAGCCATTGCTGATGTACTTAGCAGCAACCAATCAAGTAGTTAGTGCAGCGTTGGTGGTGCAGCGGGAAGTGGATGAAGGAGCAGCCGTAGCTACTATCCCCTCCGGAGAAGGAAGTGAACCTATCCCGGCAAGGTCTGGTGCGGATCAGGAGAAAGAAGAGCAGGATAACAGAGACAACTCCAAGACCGCGGCAAAGAAGAAGGTGGTGCAGCGGCCAGTGTACTTTGTCAGCTCCCTGATGCAGGGAGCTAGGCCAAGGTACTCTAGAGTGCAAAAGCTGATCTTTGGCCTCATCATGGCCTCGAGGAAGCTGCGCCACTACTTCCAAGCCCACGAGATCACAGTTGTCACTCATTTCCCTAGGCAACACATACTGAGGAACCCGGAGGCCACTGCAGAATAGTGGAATGGGCGTTGGAATTGTCAAGCTTTGGTCTTAAGTATGAGAGTACATAAACCATTCATAGTAGAGCATTGGCGGAGTTCATCATGGAATGGACGCCGATCCCAGACGAGGAGATACCGGAAACAGTTATCCCCGGCAAGGAGGTCCCCCAAGAGTAGATCATGTACTTTGAATGGTGCCTTCTCACTGCAAGGTGCAGGAGCTGGCGTGCTCCTTGTCGCACCCATTGGAGAGCACCTCAAGTATGTGGTGCAAATGCATTTCCCCCGGGAGAAAGCTACCAACAACACTGCAGAATATGAAGGACTCCTTGCCGGGCTCAGGATCACAGCAGAGTTGGGGATTAAGAAGTTGATCATTCATGGAGACTCACAGCTTGTGGTGAGACAAGTGAACAAGGATTACCAGAGTCCATTGATGGAGGCATATGTGGAGGAAGTGAGGAAGCTGGAGGAGCGTTTTGATGGATTGCAAACAGAGCACGTGCAACGTGCGGAAAACAGTGTTGCCGATCATCTGTCAAAATGCGTTGCGCAAAAGCTTCCTATGGAAGCAGGGACTTTTGTTCTCCACCTGACTCAACCCTCAATATCCCCGAATACAATGGCCAGAAAGAGGAGGAAACTGGACTCCGGCAAGCCTCTCCCGGCAGAGCTTCCCGAAGCCCCCGGCAGAGAGGTTGGCGGGAACAACTCCACTTTGCCTGGTGAGCAGCCCCCTCCCGCCGAACTACCAGTTCTTGCGGTTGAGATATGCGCTCCCACGAATGAGGAGGTGATGTTGATCCTTGTTGCCGAGCCTCAGGCTCCAACTTGGGCACGGCACATAGTCCATTACCTCCAAACAGGAGAACTTCCCGAAGAGCAAGAAGAAGCTGAAAGAGTAGCCCGGAGGGCCAGTATGTATCAGTTTGTCGATAACACGCTATACAGAAGGAGGCCCAACGGTGTGAAATTGAAGTGCATTTGCCGGGAAGAGGGGAAGGAACTGTTGGCAGAGATACACAAAGGCATGTGCGGCTCCCATATTGGATCAAGAGTCTTGGTTGGAAAAGCTTTCTGGCAAGGTTTCTACTGGCCCACGGCCTTCCAAGATGCAATTGAGCTAGTCACCAGATGTGAAGCCTGCCAGTTCCACTCCAAGAGTATCAATCAACCTGCTCAAGCTCTCCAGACGATCCCTTTGTCATGGCCATTTTCGGTCTGGGGGCTCGACATCTTGGGCCCCTTCCCCCATGCTACCGGGGGCTTTGAATTTCTGTACGTGGCAATCGACAAATTTACAAAGTGGCCGGAAGTGGAGCCTATGAGAAAGGTGACCGCGCAATTAGCTGTCAAGTTCTTGAAGGGATTGATGTGCCGCTTCGGAGTACCCGCCAGAGTCATCACTAACAACGGCACCCAATTCACAAGCCGCGCCTTCATGCAATATGTTCAAACCCTCGGAAGCAAGGTTTCATTCGCATTTGTTGCTCATCCCAGAAGCAATGGACAAGCTGAGAGGATGAACGCTCAAGTGCTGCGAGGACTCAAGACAAGAACTTTTGACAAGCTGCAGAAGTGCAGCAGACGCTGGATCGACGAGCTGCCGGTGGTTCTTTGGTCCCTCCGTACGACACCAAATCGAGCTACCGGCCAGACTCCCTTCTCCCTAGTCTATGGGGCAGAAGCAATGATCCCCACGGAACTCATATATGGGTCACCTCAAGTATTTGCCTACAATGAAGTAGAGCAAGAGCAGCGCCGGCATTACGGTGACGTGCTCCTTGAGGAGAACCGTCTCCGGGCTGCTACGCATGCTGCACGCTACCAGCAAGCTCTGCGCCGCTATCACGGCCGCAGAGTTCATGCCCGGAGCCTTGAGGAAGGCGACCTTGTCCTTAGGTGTGTTCAGTACACCAAGGGTGCAAACAAGTTGACGCCGAAGTGGGAAGGCCCTTACCGGGTAGTACGAGTCACCAGACTCAGCGCAGTCCGTCTGGAGACCTGAGATGGCATTCAATTGCAAAACTCATGGAACATTGAGCATCTTCATAAGTTTTACCCGTAAGGCGCGGCTGTCGGGCCCTGCCCGGTAGCCACCCTTTTGTACAAGCCTAGCTGATGCGCATGTAACCCTTTGTACAAAGCCAGGCGCAAACCCTGAGCATAGATAATAAATCGAAGCGCTGGGGGCCCCAACAACTTGCATGCATGCGTAACATAACATAAACTTGCCATGATCATGTAGATGAGATCATATGTTGCTTTGTTTTCCTCTTCACTAACTGCAGGGCTCTTGCCGCGGACTCGGTCCCGAAAAGAAGAAACGGAAACAAGCTTACATATCGATCCCCGACAAGCCAAACAGATAAGTTCCTTTTTATCCATACATGTCTCTGTAAGAAGAAAACTTGTGCATAGAGAAACCTCATCACCTTCAAAGCATTTGTGCTCCCATCCTTTGACCCGAACGTTGCTTCGGTCAAGATGGTTGTAGTGTCTTTTGACGAAGAAGGTTCGACGAGGGGCCGGTCCCCTTCCATAGTTTTGAGCCCGGCAGGCCAAGCCCCGCGGCAACAAACGGAAGGCACCCGGCACGATAGCTTGCCAGAGAAAACTTGTTTACTTAAAAGTATAAAGGAACTCCTCCTCTGCATGGACGTAGTACATGCACAAGTACCCGGCAAGACCGTCTTTTTTCATTAATATGCGGATAAACGAGTACAAAGCTTACAGAGTACAAACATGGATAGAAGAGATTACATATTTGAAACTAAAGTTTGGCAAGTACCTACATATTTTAGATTGAAAAAAGATAAGTGCCTCGTAATCCCTTTCTTGTCCCTCTCCTCCTAGGAACTACAGTGGGGGGCGAAGAGGGCAAAAGGAGTGCATGGGCAGAAGCCCAGCCTGACCCCGTCAGGGCCTGCAAGGCGCGGCCTGACAAGATCAGGAGTGGCGAGGCTGCGAAGGTGGTAGGGGCGGCTAGGAGGTGCCCCGGACGCCACCGCCGGGACCAAAGGGCACCTAGCAGAAGGCACCAAGAGAGCGTCCCCTCCCCTGCAACCGTCCGGAAGAAGCTGGTGATGATGGTGTCGGGGAGGGAGGGGAAGAGCAGAAAGACGGAGCGGCAGGCCGGCAGTACGAGACGAAGGCGTCGGTGCCATCGTACTCCAACCTAACGGCCTGCCACCCGCCTTCTCTGACTTCGCCTGTTTCTTCCTTGTCACTGTCGCTCCGGGAGGACACCGGGCCCTTGGCCCATCACCTCCCCTGAAGAAGCGGTTGACGGTGGCGGCGGCGCCCGAGGCGCACGGGGAGCACCACTCCCCACCTTGGTGGGCAGGAGGACACCGCCATCTTCAGTGTCATCCCCGACCTCACCGGAGAGAGCAGTGCTGGGATTACTAAGGATCCCGAGCACAGCGCCATGGGCGGGCGCCGGAAGCCCTGAGAACTCTGCCGACGGGTTAACAAGCCCCAACAACTTGCGGCAGGGGCGACTCCTCTTCTCTGGGCGGCTAGCTCGCATGGAGAATTCGAGCGCTCCACCATTATGGAGAAGCACAACGCCTTCCATACCGGGGTCGATACGGCATCCACGGATACGCCACCGGAAACTACAACTGCCCCTACTACGGTCCCCGCGTCTCCCGCGGCCCCGGACCAGACTCACTCCCCGAGTGCCAACACTAGCTTTCGGGATCGCCACACCCAGGTTGAGGCCCGGGGCCTGGCCCCAGTCTCTCCCCCTCGGCATGATAAGGAAGTAAGCAAGGAAGAAGAAGAGGGAGGTGCGTGGATGAGTGCCTCCGCTCCCCCTCGTGCTCCATTTTTATAGGCGACCTGGGATGGGGGGGACTAATTTTCCACCCACTCTCAAGAGCTCCTTCGAATCCGACCCGAGCCACTGACGGCGGACGAGCCCATCGACCGCCCTCTTGCGCCAATCCGGAATATTTGGGTTTCTGTCATAGCACTCCTTCCTGCACCATACGCATCCGTCACCTACCCCACATGGTGCATGCGACGTACGTGGTGGAAGGGACGGGCGTAGTGGGATGAGTGAAATGGCAATTACCTCCCCGTGGGATAAAGACAGTCACGGGCCATTACAAGATGGCCCCCACTGCGTTTGGCGTCACACGACACATGGGAAAACTGGAAACTGACTCAAGCGCAGGTTAATGAAGAAGCAAAAAAGATATCAAGAAAGAGGATAATATCATCATAAATGCCCTGCCTGTGTACCTGACAGGGCCTACCCCAACGATGCTCGGCAGCACGCTTGGACCAGGCCCGGGGGCTCCTGTCGGTGCAACAAACCTTCACGTATGTTGCCGAACTGTACACATGCTCAGTAGCAGAGATGCAAACTCCACCAAGCATTCAAGACAAAACCAAGCCAGAGAGATAGCCCTTTGAGGAATCAAGGGGCGGATCAAGAAGACCAAGACAAGCCAAGACAGTAAGATATCACCAAGGAAAAGCCTCCCTTGCTGGGCAGGCGAGCCCGGTCGGGTCGAGGCCACCCCAAAGACAAGTCCCAAGACTTCCCCGGTAGGCTCACCGGGGCCGCTGGTGGCCTACGTCCCCGCCAAGACTCCACCGCTCCACCGCATCACAACGCAAGTCATCCATCAGTGCGGTGTCGAGCCCTAGATATCTAAGTGGCTGTCATTTGGCACATGGTAGCCATTTAGGAGGAAGATCACCTCTATATGACACCCGTCCAGAGGCGTGTCAAGCATACAGCACGGTAGGCCTGCCGGGCCGCATCCACAGCGTGACACATGGCAGTGCATTTAATGCACTTTGTCCAAACTGCCAGAGTTAGGTATGATAGCACTGTTAGCTATCTAATCACTGGATAATGACTGTTTTGCCATTGTGGTAACCCCTTAGCCTATAAAAGGAGGACCATGGCAACCTTAGAAAGGATTTGGACCCTCATGTACTCATACGCGTGTAGGTGCTCTCCCCGAGGCGACCTTGCCGGGCTTGAGCGCCGCGCGTTCTTCACGGTCCCTCCAACAATCCACCAAAGCAGGAGTAGGGTTTTATGCTTCTTAGTGGCCCGAACCTAGGTAAAAACCACCAGCGTCACCACTACCGTGTTGTCCCATGGCCTCCGCTCTTTGTGTAATGCGACCTCCCCCTTGCCGAACCACAAAGGGGCCGATGGCCCCATAGCACTACAAAAAAAATACACTTCCATGATGATACGTGTTTGTCATAGTAGGTCACGTTTTCTGTCATGCATGTACATCCATGACAATTTTATGACAGAATGAAGATTGTCATACCTGTGCTGTCGTAGAAGTGTTCCATGACAATACCAAAATTATCATCATGGAAGTGTCCACTTCCATGACGATAAATGGCGCGTCATGGAAGTCCTTTCGTCAAGGGTAACCGACATGTGGCATCCACCGTAACGGGTCGCCGTTAAGCTATCGGGTTCCGGTTTGGATCCGATAACCCGTTAACAGCCCGGACCAATGGGGATTTTCCATGTGTAAAATTCTGATTCGCCGGAGTTTCCACGTGTCTGCTCAGGGTTGGGACAGATGTCGTCCACTCATTGGACGGGAGGCGCCTATGATACGTAGACACGTGGCACGGCCCAACAGTGGCCCATTCAGGTGAAAAGGCCGGCCCGTTTGACTTGGTCAAAAGGTAGCGGGCCGGCCCACGAAAAGCCTGTTAACGGCCTATTCGCATATAGCCCATTTACAGCCCGCTAACTCGCGGCCCGCTATGGCCTATCCGAATTAGGCCCAGTACCAGCATCTGGGCCGTCCAATATGATTCCAGCCCATTGTGACTTCTGGCCCATGTATGGCCCATGACGTCTTTAGGCCCATACGAGGCCCTATGTAACTCTTGGCCCATTAACAGCCTGTGGTGACACCCGCCCATAATGAACAGTATATCGCTTTATACCCATTAATGGCCCATTATTCCACTGGGCCCTTTCCAGCCCGTATGATCTTTCGGCCTTCTAAGGGCCCATTTATTCTTGGGCTCATTTCCAGCATTCAATTACTTCTGGTCCGTTACTGGCCTGTTCCGCTTGTGGGCCAAATTCAGCCCGTGGTTAAAGTCGACCCGTTTGTGGCCCGTTAATCCGTTGGGCTGTTTTCTTAGCGTCGTCAAATACGGCCCGTTTAAGCCCGTTATACATATCGGCTATTAACGGCCCGTTATGATCGGGCCATAAACAGACAATTTCCACTCTAGCCCGTTTACGGCCCATATTCCGGTCCTTTATTGGTCCATGAATAGTACGACCCATAGAAGGCCCATTGATTCTAATGCCCGCACAAGGCCCATTGATCCTACGGCCGTAGGAGGCCCATAGATCCTACGGCCCGTAGGAGGCCCATGGTCACTACATAACGGTCCGTGGTTATTACGGCCTAGTTTAAAAAAATATTTTAATGTTGCCACTAGCAAACCGCGGAAAAAGAACTGCAGTGACTACAACCAAACAAATAAACAAGATAATAAGGAAATAAATAAGCAAGCAACTTACGCTAGGCTATTACGGCTATTACACATATTACATCCACTGGGCATCAAAGTTCGCCACCAGTGCAAATATAGGGAACAAAGCAGCATATTACATACACTGGGCGTCTAAATTGGCCACCAGTGCAAATAAACGAGTAGCAGCAAAACAAGTCCATAACTGAAACAACTTCACAAGAGCTCAAGAAACGTTATCCTGGGTATCCACCATGCTGGCAATAAGCTTAGCAAGCTTATTAGCTTTCTCCTGTTTGGCGCTAAAATCCTCCAATGCTTGCTGTTGCACCAGAAAGTATGCATCTGAATTCTCCAGGGACTTCCGCAGTCCTTCGAATTCTTGTCACAGCATAGCTGATCGATGTCTTTCAGCTTGTAGTTGAGACTCAAGAAACCGAACTGATTCAGACAGTGAGTTCGAATAGCTTGTGCCAGCGGTAGTGGCCAGTAACTCGAACACTACACCAAGACAGGACTTTAGCGTTGTCTCACTGTCTTCAAGATAGTTTTCCTTAGCTGTTTTATCAGCTTTGTTCGAGACCAACAAGGATGTCTCACTATCCTGAACCTTATCTGCATTACTTCCTTTACCATTGCTTAATAAGGCACTCTTCCCCAATATTCTGTCAGCATTCTAAAAGAAGAAACAACCAGACACATAACAGGTTTAGCATTTAGTATATGAAACTCATTTCGATGAACCAGTTCATTAGTAAGGTGGACAGGATTAAACTACCAAGTCTTCTATTGCCAAGTAGTACATAATAAAAGCATCAAACAAACATATATCTGTCCTATGGTCACTGCATTGTCTTGCCAAATCAAAATAGAGACACGGTTCAAATCATATCAGTTCAAGACAAAGCAGCATTGAAAGAATACAAAGTGTGGGAAACTACACGGCACAACAAGATTTCAGATGGGTACCACGGGTCTACATGTACAACAACACTATTGGTTCTGTTGTGATGCTAGTAATGTGCATGACATGAGAAGTCAACTGTATACACAATTGAAATTGAAATCAACAGAGCTATTTATAAGAGCAAACCTGTTAAAGAAACATGCTTAAACATACCTGTTGTGCCATTAGAGTTTTGATTGGATCCTTCAATTTAAAAATAAGTTTGTATGAGTAAATACAGTGATACAAGAGCAAAGCAGTATGCACGATAGAAATGGAATCTTAAATGAGAATAGTTGTTCTTCAGGTTTAAGCACTTGTTCTACACGAACAGAGTACAGTAAGACGCAGGCATATAGTACTTAAAAATAAAAAATGAGCTCATAGACCTTACCACATTCTAGGTTCGGGACCAGTACAGAACAAGGCGTTCCTATTCATCGTCCCGTAAATGTGTCTTAGGAGAACATAAGGGAATTTGATGAGTTTCTTTGCCAGTGAAGTAAATTTTCTTTAGGTAATTCCGATACTGCCACCAAGCATTCTTGAAGATAGCAGAGGTATTAGCATAGGTTACCTCATCCTGAGTTTCCAAATCGGTCCTTCATCTTCAGTATAATATTTCCATGATGGGAAGATACGCACATAGGATTTAACAACATCAAATGCGATAGATGCTAAACTACGAATGGCTGGTTGTGCTTCCTCCACAGGAATAGGTGTACTAACTGGTGGAGTTGGGGTTCGTCGTGGTAGTACTGGCGCTTTGGGCACTGGAGCTGCCTTACTAACTGCTCTTGTTTGGGAGCTCTATGGTGGAGATGGTGCTGTGTCAACAGGAACTGGGTTACTATCTGCTGGAGTTGGGGTTAGATTGGGTGAAGTTGGTTCTCTTTCCATCGCAGTAGGGGTACAATCTGCGAGAGTCTGATTTATGTGTGGTAGGGCTGGTTCTCGTGCATGTACAACCAGGGTGCTATCTCCACCAAGAGGTAGCACTGTTTTATTTGAAGACTGTGTTTTTACTCCGCTAGATACTGCCATCACCCGCTCCAATTCAAATGGCTGATAAACAGGAAACATAGTTGAATGTACAGACCTTGTATGAGAGACAGATGCAATAGATAGTGTGGAAAAAAGAGGGCATGAAATAGTTGACACGTATATTGTTTAACTAAAAAGGATAGCATGACATAATTTCACATATATGATGTCTATCTAAACTGGATAGCATAGCATGACATAATTCAAAGATATGATGACTAACTAAACAGGATGGCATGAGGTAATTATATGATGTCTTTAGTAAACAGGTTCGCATGACATAATTCACATACATGTTATCTAAGTAATCAGGATCACATGATTTAATTCACATATGTGATTTATATACTAAGCAGAGGGCATTTGCATATATGATGTCTGAACTAAGAACATGGTGTTGAATATTGTGTATATGATGTCTAAACTATGCAATGCAAGACACCATATGCATGATATGAGCAGTATAACCGTGCCAAGTTAGAGCATACACCTCGGTGGGGGAATAGGACTGGTCATCTGTCTCTGAATCCATCTCTGAGGAGCTATCGGGACCCAGCAAGAGATCTGCTTCGACAGGTAGCACTGTCTGCTCTGAAGACCTTGTTTTCACTCCAGATTTTTTCCATCACCCACTCAAATGGCTGATTCACAGGAAGAGTAGTTTAATGTACAAACATTGTCGACAAATGGAAATGTAATGAAGAAAAGGATTGGCAAGATATCATTCAAATATATGATGCCTGGTTAAACAGGATGGCATTGCATATTTCACATATATTATGGCTGGCTAAAAGAGATGAGACTGCATAATTCTCATATATGATGTCGAAAGTAGGCACTGCAAGGCAACATATGCATGATATGACCAACATCATCATGCCAAGTTAGAGCAAACACCTTGGGGGGTAAATAGGAGTGGTCAGCTGCATCTGAATCCGCCTCAGAACAGATATCTTCCTCTGGATTACATTCTGGAGAGGGGGGGAGGGTTTGCCATTGAACCCACCATGGAGCGATGTCTGTATGACATTGTATTGCTGCGCAAAACTCTTCTCTTTTTCTCTACATGTTCAGCATGACTGTGTACAATATCTGACATGCATACAAAAAAATATAGTGAGATTATGTAAGGAGAGCATGCAGAAATCTAGAGTGATGGTAACAACCAGTGGATGGATCCAAAAATAATGATAGCAGGCTAATGATAGCTTTAATTTAATAAAAAGACAGATGATGATTGCTTTACTATTTGTTTCCCACCCAAGATGAACAACATAGGCATACCCTAGGTGAACCAGATAATAGAGAGAGATACTATTCATTGCTGCCTCGATATGTGCCCCACAAGTAATTTTAAAACTCAAGTTTGAACATTAATTTGGACCTGACTTGGAGTCTAAGAGGTGAACAGGACGATAAAGTAGCAAGTAATATTAAGCAATGCATAACATAAGCAGAAACAAAAGAGTGCGACCTCTCTTGTGGACCTGTGTACTCCTCAGGTTCATCTGCTGAGTCGATGATGGTGATGCAGTTGCAGTGGGTGCCGGCGGCAGGGAAGGAGATTTGAGGCGGCGAAAGACGGTCAGGAGTCATGATGTCTGGTTTGGTGGATGCTTCTACTGATGGAGCAGCTCAGTTGAGGTGGACAACATCACGGCAGGAGAAGGGCAAACCACACAAAGTTTTCTTTGACACTTATCTGTAACTGAAGTAATTCTGTAAGGGCTCCTTTGGCTTCCAGGATTCTAAAAACGCAGGGATAGGAAAAACACCAGAATAGGATAGGAATGCACGTGGGAAACAGAGCATTTATAAACATAGGATTTCTGTCAACTTGGGTGTTTGGTTCACAGGAATTGGAAGAGCAGAGGAATGTAAAGAAACATGGCCAAATTAAAGTGAAACCATATGAAAGCGTGTACAGTTAGAATGTTATTCTGCCACTAATGCACTTGGTCTTGTTTTCATGCATAGGATTTTGAAAACTAGGTCCAGGTTGATGTTTTGCTCCATTCCTTTCAACGAAATGCATGAATAATTGAATAGTAGAGTGCCATAGGAAAATTTCCTATTGCTATGTTTTTCCTTCACTTTTTCCTTTGAACCAAAATAGCCCTAATGGATCGACATGAATGTAGAGTAATAAGTGATGCGACAAGTGTACAACCTCTTTGCCGTAGCCGTGTCGACCTCAGCATCATTGGGTTGGTCGCTGAAGAAGTTGCGGCAGAGGTGGCTGTCGGAGGTGTGGAGGAAGATCTAAGGCGTTTGTAGACGGCGTCCAGGGCACTGCTCTGTTATGATGGATGGTTCCGTCGTTGGAGCAGCTCCGGCGAGCCGTAAGACATCGAGGCTGAAGCAGTACAAGACAGACATCATTAATCTCAAGTGGGATTCTAATAGCATCTCCAATAGATGATGTAAAATACATTACCAAAAAGTGATAGATGTAAAATTTACATCACCAAAAAACACCTGACTACAAGAGATGAGGTAAAAACTGTTGACTCTAAACTTAACTATCGAAACTGAAATTTACTATGGAATTTGAATGTTACTATCAAAACTGAATGCACTGGTAGCAGAGAGGCACTTCACATGTAGTTTAGGCCACTCGAGCACTAGTAGTAGAGAAACAATGATCTAAATCAGCAGGCGATCGACGGGGAACATGGTAGCAGATAGCAGCCGGAGCAGCAGTGCTTGGAGGAGCAGCGCGAAGTAGAGCCAGAGCAGCAACTCGTGTAGCTGTAGCAGCCCATGTACCAGCATCAGCAGCGCGAGTGAGAGCAAGAGCAGAGCAGCAGCGCGAGCGAGGGGGAGAGCAGAGCAGCAACGCGACCGAGCGAGAGCCGGAGCAGCAGCAGCAGCGCGAGCGAGCGAGCGAGAGCCGGAGCGGCAGCAGCAGATCCGGCTGGTATGGATGCCGCCGCCGAAGGGGCCTCACACTCGGGGAGAGCCGCCATGGAGATGTCGCTCGCGGCACCGGCTTCGAGGTAGTCGCGCCATGGGGGTGCGGGATCGAGCACCGTCGAAGCCGGGAGGTCGAGTTAAGGAGAAGGTGTGATGCGATGAGTGTACAACCTCTTTGGTGGCGCCGAGTAGGCCTCGGCTTCGTCCGAGGAGTCGGTGAGGATGCTGCGGTTCCAGTGGAGTAGGTTAAGGCGGCGCTGTGGGGATGGATCAGTCGCGATAGACGAGGCGATCGTCAGAGCAGCTCCTTGCAGGTGGAGGATGGGGCGGCTGAACCGGCGGGACGACGAGATCGATGACGGATCCTCATCCGGGGCGGTGGATGAGGGACGTCGAGCTGTTGTGGTGGATGACGTCGTCGGGGAAGAGGCTCCGGCTGGGTAGCGGTGGGGTGGCGGACGGCGAAGGTTGGGGTTTCACGGCTGGAGCAGAGAGGTTATGGCGGCCTGGAATTTCGAATGGCGAAAAGGAGGTGATGGGAGGGGGGGACCATGACTTAGGGACGCGCTTGTCCAAAATGTAGGGAGTGTTACAAAAGTACCCCCACCGATTTGAACTAGCGGCCCTTTCGGCTCAGGGTTAGAAGGGGGATTTCGCGTGTCGGGATTTGGCAGCTGGAGGGAGTTTTCGCGCGCGTTCTAATTTCGAGATAGCAAGGCGCGAGTTTTGGGAGCACGATATCTGAATTTTTGGGATAACAAGGCGCGGGTTGAATTTTAGGGACAAACCTAACGTGTAATAATGTACGTACCAAATCAATTCGCACTTCCCTCAATGAAAAAAATAAAAAAAATAAAACTATTCGCACCACACAAAGAGAGAGTCTTGTCCTGTTTTACTGTACAAATGCTATTCAAAGCTATGAATCCATGTTATGTCCAATTAAAAAATTTCGCTGGCTGTATAATGCATGTAACCTACTCATACGAACATTTTAGTGCATTCCAAATTTCTATACTACCGCTGCAATTCAAACCAAATTTGAATTTGTTTCTCTATTTGAATAAGAATCTACAATCATGATTGTTGCCAACTTAAACCATCATTCGTATATTATCTTAACAACACACCACATGATTACTATAGAGATAGATATGAACTATGTGTACTATATGAACTCGAATTCAAAATTTTGAATACACTTGATGTTGAATCAAAATAATAGTACATCTGATGTACTAACTAGATCTTCATAATCTAAACCATGTTTCATACGTACACTGTGTTTATCACACAAAGTATAGTGCCCCGCCCCCTACATTATGACAAGTATTTAGCCCTGAGCTGCAAAAGCCACACATTATCACAAATTCAAATAAATGTTCTATATATTATATGTAGTATAACATGTTCATAACCACACCATGCGTATCACCATTATATATATTCATGCATGCGTCGGTTTAAAACACTATGATATCTTCTTCAAATATTCGAATCCACTTTTTTATAATGAATTATGATCTCTGTTCGTCTTTTACACCCACACAATCCTCTTCTCTTTGTAGCTAGTGCTAACTTTCTCTCGTGCATGCACACGCCCGCCCCCCTCTCACCCTCCCTCAGCGTCCCCTCCATCGCGCACATTCGTTATTTCTCTTTAGGCCGTTCACCCATGGTGTGTGTAGGCCCCCGGCTCCTTCTTTACGGCACACACAGATCGATATACCTCTCTAGCCAAGTGTGCCTACCACAAACACACACTTTCCCTCTTCTCTTCTCACTGTCCATGCCCCCTATGTCCAATTCGGTTCCACGCGCGTGCACACTCCCGCCCCTCTTTTCATCGATCTCATACTCGCACACTCCTCCCCCCCTCGATATAGTAGGCCTCTCGCACCACCTCCTAGCCGCATCCCTCTCCCCATGTCCATCTCTCCGGACCTTATTTGCTTCTAAACATGCATGCATGTATACCTACCGATCTCCCTACATATAGCTAGGTCGACTATAAGTCTTTTTCCCCACGCACCGATCGACGTACCTCACTAGTTATGTCTCTCCCTTTCTCCGACACACGACGATTGATCTTCCTATGTAGTTACGTCTGCTTACCACAACCATATCGTCCCCCCTCATCATCCTTGCATACCTCCCGACCCGTCTCTCACACGCACATGCATAGACAGGAAGACATCCCCTCTCTTATTGATATTACACTTGTACCCTCCGTTTGTCTAGCAGGCCTCTCCCACCATTTGTGAGAAGCAACTCCACCACCAACCCTTCGACACTCTACCTTTGTCTCTCTCCCAACCTTATTCCTCTGCTACACATATGCATGGATGCCGATCGATCTCCCTCAATACATAGCTAGGTCCCTCTCCTTCTCCACACATATACCAGTCGATCTACCACTCTATAGTTAGGTCTCTGCCCCCTTCCCCCCCCCCCCCACACACACCGATAGTCAAACATTGTAGGTAGGTATCCATGCCACAGAGACAAAGTTCACCTCTGCCCTCTCACATTCCAGTAGGCCAGCCGCCCTGTATCTTTGATGTGGGCAAACACAAATTCGATGGCACTCTTTATCGATCGCGCACCCACACACTTCATCCCTGTTTTTGATTCTATCGATATCTCACGCCGATGATCCCTCCACTCTCTTTTTGTGGATCGCTCCCTCTATATATGATATAGCCATGACTCTGTTTCACACACATTGCATATGTTACATTTTTTGTTTGAGATATCATCGACACATTGCCTCTGTTTCGCACAAACCATCTCTCTCACACCCACCCACGTACGTACCTGCACGTAAAGAAGAGGTGCACGCATGACGCACGTACTCACGTCTCGTTCCCGGCCACACCCGCGCGGGTACACGGTGGAGTTCATTTCTGTATGAAAAGGCAGCCCACGTGATAATTTGATGCGTGTAGCGGTTGTTTACTCGAAGAAGGGTCGTGTACCACGCGTACACGGAACAAAGTTCGACTTCACGCGTTAGTATTAAATAAACTTATATTCCTCAATGGCACGTACAGGATATAAAATGATTGTCATCAGGAAAAAAGAAATCCGCTCCACTATATACAAAGGAGCCTGCCTGCCGGGGTTTGTCTCTCATCACACTATCTCACATAAGGCGGCGGTGGCCTCTCTCTCTCTCACCGTTGGTTACTAATCCGGCCGCATCCCGTCCGCCGGCGGAAAGGAAGGATGTGTATCGTTTCTCCGTTCGACGGCGTCGAGGCAGCACGTCCTGATCTACGGTACCCGCTGTTCTCTCTGACCAAGCTCCGGCGCAGTAGGGCCTTCGCCACTTGCTCGATGCCGTAGTACGGGCAGATCCCGCCCGCCGCCGCCCTCCTAGTTACATCCCGACGACCCCCAGGTACAGCTTCCTCCCCTCTGGCCTTGCTCCACTGCCCATCTTCCCACGTCGCTGCATGTGGAAAATCTTGCATGTGGATCTTCCCTAGTTCTTTGCCCAAAATGTAGCTCGTCCGGCGTACTTTCCATATTGCAATCTCGTCCTCACACCATTTTAGATAAACAACCGTGCTGTTATCTTCCCTTAGGACAAGGAATATGCTTCTTTTTTATCATCGTTTGTGTCATCAACTGTTATTGGCCAGTAATTGTTTCCTTTCTACCTCTTTTTTGCAAACAGGGCTATCCATTTCACCTCGTTGCTATTGCGACCTTTTGGTGAACTGCACAAATCACTTTTTCTTAAGAGTGTTTTGTGCAGTTCTACTAAAATGTCACACGGGCAACGTCTCTACATTTCAGTGCGACTGCACAAAGGAAGATTGGTTTTGCTCTATCCTCCTCATCCAACTCTGAGTCTAATCTTCTCCAACTATTTGCTTAATCTTCTCCAACTAGTTAGTCTTAAGAGAGACTGCAAAGGTGACCGGCTTCTATTTGTGTGTTTATTGTTTCATCAACAGTCCTCTATTATTGTAATGACACTTAATATCTTTGGAACAGGGACGCTCAGCTCTATTTTAGTGGAACTGCACAAAATGATCGGAATGTTGCATGCTCCTGACAGCTACTTTTTTTTTCCAACATGCCTTGTTGATTTAGACAGAGCTGGGGGGAAGTTGCTGCCAATGAAAGCATGGATCAATTTTAATTTAACACCTTCTCACGACTTTGTCTTCAGTTGTGATGTAAATACTAGCTCTGATCTGCTAATCATTGAGATGCATTAGCAAGGAAGTTAGTTTCCTTTCTAGTATTTTGATTGATGTTGTAATGAGACAACCTTTGAGCTGGCAAGACACACGAAACAAAAGCATTGTGCAATTTCATGTCGCTGGAAAATTATTTGTATACATTAATTATGTAAACAAATGCTGGAAGCTTGATAGCATTGCCAGAAGCCATTCAGCATCCGGGTCCATGTGTCATGCACCAAATTATAGTGCACAACCGCATGGGAGACTCAGCTCGGTCGTTGCGCCACATTAATAGTGAGTAATGAGCAGTCAAATCATAAGCCCCACCTTTCCCACTGTAAGTTGCTCGGAAGAAGCAACCATCAATACACTCTTCTTTGAATCCGCTCATACTAGTATGAAGGTGCAAAGCCAAGTCCGCGTATGGCCTGTCGGTCAACGCGCTTCCTCTTGGCATATCACTGACATGTGGGACCGGAGTGTGAGCAAACCGATCTCAATTGAGAAGGACGGCAAAATGGCCAACCCCGCCACTCCTTGAGAGAGACGAGGAGCGAGAACACACAGACGGGCTCGCACGGAGGCCAAGATATATTCGAGCATGGTTGATCGATATTATCATTACATGTTGGATGTTTTTTTAATTGTACTATTGGCTGCCGTTTTCCGCACTTCTCCCGAATAAATGTGTACTTCATCAGAGATTAAAATAAAATAAGAGTACAGACGCTCCACCATGCGGTTCCTAGTACCTGTATACTAGTAGTACTACTAAACCTTGCGCTTGGCTCTTTGCCTCTTCGGGAAGTCGAACAATGATGGTACTGCAGTGTATGCCTCTGGCAATCTGACATCGAATGAACTGCTGCACGTCCACCGCCTGGGCGAGGGTAGGTTGCATTAGTCAAAAGCTTCTCCTCGTCCTGCGAGCCACCACGCTTGAGGTAGATGGAGAGGGTGTAAGCAAGCTTCACCTTGTCCTGCAAGCTTCTCCTCGTTCTGCGAGTTGACGGGACACACCAAAGTAGTGCTAGTCCATACTCCCTCCTTTCCGGTTAATATGGCTTAATCTTTTTTGCGGGTAAATGAGAGAGCTTTATTCATATATAAGCATTCTTAGGACAATCAGCCAAGAGACTGGTCACTAGGAAGCGAGGTACCACGCGAAAAAAAGGAAGCGAGGTGTTTCATCAAGCCAGCTCTCGGTCACATTCAAAGTGCAGCAAGCACGGTTCGCACAAAGATGCGCCGCAAGGTTTGCTGACCTATTTACATGCTGAATAACAAAAAAAAAGAAAATATTACTGAGCGCTCCTATTTCTAACAGGATAGGAGCCAGAATTAAGCGAGAATTGTGGCGAGTGTTCCATGCAATCAACTTCCATTATCACCTGCGAGAACCCTCGAAGAGAAGCAAATGTTGAAGATTGCTTTATCACAGATTAAAATAAAATAAGAGTGCAGACGCTCCACCATGCGGTTCCTAGTAGTACTACCTGTATAGTACTAGTAGTACGTAATACTACTCGGAGTACTCTACTACCGTAGTAAACTTTGCGCTTGGCTGTTCGCCTCTTTGGAAAGTCAAACAATGATGGTACTAGTACAGTGTATGCATGCTTCTGGCAATCTGACACCAAATTAACTGTTGCACGTCCACCGCCTGAGCGAGGGAGAGCTTGCATAGTCAAAAGTTTCTCCTTGTCCTGCGAGCCACCGCGCGCAAGCTTCTCCCGTCCTGCAAGCTTCTCCTCGTTCTGCAAGTTGACGGGACACAACAAAGTAATGCTAGTCCATACTGCCTCCTTTCCGGCTAATATGGATTGATTTGAAACGAGATAAATACACTAGTTGTCACTGTATATTTATAAAAATACGTTCAGTGGACTTCATAATACACTCAATGCGATCAATATATACATTTTTTCGGTGTTTATACGGTCACTAGCTCACCCTGGCTGAGTATGTGGGTGCATGCACGTGTAGGTTGAGCACTTGAGCGTGACCGTGTGTGTTCCATCGTGTGCTCGGACATGCATGCATTAGGGCGTCGCGCGCGTTTTTGCGTGCATGTGTACGTGTGACTGTTGCATGCATGCACGAGGTTGTAGTCCCTCACATTCACATGTTCATATGTCAATGCTCTGTCAAAACATTGCAAGCAAGGTTTAATCATTCGTTGTTCACGCATGCATTCCCGATATTAATACGTTGGTAAAGACAATTTCTTGAGGAAAACGAGCCCATGAATTGAGTACAAAGGGGACCAATAAACTAGGATGGAGGGAGTACTAGTAGTGAACCGGAAGGAGGGAGTAGGTACTACGTAAACAACATGCAGTAAAAAAATTCCTCTATGCGCATCCAGTCTACGTGTCATGCAAGAAAATAGAGATAAGTACAAGTGAGACTCAGGAACGGTCATATACGTAGGGGGAGTACGTGCAGGGGCCACTCAGGAGCAGTCAAATCACACAGTAAGTTAGTCGGACGAAGCAACCATTAAAAGGTTGATATGGAGAGAAAAAGAAAACCGCTCCACTATATATACACTACCAGGAGCCTAAGCTAGAAGCCTGCTTGCTTGGGTTGCTCTCTTCACAAGCATAGAATGACGGTGGCCACACCGCTGGTCACAGATCCGGCCTGATCCCGCCACCGGGGGAAGCAAACGATGTTCTGCGTAGACGCGATCGACAGCGGTGAGGAAGCAAACCCACTGTCGGTGCATCCCGATCGGGGGTCCCCGCGGTATGGGCTGATGCCGCCTCCCACCGCCCTTCTAGCTACACCCCGACGTCCCAGGTACAACTTCCTTTTGGAGCCAGCTTGCTCCACTGCCGCAGCTCCCCATGTAGCTCCATCTCCATGTGGATCTTTCTCTACTTCTACCAGCTTCTATTTGTGATGAGTTTATGTCTCATGAACTAGTGCCACTACTATTATTCTAATCACACTTCTTCAATATCTTTGCCAACAGGGATGCTCAGCTCGATTTTAGTGGAACTGCACATAAGCATCGTATGATCCGAGGGGGCCAGGCTTCTTTCCTTCGACAGGTTCTACCTAGCCAGGAAATTAAATCATGTTTAGGGTTTAGGGTTCGAGTCATAGAGACCCCATCAGTAGTTTTTTTTGTACACACTCTCACAACTTTTGTCTTTAGTTGTGAAGTAAATATTGGCTATGATCTGTGAATCATTGAGATGCATCAGCATGCGTGTTAGTTTTCCTTGGAGTCAGGATACATACATGAAACAAAATCATAAAGCTTCGTACTCCCTCCGGTCCTTTTTTGTATGCGTATAAGGCTACTCATAGTGGGGAGTATCATATACTAGTATCATGCATAAATTACATAGGGGACTAATAAACCAGGACGGAGGTAGTATGTGAGAGTGTATGGTGGGTCATGTGGTAAAATGTACTCCCTCCTTTCTGGTTTATTGGCTCATCTAATTTTCTTAGTCTTATACCATATTATAAGTCTTATTTTCACTTCTTTCCACCACATGTTCACATTCCAAGGTGCATTAAATTGATGCATGCAAGGATTAAAAGAAACCAACCAATGCTTGTAACCATTCCTACTCATTTAGTGGTCATCCATGCATATATTCTAATTAATGCAGATTAAAGTTTGAGTAATTTTGTAAACTATGAGATACATTTCTCCACTCATCATCTGCCTTGGTTGATGAGATTTCAAATTTAAGCCCTATATAAATCAGAAAAGAGAGAATACTACCCAAAGAAAAAAGGACCGGAGGTGTCGCACGATGTCCAAGGAATATGATGATAGTGGGAGGTGGGCCATGTAGTCACTGGGCTGCCGTGTTTCGTACTCCTCCGGTGTAAGAGTGGAGAAAGTTTTATCACAGAATAAATAAATAAATAAATAAGAGTGCAGACGCTCTACCACCGCAGTAATAGTGACCAATGAGCCGTCAAATCACATAGGCCCGGTATAGTTAGTTGGACGGAAGAAGCAAACCATCACTCTATCTCTCTCATGCAGTACAATATTCTTTTGGAAACCAACGTTTCGTTTCGTTGGATCGCGCCATCGAACAAAACCAACGTTTAAATCACGTTTGTCTTGTTCGTGTCTCACCCTCCCCCACCCCACACGGTCACTCGGCATGCCACTCACCGCAAACCGAGTATACGCAAACTTTCCTGCCTGCTTCTCGATGCATCGTGCCATGGAGTACTAGCACTACTGGAAGAGAAAGACGAGGAGGGGGAGGACAGCTAGCAGTAGCACGGACTCCCAAGAACTTTTTACATGCATGTTGTGGCCGGCCGTGGTGACATTTGAACGCGGAGCAGTCGCGTCCACCGAGAAGCGGCACGGGCGGCACTCCCTCGACCGGTGTGCCGCTTCAATGCCGGCGCCAGTGAGAGGTCACGTCCGCTCTGGCCGGGCATGAATGTGGCACTGACCGTTTCGGGCAGGAACCGCGTGCGGGTGATTAAGAGGGTTCGGGTTGGCCAGGGCGGTCAGGCTGGACGTACGTAAATATTGCTGCATAATTAATAACGTAAATAATGTGCCAGTTGGACAAATATGATTGGAGATGGAGATGGAGATGAAAGTAAGAATTTTACGTAAACATGGATATGCATGTCTATGTGTGTGTGCGCGCTCACACACATAGTGACGACTCTCGCGACTACTCGTACAAAACATCGATGTCTCGTCCTCCCTACACACACAGAAACTTAGTACCGCCTCATTTTGTTCCTTGGATAGGAATATCATAGGAGTGGGAAACAACATGAAGTGAGATAAATGGAGTACTACGTACAAGAAGAAATGTACACGCACTCACTCTGCCTCCGACATACCCGCGAGTACACGATGGAGCGCATTTGTACACAAAGAGGCAGCTTACGTACGTAATAATTTGACCCTTTAATTTTTTTACTTAATAATGGAGGGTCGGGGACCACACGTGAGCGATACAAACTGCGACCTGGAAGCGGGGGCGTGTTATTGATCGAGTTTTCTTTCTTGGTACGTTAAAAAAATATTTCTCCGCCAGTTTTTGTTTCTTTTTTCCGGGAACGCGCGTATCTCTACTCTCTACTTCTACTCTTATAAAAAACCGAGTTGGTGATGATGGTGTGCCTGCCATCTGCTACCTCTTGAGCTTGCGTTGGTTTTTCCCTTGAAGAGGAAAGGGTGATGCAACAAAGTAGAGTAAGTATTTCCCTCAGTTTTGAAAACCAAGGTATCAATCCAGTAGGAGACAACGCGCAAGCCACCGAATACCTGCACAAACAAACACCATCTTGCACCCAACGCGATAAAGGGGTTGTCAATCCCTTCACGGTTATTTGCAAAGTGAGATCTGATAGAGATGGATAAACGGTAAAGTAATATTTTTGGTATTTTTGGTTTATGGAACGGAAAGTAAAAGATTGCAAAGAAAGTAAATAGGAAACTAAAATTGTAGATCGGAAACTTATATGATGGAAAGTAGAAGATTTTATGATGGAAAATAGACCCGGGGGCCATAGGTTTCACTAGAAGCTTCTCTTAAGATCAAAAATAATACGGTGGATGAACAAATTACTGCCGAGCAATTGATAGAAAAGCGCAAAGTTATGACGATATCTAAGGCAATGATCATGAATATAGGCATCACGTCCGTGTCAAGTAGACCGAAATGATTCTGCATCTACTACTATTACTCCACACATCGATCGACTCCTGCCTGCATCTAGAGTATTAAGTTCATGAAGAACAGAGTAACGCATTAAGTAAGATGACATGATGTAGAGGAATCAACTCAAGCAATATGATGAAAACCCCATCTTTTTATCCTCGATGGCAACAATACAATACGTGCCTTGTTGCCCCTGCTGTCACTGGGAAAGGACACCGCAAGATTGAACCCAAAGCTAAGCACTTCTCCCATTGCAAGAAAAACCAATCTAGTTGGCCAAACCAAATCGATAGTTCGAAGAGACTTGCAAAGATATCAAATCATGCATAAAAGAATTCAGAGAAGATTCAAGTAATATTCATAGATAAGCTGATCATAAATCCACAATTCATCGAATCTCGGCAAACACACCGCAAAAAAGTATTACATCGAATAGATCTCCAAGAACATTGAGGAGAACTTTGTATTGAGAATCAAAGAGAGAGAAGAAGCCATCTAGCTACTAGCTATGGACCCGTAGGTCTGAGGTAAACTACTCACGCTTCATCGGAGAGGCAATGGTGTTGATGTAGAAGCCCTCCGTGATCGAATCCCCCTCCGGCAGTATGCCGAAAAGGGCCCCTAGATGGGATCTCACGGGTACAGAAGGTTGCGGCGGTGGAAAAGTGGTTTCGTGGCTCCCCTGATAAGTTTTGGGGTATTTGAGAATATATAGGCGGAAGAACTAGGTCGGTGGAGTCACGAGGGGCCCACAAGGGTGGGAGGCGCGCCCTACCCCCCTGGGCGCGCCTTCCAACCTTGTGGCCACCTCGTGGCTTTCCTGACGTGCACTCCAAGTCCTCTGGATGTCTTCTGGTCCAAGAAAAATCATCGCGAAAGTTTTATTCCGTTTGGTATTCCTTTTCTGCGAAACTCTAAAACAAGGAAAAAAAATAGGAACTGGCACTGGGCTCTAGGTTAATAGGTTAGTCCCAAAAATCATATAAAATAGCATATTAATGCATATAAAACATCCAAAACAGATAATATAATAGCATGGAACAATCAAAAATTATAGATACGTTGGAGACGTATCAAGCATCCCCAAGCTTAATTCCTGCTCGTCCTCGAGTAGGTAAATGATAAAAACAGAATTTTTGATGTGGAATGCTACCTAACATATTTATCCATGTAATTCTCTTTATTGTGGCATGAATGTTCAGATCCGTATGATTCAAAACAAAAGTTTAATATTGACATAAAAACAATAATACTTCAAGCATACTAACAAAATAATTATGTCTTCTCAAAATAAAATGGCCAAAGAAAGCTTATCCCTACAAAATCATATAGTCTTGCTATGCTCCATCTTCATCACACAAAATACTCAAATCATGCACAACCCCGGTTTTAGCCAAGCAATTGTTTCATACTTTAGTATTCTCAAACTTTTTCAACTTTCACGCAATACATGAGCGTGAGCCATGGACATAGCACTTTAGGTGGAATAGAAGGTGGTTGTGGAGAAGACAAAAAGAAGGAGATAGTCTCACATCAACTAGGCGTACCAACGGGCTATGGAGATGCCCATCAATAGATATCAATGTGAGTGAGTAGGGATTGCCATGCAACGGATGCACTAGAGCTATAAGTTTATGAAAGCTCAAAAAGAAACTAAGTGGGTGTGCATGCAACTTGCTTGCTCATGAAGACCTAGGGCAATTTGAGGAAGCCCATCATTGGAATATACAAGCCAAGTTCTATAATGAAAAATTCTCACTAGTATATGAAAGTGACAACATAGGAGACTCTCTATCATGAAGATCATGGTGCTACTTGGAAGCACAAGTATGGAAAAAGGATAGTAACATTGCCCCTTCTCTCTTTTTCTCTCATTTTTCTTTTTTTTATTTTTTTTCTTTCTTTCTTTCCCTTTTTATATTTTTTATCTTTGTCTTTTTTTTCTTTTCTCTTTTTTTTTCTTTCTTTTCCTCACATGGGACAATGCTCTAACAATGAAAATCATCATACTTCTATTTACTTACAACTCAAAAATTACAACTCGATACTAGAACAAAATATGACTCTATATGAATGCCTCCGGCGGTGTACCGGGATGTGCAATGAATCAAGAGTGACATGTATGAAAGAATTATGAACGGTGGCTTTGCCACAAATACGATGTCAGCTACATGATCATGCAAAGCAATATGACAATGATGATGCGTGTCATAATAAACGGAACGGTGGAAAGTTGCATGGCAATATATCTCGGAATGGCTATGGAAATGCCATAATAGGTAGGTATGGTGGCTGTTTTGAGGAAGGTATATGGTGGGTTTATGGTACCGGCGAAAATTGTGCGGTACTAGAGAGGCTAGCAAAGGTGGAAGGATGAGAGTGCGTATAATCCATGGACTCAACATTAGTCATAAAGAACTCACATACTTATTGCAAAAATCTATTAGTCATCGAAACAAAGTACTAGACGCATGCTCCTAGGGGAAGGGTTGGTAGGAGTTAACCATCACGCGATCCCGACCTCCACACAAAGGATGACAATCAAAAAATAAATCATGCTCCGACTTCATCACATAACGGTTCACCATACGTGCATGCTACGGGACTCACAAACTTTAACACAAGTATTTCTCGAATTCACAACTACTCACTAGCATGACTCTAATATCACCATCTTCATATCTCAAAACAATCATAAGGAATCAAACTTCTCATAGTATTCAATGCACTTTATATGAAAGTTTTTATTATATCCCTCTTGGATGCCTATCATATTAGGACTAATTTTATAACCAAAGCAAATTACCATGCTATTTTAAAGACTCTCAAAATAATATAAGTGAAGTGTGAGAGTTCATCAATTTCTATAAAATAAAACACCGCCGTGCTCTAAAAAGATGTAAGTGAAGCACTAGAGCAAATTTGCCTAGCTCAAAAGATATAAGTGAAGCACATAGAGTATTCTAATAAATCACGATTCATGCGTGTCTCTCTCAAAAGGTGTGTACAGCAAGGATGATTGTGGCAAACTAAAAAGCAAAGACTCAAATCATACAAGACGCTCCAAGCAAAACACATATCATGTGGTGAATAAAAATATAGCCTCAAGTAAAGTTACCGATAGACGAAGAGGAAAGAGGGGATGCCTTCCGGGGCATCCCCAAGCTTAGGCTCTTGGTTGTCCTTGAATATTACCTTGGGGTGCCTTGGTAATCCCCAAGCTTAGGCTCTTGCCACTCCTTATTCCATAGTCCATCAAATCCTTACTCAAAACTTGAAAACTTCACAACACAAAACTCAACACAAAATCTCATAAGCTCCGTTAGTATAAGAAAAATAAATCACCACTTTTGGTACTGTTGTGAACTCATTCTTTATTTATATTGGTGTAATATCTAATGTATTCCAACTTTTCCATGGTTCATACCCCCCGATACTAACCATAGATTCATCAAAATAAGCAAACAACACAAAGAAAACAGAATCTGTCAAAAACAGAAAAGTCTGCAAAAATCCGAATTGTTCTAATACTTATGTAACTCAAAAAATTCTGAAAAAAAAGGAAAACATAGGAAATTTGTATATAAATCTCGTATAAAATATTCAGGGTTTTTAAACTCTCAAGTTAATTATTAAAATTCTGATACTGGACGCAAAAGTTTCTATTTTTCAGCAAGTTCAAATCAACTATCACCGTAAGCCATCCCAAAGGTCTTACTTGGCACAAACACTAATTAAAACATAAAACCACATCTAACCAGAGGCTAGATGAATTATTTATTGCAAAACAGAACCAAAAAGCAAAGAACAAAAATAAAATTGGGTTGACTCCCAACAAGCGCTATTGTTTAACGCCCTTAGCTAGGCATAAAACACGAATAGATCTAAGTATTGTCATCTTTGGTATGCAATCCATAAATGGCTCTCATAATAGATTCATAAGGCAATTTAATTTTCTTTCTTGGAAAGTGTTCCATACCCTTCCTTAACAGAAATTGAAATCTAATGTTTCCTTCTTTCATATCAATAATTGCACCAATCGTTCTAAGGAAAGGTCTACCAAGAATAATAGGACATGTAGGATTGCAATCTATATCAAGAACAATGAAATATATGAGCACATAATTCCTATTTGCAATAATAAGAACATCATTAATTCTTCCCATAGGTTTCTTAATAGTGGAATCCGCAAGATGCAAATTTAAAGAACAATTATCAAATTCACGGAAACCTAACACATCACACAAAGTTTTTGGAATCGTGGAAACACTAGCACCCAAATCACACAAAGCATAGCACTCATAATCTTTAATCTTAATCTTAATAGTAGGTTCCCACTCATCATAAAGTTTTCTAGGGATAGAAACTTCCAATTCAAGCTTTTCTTCAAAAGATTGCATCATAGCATCAACGATATGTTTAGTAAAAGCTTTGTTTTGATTATAAGCATGAGGAGAATTCAACATGGATTGCAACAAGGAAATACAATATATTAAAGAGCAATTATCATAATTAAATTCCTTGAAATCCAAAAGAGTGGGTTCATTGCTACTTAAAGTTTTGACCTCTCCAATCCCACTTTTATCAATTTTTGCATCAAGATCTAAAAACTCCGAATCATTGGGACGCCTTTTAACTAAAGTTGACTCATCTCCAGTCCTATCTTTATCAAGATTTATATTGGAAAACAAAGATTCAATAGGAGTCACATCAATGACTTTAAGATCTTCATCATTATTTTCACGGAAACTAGAAGAACACGTTTTTACAAACCAATCTCGTTTAGCACGTATCTTAGCGGTTCTTTCTTTGCACTCATCAATGGAAATTCTCATAGATTTGAGAGACTCATTAATATCATGCTTGGGTGGAATAGATCTAAGTTTCAAAGAATCAACATCAAGAGAAATTCTATCCACGTTCCTAGACAAATCATCAATCTTAAGCAATTTTTCTTCAATTAAAGCATTGAAATTCTTTTGCGAACTCATAAATTCTTTAACACTATTCTCAAAATCAGAGGACATCTTATTATAATTTTCATAAGAACTGTTATAGGAATTACCATAATTATTAGAGGAATTACTAGGAAACGGCCTAGGATTAAATTACCTCTATACGCGTTATTACCAAAGTTGTTCCTACCAACAAAATTCACATCCATAGATTCATTATTATTTTCAATCAAATTAGACAAAGGCATATCATTAGAATCAATAGAAGTACTATTGCTAGCAAATAATTTCATAAGTTCATCCATCTTTGCACTCAAAACATTAATATCTTCAATCGCATGCACTTTTTTACTAGTGGAAGATCTTTCGGTGTGCCATTGAGAATAATTAACCATAATATTATCTAGGAGTTTAGTAGCTTATCCTAGAGTAATTTCCATAAAAGTACCTCCCGCGGCCGAATCTAAAAGATTTCTAGAAGAAAAATTCAATCCAGCATAAAAATTTTGTATAATCATCCACAAATTCAAACCATGAGTAGGGCAATTTCATATCATCAATTTCATCCGCTCCCAAGATTGTGCAACATGTTCATGATCAAGTTGCTTAAAATTCATAATATCGTTCCTAAGGGAGATGATCTTAGCGGGAGGAAAATACTTGGAAATAAAAGCATCTTTACTCTTATTCCATGAATCAATACTATATTTTGGCAAAGATGAAAACCAAGTTTTAGCACGATCTCGAAGTGAGAACGGAAATAGCTTCAATTTAACAATATCATTATCCACATCTTTTTTCTTTTGCATATCACACAAATCAACAAAATTGTTTAGATGGGATGCGGCATCTTCACTAGGAAGGCCAGAAAATTGATCTTTCATAACAAGATTCAGCAAAGCGGCATTAATTTCACAAGATTCCGCACTAGTGGCGGGAGCAATCGGAGTACTAATAAAATCATTGTTATTAGTGTTGGAAAAATCACACAATTTGGTATTCTCTTGAGCCATCATGACAAAGCAAGCAATCCAATACATGAGCACACACAAAAAGGCAAACGAAGAAAACGAACGGAAGAAGGGCGAAGAAAAGAGAGGGGCGAAGAAAAAGGCAAACTTTTTGAAAATCGTTTTAGAACTGGGGGAGAGGAAAACGAGAGGCGAATGGCGAATAATGTAATGCGAGGGATGAGAGTTTATGATGGGTACTTGGTATGTCTCGGCTTGGCGTAGATCTCCTCGGCAACGGTGCCAGAAATTCTTCCTGCTACCTCTTGAGCTTGCGTTGGTTTTTCCCTTGAAGAGGAAAGGGTGATGCAGCAAAGTAGAGTAAGTATTTCCCTCAGTTTTGAGAACCAAGGTATCAATCCAGTAGGAGACAATGCGCAAGCCACCGAATACCTGCACAAACAAACACCAACTTGCACCCAACGTGATAAAGGGGTTGTCAATCCCTTCACGGTTATTTGCAAAGTGAGATCTGATAGAGATGGATAAACGGTAAAGTAATGTTTTTGGTATTTTTGGTTTATGGAACGGAAAGTAAAAGATTGCAAAGAAAGTAAATAGGAAACTAAAATTGTAGATCGGAAACTTATATGATGGAAAGTAGAAGATTTTATGATTGAAAATAGACCCGGGGAGCATAGGTTTCACTAGAGGCTTCTCTCAAGATAGAAAATAATACAGTGGGTGAACAAATTACTGCCGAGCAATTGATAGAAAAGCGCAAAGTTATGATGATATCTAAGGCAATGATCATGAATATAGGCATCACGTCCGTGTCAAGTAGACCGAAACGATTCTACATCTACTACTATTACTCCACACATCGACCGACTCCTGCCTGCATCTACAATATTAAGTTCATGAAGAACAAAGTAACGCATTAAGTAAGATGACATGATGTAGAGGAATTAACTCAAGCAATATGATTAAAACCCCATCTTTTTATCCTCGATGGCAACAATACAATACGTGCCTTGCTGCCCCTGCTGTCACTGGGAAAGGACACCGCAAGATTGAACCCAAAGCTAAGCACTTCTCCCATTGCAAGAAAAACCAATCTAGTTGGCCAAACCAAATCGATAGTTCGAAGTGACTTGCAAAGATATCAAATCATGCATAAAAGAATTCAGAGAAGATTCAAATAATATTCATAGATAAGCTGATCATAAATCCACAATTCATCGGATCTCGGCAAACACACCACAAAAAAGTATTACATCGAATAGATCTCCAAGAACATCGAGGAGAACTTTGTATTGAGAATCAAAGAAAGAGAAGAAGCCATGTAGCTACTAGCTATGGACCCGTAGGTCTGAGGTAAACTACTCACACTTCATCGGAGAGGCAATGGTGTTGATGTAGAAGCCCTCCGTGATCGAATCCCCCTCCGGCAGGATGCCGGAAAGGGCCCCTAGATGGGATCTCACGGGTACAGAAGGTTGCGGCGGTGGAAAAGTGGTTTCGTGGCTCCCCTGATAAGTTTTGGAGTATTTGAGAATATATAGGCGGAAGAACTAGGTCGGTGGAGTCACGAGGGGCCCACAAGGGTGGGGGGCGTGCCCTACCCCCCTGGGCGTGCCCTCCAACCTTGTGGCCGCCTCGTGGCTTTCCTGACGTGCACTCCAAGTCCTCTGGATGTCTTCTGGTCCAAGAAAAATCATCGCGAAAGTTTTATTCCGTTTGGACTCCGTTTGGTATTCCTTTTCCGCGAAACTCTAAAACAAGGAAAAAAACAGGAACTGGCACTGGCACTGGGCTCTAGGTTAATAGGTTAGTCCCAAAAATCATATAAAATAGCATATTAATAATGCATATAAAACATCCAAAACAGATAATATAATAGCATTGAACAATCAAAAATTATAGATACGTTGGAGACGTATCACCATCCTGCAATATAGGCCGTCCGATCTATATCTGAGGAATAGAAAGCAAACTATGGCAATTTTGCAAAAAGATACCCGCACCCCTCTCCACATTTGCAAATAAGGCCTTCCCTCGTTCATCTTTGTCTCCCACAAGATAAACAACTCGTATGAATGCATCTTGATGTTCCGTGCAACGCATGGGCCTCTTGCTAGTCTGAACAAGATGACAGTGTCCACTCTATCTCTCTCCTCACCGGTGCTCACAGATCCGACCGGATCCCGTCCGCTGCGGGAGGTGCGGAGGTCCAGCGTTGATGTTGTCGCCGTCGGCGATGGAGGAAGCCGATGCGGACCGTCCTCTCTGAGCCGGCGCCGCGCGGACGAAGGTCCTCCGCGCCCTTGTTCGCTGCCGTCGTGTGGGTGGATCCCGCCCACCCGCCTAAGCCACATCTCGCCCACCAGAGGTATAAATTATTTTGGATTTCATGCTTCATTGTACTCTGCATGCGGGTTTTCTTCTATAACACTACTCCCCATCTCCCCATGTACAGTAGCTGGGATTCGTCGGCTGGTCCAACATCACCTATTTTTTACTATTATAGAGGAAAGCCCACTCCAAAAGTTGTCCTGGTTTATCATTTATGCATCGGTGGAGGTATACACGTTTTTCCTCGACAAAAAGTACATGGTGGTTGTGCGGTCATTGTCCAAATTCTCCTATTGCTGCTGCTAATCTAAAACTATCACTAGTAAAATGAAGCAATGCCCATGTAGAGGCGTCGATAAATGCTTCTGTCCTGCTTTAGGTTTTTTCCGGGTATCCTGCTTTAGTTTCCATCAAGATAATCATGATGCTTCTATTTTTTGGTGTACATTTCATTAATTCTTATTACCAATTAAGATGTCGCTGTTAATCTTGTGCCACTGCTAAAACAAAGAAACGACACTACTTAAATATCATTTTTTTATATTTTTGCAAACAGGGATGCGTATTTCCATACCCGGGCATGTCTTCCTCAATTTTAGTGGAACTGCACAAAATTGGATGACCACTGTTGCTTAGTTCTTCCTTTCTCGATCTTGATTACCGAGAAGAGACAAACCACAGTGAGGATTGTCAAACTTCATTGGTGCTTGACCCAAACATGATGCCAAAATTGACGATGCATCACACCACGATGAGCTATCGATGCTCATGGTTGCGTCTCATGGTTGCATCGGCTGGTGAAGCTAATCGATGTTCAATGAAGAACGGGTTGTATTCCATCAGTGCTCTTTGCTTGTTACCACAAAGATGATATCCTTCATTAGTTCATCTTGGAGCAGTCGTTTACGTTGGTGCAATTTTATCACACAATTGGATATGAACCAAATGTTTCCTCGAAGAAGCATCGACATTGGTACTAAGAGCAAAAGTTTTGTATTGATTTCTAATCCTTCTCACAACTTTGTCTTCAGCTACCCTGTAATTTTATTTGTCCAGCTTTTAACTAAATATGTGGTCAAACTTTGTTTAAAAATATGGTATGGACTAAAAACCCGGATGGAGGTAGTACCCCTCCATTTTTATTTACTCTGCATATTAGATTTGACTGAAGTCAAACTTTGTAAAGTTTGACCAAGTTTAGGCCGAACACAACAAACCATAATTATTAAGAGAGGGCAAACTGTACATACTCTCACACCTTTCCGATAATTAAAATTAAAATTCTTTATTTGTACACACTCTCACACCTTTCCGATAATTTGGTGCGTGTGTGGTTGTTCACTTAACGGAGGTTAGTGTACCGCACGTGAAGGACAGGAAGTGTGACCAGGACGCGTGGATCGTTAGTTGATCGTAAGTAGTTTTCTTCACTGGTACGTTAAATAAAGAGTTTCATTTCGTACTTACACAATTTAAAACGATTGTTATGGAGAGAAAAAGAAAACCACTCCACTATATTAGTAGTATACACAAGTACTATATAAGCTGGAGCCTCAGCGCTTGTTCGCTAGGGTTTGCACTCTCCACACTCTCGCTGCACTATATATATATATATATATATATATATATATATATATATATATATATATATATATATATATATATATAGAAACTCTATTAGTGACCCAGGGTGAAGAATATGCTATTCTTCACCCCAGTCCATCAACCAAGCCACGTTCTGGTTAAGCAAATCACCGATATAAAATTTTGTTGCACTGCTGTAAATTTACGTTTATGGCTGCGGTTGGCTGGTAAGGAGGTAGCCCACTCCCCATACCTATTTTTTTTCTAATCAAAAATGAGCAGTTCAACGACCGGCGGGTGGGCTCGACACCGTTCCTCTCACCCTGGACCATCCTCACCGACGACGATTGCTGAGGCGGCGGCAATGATGGCGACGGTGCCGGAGGGACGACCAGGAGGTGAGGGCCACTCCCCTCTCTCGTACGTAGAGTACTCCCCCTTTCCCTCTTCATCAGTAGTGACCAGGAGGAGAATTGGGCACTGCAACTATACGATGCGAGCTCGGGGACGGCAACGTCCTTCTCCGGCGTCCATCTCCATCACTGATGGTCTTCTCTCTGGTAAGGTCTCACTCCTCCCGTACCTTTCCCTTTCCTCCTCCATGAATTTCTAATTTTTTAGGGTTAGGGTTCTTGATTTTTTGGGAACGGGGCTAAGAAAGAGGAAGAAGTCCAAGAAAGGAGATGAATGAAAAGAGGGAGCTTGCATACTGAAGGGGGTGATGGAGTAGACCTTCGCTCAGATGTGAGAACAATTCGAGGAGGGGATGATCATGCAGGAGGAGAAGAGGACGAGCTCAACGCTGCGGAGGAACAACATTAGAGTATCTTCCAAGATTCAGCCCTGTTTCTTGACATTCTTTTCTATTTTGGATGAACTGTTCCTTGTTTCTTCTTTGGAGCTCCATTGCTCCAAAAAAATGAGCCATGTCCAGCCGTTTGCACTTAGTGGAGTTGGGATGCTGCTACTGTATTGGGATGGTCATCCCATCATTGTGAATCTGCCCTCTAGAAGAATAAGGCACAAAAGGAAACCAGAAAGGGCAAAGCACAAGAAAATGTGAAAATAACAAGCCACACACTGTGAGCAACTAAGAATCACTCCCAAAAAGAAGCACAAATCATTCAAGCCCTAGTAATTGTGATCTTAATGCACAATGTCATTGACTTCCTGATATGGAGTATAACATTTTGTTAGGTTTCGAGTCCATCAAACCATTGCCATCAGGGCTGATCATGCCACTAAATAGAAAGAAATGTAAACCTTTCAATTCAACGATCTTGCTAAAGGATACAAATGTGTCTTTTCTTAAATTTAAGGTATTTGATGGCTCCCTTTGGTCAAAATTTTCTTCTCCTGTTTCACTACATAATTTGTAGAGAAATCATGGTGCTTAGCATACTTCTATTGCCTTCAAAGTACAATTTCTAAGACAATGGAAATGTCGTGCCTTGTTTTATTAGGAATGATGCATCCAGAAAAACGTTCTCATAGTATGGAATGGAGGGAGCATTTGTGATATATTCCCGTAGGCAACAGATAATGTTAGTTTCCAGTAGCACCAATTGGCTCCTATCTGAACTTTATTTTTGAGATGCACTTCCATGTCTGTGAGACCAATTCCATGTTGAAGGTTTCTTTTACCATATTTGCTATTAACTGTAGTTTGTTTAAATTCAGGGGAATGGTGTATGCAAAGAATGTGCCATCATACACCTTCAGGTGATGCCTATAAGTTACCTGAAAAGTTTAGGACTTTCATCATTTTACTTTGACAATAATACATCCTGAGTTCACAAATTATATAATATGAAAACTTGCAACATCCAATGCTTTTAGTTGAATGCACATTCCATCATATATTTCTAAGCTAACATGTTATCTTTTTTATGGCATGCGCACAGACCTAGAATAGCGTAAGAATGACCACTCAACTAGCTAGCGTTTGAAACTTCAATTCCATGTAGCGATACCCAACCCAGCAATTTGAAGTCTCTTTTTTCTATAGAAATAAGGGACCCTTCCCCGGCTCCATTTAAGTAAAAATCAAAGCCCAGTGATTCTCATTTCTTACAATACGTGCAGAGTACAACAGTGTACTACCTCAATAAAAAGAGGTAAACATCGCCTGGAGTCCAAAACTACAAGATGTCTGATGACGAAAAGATACACGCTCCTCGCACCATAGCAGATAGATGAATATTAGCACACAGGTATTACCACATTTAGTCAGGCTGATTTATCAAAAGCAAATGACATTGGATTCTGTACCCCATCAATTATGGAGTTATGGTATCAGTTTTTGTTCTAACTTCTCATGAATACACATCAATTATGAATTGATTTTATTAGCAAATGGATACTAGCCAGCAATTTCATTTCAGTTATGATGATGATGTTATTATTTTCTAATGCATGCTACCTGCTGATCAGGTGGGTCCACCTCCAGCCATACAAGTATTTTTTTCTAATGGTCGAAGAACTACATCTTCAGTTTAAGCAGTAAGAGCCGTATTCAGGTTAGATACATGATCAGAGACAATTTTATTCATGATATAGCCTGATTTCAGCCCGCGGTTCTTAAATATGGTTTGGCAAGATTTAGGAAACACCGATGCCTGCTTTTTAGTCCTGCGAAAAGGGCCAGTTCTGTTTTCTCAATTTGACAGAAATTCAATCACCTTTTTGAGGAATTTCGACGAAAAATTATTGAACACTTTTTGCTTTTGGCTCCAGTTGGGTCACTATTTTCACTAAATATAAATATGTCGGTACTCACGGAAGTCACCGGTATTTTTGGTTCTTTGGAGAAAGTTTCTGGGAAAAAGAGCACTCAGTCCAGTTTAACATCCAGAAAGAGAGTGCAATGTTCAGATATGGTTAATTTCCTCTTCCTCGTATATTTGTACCACTATACCACCAGAATAAATGTGCTTTTGTTCTTTTGTTTAGTTCCATACTTCCATCTAATATTGATTCATCTATAATAAGCTTGGCAGGTTTGGCATTTTGCCTCACATTTATGTGTGTCTGATAAATTATGTGTTTCATTTTGATGACTCTTTGGTGTGAGACAATGTCTTAAAAAGTTACAAGACACATACTAGTTTAGTATGATGACTCCCAGTATTGTGTCTGGCACAATTTGATAAAAAGACATGGTTTAGTGTGCATTGAAACAGTAGTTACACAGTTTGGCCTTTTATCTTTTTTTCTCTCTATATTTTTCATTCATACCATGCATCCGGCGTGTTATGGGTTCATGTGATTCCGATGAATTTGGTACATCCGAAATCCATCTGTGATGTCTTCGATTTCAACATTGTTTCCAGTTTAGGTTAGCGAAGCCTGTTAACCGTTCAAGTGTTATATGTGCTTGTGTGTTGGTACACTTGTGAGAAAATATTATGTTTGTCAGGTATCTGTTCAAGCGGATGATGGTTAATGTATGAGGGATAGACATTAACGTCTTCGTATCTATGGTGGGTACTAGTAATGTTGAATTGAAATTTCAGACTTTCTTTTTCTAGTAACCAGAAGCAAAATTTAGGTTTTGGTGAGAAAAAAAGTTAACCTAAAGGGTGCAGTACTATTAATAGGATACTATGTTGGTTACAGCTCATGGATAGTAATGTTTTAGTCGCTGGAGAGCTTGCTGAACAGATGAAGTTGACGTAAAATCTCTGGTCACCTGCAAATTTAGCTCCTTGAAGATCAAGTTCGGCAGTAGTCAGTTTCAAGTTCGATAGTATTCAGTTTTGTATTACAGTAGTGATTTCTGAATTTGTCATGCTGCTGCTTACTTAGTGCTAAGTAGCACTCAATTGTGTCCAAACGAATTTTATTTGTAATTGTAAAGATGATTTTTTATTATGTGAGATATTTCACAGAACCACTACATAGAATATATTTATTAGACCACTTTGTTGTTCCGCTGTTACCAAAATATTCATAGCGTATATAATGAATTGCGTGTGTTTCTTATTGTTACCAAAAATGCATTCCATAGAATCGTGATAATGGCATGTGTTACTTAAATCATTTCTATATTTCATTTTTGCTAGAGACCTGGTGTACTCGGTCCAATAGAGATAGTAAAAGAACTAACAAAAAATACATGAACTAAGGAACACAGCCTTATATCTAAAAAATCAAGAACGCCCAGCTACTGTAAGATTTCCCGAGTGGCCGTAAAATTACATCAAGATGCGTCGGACTGGTTCCTCGCCTACAGGGAGTAATTTACTCGCATGCAAACTATAAGATTACCTTGCATTTATTCTGTTTAAGCGGGCGACTGGTTCCTCCTTCCACGTTGTCGTATTACCTCACAAACGTGGTTTTCTTTACAGATTATGGTACTGAGCGTGGGCATAGAAATTGACTGGGGTGAGGAATAAGAATTCCTCACCCAGGGTGACGAATAGCGTGACCCTATATATATATATATATATACACACACACACGCTGGAGGCTCAGTGTTCCTTTGCTAGGGTTTGCTACATTCACAGTCTCTCACCCTCTTCACCAGATCTAAACAAGATTGCGTTGGCCTCTATCTCTCCCCCCCCCCTCTCACAGCTGGTGAAGGAGCCGTCCGGATCCCGTCGCACCGGGAAGGGGAGGAGGTGCAGCGTTCACTCTGTCGCCTTCGGCGAGGGAGGGAATCCACTGCAGGTTGCGCTGTTCTCTTTCACCCAGCGCCTGTGCGGGAGGGCCTCCGACCCCTTCTTCCTCGCTGCCGTACGTAGTGTGGGCAGATCCGGCCTCCCGCCGCACGCCTAGCCACATCCCAACGACCCTAAGGTATAACTTTCTTTGAAACCATCATTGCTCTAGTTGCATGCGGATCTTTTTCGATTCTGTAGTCGAATCTAGGCCTTGGTTCAAAGAGGAAAGAAGGGGGGTGGGGTGGAGCATGAATCTAGGACGTGGTTCAATGAGGAAAGTAGGGAGGGAAAGTAGTATAGACTGGCTATCCAGCCGCTTTGTTGGTCGAAAAGGGAAAAAGGGGGTAACCCAGTACACACATCTGTAAGGAACCGATCTCTTTGTTGAAAAAGGAAAGAAACTGGGGGTCGGGTAGTTTATGCAGGACTAGATTTGTTGCCCTCACATAGGAAAAAGGTTCAAAGAGAACAAATATGGACCAACACAGATATGCTGCTTGGCAACATACTCTGCATCACCCATTTATACGTGTGGACCCACATGGTGCTGGCATGTCCCATGTCCCATGTCCCATGTCCCATACAACTATTTTGCGGTTGTTAATCTCAGAATGCCGCTGGAAAATTGAAGCAATGCCACTGTTAAAAGTAAATTACATTTTTAACGACTGTTATTTTAAGAGAATGTCTCTGTTAATATGAATCAATGCAACCGTTTTAGAAATGCTACTGTCCTACTTTGTTGATTCTTCTTTTTGTAGCCATATGATTCATCCTCCTTTATTGGCCAGTAATTCTTTTTTTTTACCTCTGAAAACAGGGATATCTATTCAACTCATTGCTATTGAGACCTTTTGCTTCACTACGCAAAACACTTCTGTTTTAAGAGTGTTTTGTGTAGTTCAACTTAAATGTCACACCAGCAACTTTGCTTGATTTAGTTGAACTACACAAAACGAGATTGGATTTCCTATTCGTGTTGGCAGATTCATATTTGATCTTGTCTGCCTCATGAAAGGTCAGTACCGGCCTTCATCCACATGATTGTGCAGTGTGCTTTGAGATGTTGTGCTACTTGTAGTGGTACTATTTTAAATAAATATTGAATTGAAGCTATTGTATTGTTGTCTTTTCCCATTAAGTGAACAAAAATGGGACCAACCCAGACATGATGCTTGTTGCTTTGTTACAACAAACTCTGCATCACCCCCTTTATAAGTAGATGGAAGCACATGGTACTGTTACGCCCACTCTCCCCTGGAACTGTTTATGCTTTTTGTTAATCTAATGCCACTGGTAAAATTAAGCAATGCCACTCTCAGAATTAACTACTGAATCTTAGTTCAAAACTGCAACACTTGTTAGGGATCGGCGGGAGTACCATTTCTGTTAGGGATCGGCGGGAGTACATGTTTAAGAAATGTATTGTTGAGATAATGTCTTTGTTATTATATATCAATTACAGTGTTTTACAAATGGTACTATCCTGCTTTGTAGTTCTTTCTACATGTTTTACCAAGGTATTGTTAAGATAATGTCTCTGTTAATATGAATCAGTTGCATTGTTTTAGGAATGGTACTTTTCTGCTTTGTTGTTATTTATACATGTTGAAACAAGATATTGTTAAGATAATGTCTCAGTTCACATGAATGAATCACACTGTTTGAGAATTGCTATTGTCCTGCTTTGTTTCCCATTAAGATAAGGTAGATGTTTTTTCTTCTGGGAGTATAAGTCATCAACCGTTATTTCTCAGTAATTGTTTCCTTTATACCTATTGTTGCATACAGGGATATCAAAACTTCTGCTTGGTTCTATTTCGACTTTGATTTTAGTTGAACTGCACAAAAGATGCCAATGTGTTTAAGGCAAACTGTTGCATTATTGGGCCTAGTTGGTCTTTCCCCTTTGCAGAAAGAAGCAGTCACTGTTTACGCTACATTACACAAGGAATGATCGAGAAGCTTTACAGAGTATTAGTAGACGCTGGTGACATGACTAGTCTGTAGAGAGCATGGGAAACTCAATAGCACGTGGAGTGCAAAATTCACTCCACAAGGAAAGGCATGACCAAGTCAGTGGCCGACGCAGCTGTAACAAACGAGGTCAGTATCGGCCTTCATCCACATGATTGTGCTTTGTTATGTTGTGCTACTTATATTGTTGTATTGTTTTGAATAAATGTTTAATTGAAGCTATTGTATTGCTATCTTTTTCTGTTAAGATAATGAAGATGATTATAGTTGTGAGTGTATGTTTAATCAACTAGTACCACTATTATATTCATCACACTTTTTCTGTATTTATGCAGACAGGGATGCTCAGCTTGATTTCAGTGGAACTGCCCAAAATGTTTAGATGGTTCGTGTCCTCCATAATACTTCATCATGCACAATACATCGAATGGTTCTCTAATCATTCGTCATCACCTTGAGCCACCAAACTATCTACTTGAATGGAGCTGCCAACGTGTTCAACGCCTTGCAACATATAAATACGAAATCCACCATGCTACGCAAGACATTGTTTGATTTCAGTGGAACTGCACAAAAAGATACGCTGGTTAATCCGGCTCCATGTGTTATTTCAACGTGCAAACTAATGACAATCATAGGCATTACATATTTTGAATGGGAAAAGCTTGTCAAAGTTTAATCCTTGATGTTAGCAAGAAGACATTCGTTTAACATTTTGGAATTGGAAAACCTTGTCAAATTGTACTCATTGATGATAGCCAAAAGACATGCATTTGATATTTTGGAATGGGACGCCCTTTGCTGTGAGCAGCGTCGATCATTTTTTCCTATTCGTGTGTTCAGTTCAGAAGTAAATATTTACTCTGATGAGATGCATAGTCATGAATGTTGACTTATGTAAGGTATTTTAAGAGTTTATTCTGAATGTTGTCTATGAAATGCTAGCCCTTGTGAGTTTGATTGCAAAATTGAGCTTGGAATGTTGTGGCATGCGGCATCACGAGCTGTTCACCGTGCCTCCTGAGAATAATGCTTCGTATTGTTTTGCACGTTGATCTAATGCCAGTGATTTGCATGTTATGAAGATCATCCTCTTCTGTTGTTTTTGTGCTTAAGAAGTTCATCGTATTATGTTTCATACTTTCATTCATAGCCTATACGACAACTTGGGTAGGTTAGAGGTGAAACAATATGATCTTCTGACCAACTCATCGTATTAGGCCGTGATTGGATCGTTGTTTTCCAACCGAAACCGCCTGTGAAACTGATGCTTGTAAATAAAAGCAGATGGTCTTGGGCGAAGCGCTTGGTTGATCGTTTTCGACTGATAAAATATACACTGGTTTCTCAGATTACACGCGTAACTCACCGGTTTTCGTTACAGACCTCGAGACGTCGGTTTCATTACGCCTGTATTTTACGCGTTGTTTCCGGTGACGAGTAAATTACACTTGTATCCTTAATACAGGTGTGAAACAATCCAGAGCTCCCAAGCGCGGCCTTACCGTTTCATGCCGGCTTAGTCTCTCGAAGGTTCTCATAGGGGTCCGATGATCCTGGCTTCCTGAATGACCAGTGGGTGCTGTATCAGACCTTCCATAGGGCCCGCGAGGCCCTCTCTGTCGTCCTTCGAGTTGTTGCGCTCACCGTGGCGCCGCCGTCTCGCGTTGTAAGCATGGTCAACGAACATGAGGAATCAGGAGATGACTTAACTTAGAGAGGGTGACAGTGGGGACCCACCAGGGCCATAGCCGCACGTACACAAGTGCCTCCTTATTATATACAACTATTTTTTTTTGCTTCCTCCTGGTTTCCTGACATCACGGTCCCACACCATTGTCAACCTATATAGTCAATAAACGAGAGAATTGCACAAGGAGCGGCCGAGAGCTGGGACCCAACAGCTCGAGCAGTATTTGTTTTTTGAGGTGTGAGCAGAGTTTTTCTTGAGCAATATTTTTGTTGTTGTTCAGAGAAGCAGGGTATCAACTGGGCGGGCTGTGGCCCGTCTGGTCCAGGCTATTATTTTATGTCGACCAAATATCCAGCCCAGATATTAATTTTTCAATGTGAAAATGGCTAGCCCAGCTATACTTTTTTTGCAGAATACCCAACCCAGGTCAACTTGTTATTCTCCGCCCCGCAATAGACTTGCCAAGAAAATGGGCTTTAAAAAATAATAAATGAGCTGTAATTAAAAAAAATTGACTGTAAATATAAAAAAACGCACCGAACAGGTAAATTTTTTAATTTCATTACTTGTTGCGCGCGCAAAATTTCGTTGGATTTTTAACTAATACAAATTTATTTTGAAACTATATTTAATCTGACTCAAAATTTCGGGTTAATAAATATTTCGGATCCCATCAAAATGTGGGAAATTTTGTTGAATTATTTTTGAGCGGTTGGTTGAAATTATTAACCGTCGTCCTGGCTAGAAAATGGGTTGTAATTTTAACAAACAGTAAATGGGCTGAGTAAATTCCATTAGAATTAACAAATGGGATGTACATTATAAAAAATCGTAAATGGGCTATATGTTCTCTACCACAGATGTGATGGTTACTTGTGGGCCTACTAAGTTGACGCGTACGCAAGGCTTTATCAACTTATAGTCAACACACGATTCTAGTAGCAGTGGCCGTTGGATGTTCATCTAATGGCTGTGGTGCTTCTTCAATCTCGGATATTCATGCTTCAGCCGCCCAAACCACCGCCGGCGGTACCGCCTGCTACCGCCTCCCGTGGCCGGCTGTACTGCCGCGCAGGCCTCACCGGCCCACCCTACTCCCATCGCCGTCCAGGCCATTCCTCTACTCACCAACACCTCCTGTTATTCTCCGGCGACGGCAGCCTCACACCGCAGCCGAACCAGTGAACCCTCATACTCCCCTCCGCGTGGGCATCCACTTCTGTGTCTTCGCCGGCTCCGGGTCGTTCCCTTCCTAGGCCTCGCCATCGTCCACCGCGTTGGTTCTCTCGGCGCGGCGTGGTCAACTTTGTCAACAAACGACAGCCATCGGAAGAGGCATGTACGTGGAGTGGCTGACAGTAGGGACCCGCATGGCCCATGGCCGCACGAGAGCAAGTCCCTCCTTATTATGCGAAAACAAATGATTTCTCCCCCTGACAGATTTGAGCCACCAGCTACATCTTCGCATGCAGGGAAGTGTTTCCTTTATTACGCGGAAAAAAAGTTACCTCTCCCTGACAGCTGGGACCCACCAGCTTTATTATGATCCATTTCGTGAAAATATAGATTGTACCAAAGATGCTAAATTGTTTTCTTTTTATTCTAACTCAAAAAAGAAGAAATTAAAAAAACAAAAAACATCTTCGCACGCAAGGAAGTGCCACCTTATTACGAGCAAAAAAATGATTCCCCCTGCTAGCTGGGACCCACCAGATTTGGAGGCTGACTTGTGGGCCAACTAAGTTGACGCGTACGGGCTTTGTCAACTTAGTCAAAACGATTCTAGCTGCACTGACCGTTGGATGTTAAATCAACGGCCATGCTGCGTCTTCAACCTCTGGTCTTCTTGCTCCAGCCGCCCAAACCAGGCCCATCGTACCGCCTGCTCCAGCCTCACGTAGCCGGCTGTGCTGCCGCGCAGGCCTCACGGACCGACCATACTACGACTGGCCAGGCCTTCCCTCTACTCACCCACACCCCTGTTATTCTCCGGGGACGGCAACCTTACGCCGCAGCCGAACCAGTGAACCCTTGTACTCCCCTCCGCGTGGGCATCCCCCCGCCTCGTCTTCTCTGGCTCCTCGTCGTTCCCTTCCTAGGCCTCGCCGTCGTCCACCGCCTTGATGCTCTCGGCGCCTCGTGGTCAACAAGGTCAACGAACGACAGCCATCGGAAGTGGACTTTTAGGCTGTGAGGCTGACAGCTGGACCCACCAGCTACATCTTCGAACATATGGAAGTGCCTCCTTATTACTCGCAAAATAAAAATGATTCCTCCCCCTGACAGTCAGGACCCACCAGCTATATCTTCACACGCAAGGAAGTGCATCCTTATCCTCCCTGATAGCGGGGACCCATCCGGTCGAAGCGTACGTAGCATTGTCACGAACGTGTATGTACATACTGGTTGATCGGTCTCTCTGCAATGATGAACCGTGGCCGAGCAAGCGGCGGCACATGTAGTAGTAGAGCCCCCGACGTAGTAGTTCAGGCAGTCCCTTCTAAACCGTGTACACATACGTCCAGCCACATGCCAAAAAATAGGCCCACGTATGTACATACGGGCGGGGTCTCGAACGCCTACTCACGCATATGTACGGCCAGGGCTCGTGTACATGGAGAGGCAACGGACGACAGCAACGGCGTGCTGTTCATCGAAAGCCAACCGGCTGGGTCGGAACGGAGAAACTGCGTCTTGTTCATCGGGAGGCAACGGAATGCATCGGGTTCATCGGGAGCAAACCAGCTTGGACGGAACAACCGAAACAGGGTCTGGCGTACCGCAGTACGGAGGAAACGGCCTTCTGTTCGACCGGCTATGGTCGAAACGGGATCCTGTTCATCCGGAGGAGTCTGGCGTACCGCAAAACGGAGGAAACGGACTTGTGTTCGAGCTCCTACGGTCGAAACGGGGTGCTGTTGATCGGGAGGGGTGTGGCGTACCGCAAAACGGAGGAAACAGACTTGTGTTGGAGCGCCTACGGTAGAAACGGTGTCCTGTTCATCGGGAGGGGTGTGGCGTACCGCAAAACGGGACTCCACGGGCTACTGTTCATCCACCGTCGACTTCCTCCAGCCTCCACCTGCAACTGTTCATCCATCGTCGACTTCCTCCGGCCTCCACCAGCTACTGTTCACCACGGGGTCGTGTTCATCCAGCCTCCACCGGCTACTGTTCAACCAGCCCTCCACGGGGTCCTGTTCATCCACTCCCACCTCCTCGATCGGGGTCCTGTTCATCCAGCGGCAACGGCCTCTACTACCAAGGGGTCCTGTTCATCCAACCCCCAACAACGGTCACTGTTCATCAAGAGGCAGCAGGTTCGATCGGCTTCAGTTAGCAGCAATAGCGAAGGAATCGCTCGATCGGGTTCAGTTAACAGCCAAGGGATCGATCGATCGCTCGGGTTCAGTAATGTAGCTAGCAGTGCAATCGCTCGGGTTCAGTAAGCAAACGCCTCTCGCTCGGGTTCAGTTAGAGCCCAACGCCTCGCACACACGCGTGTACGTGTACGAGAGAGAAACGTGCAAACCTCCGTGCATCGCTCGGCCCCGACCACCCACCGTAACCGGGAACTCCCCGAAATTTTCCTCGCCCTCGCTTCTACCATGATTTTTTCCGTCATGGACGGCCCAAAGAATGTCATGCAGGTGCGTCCCCGGCCCGCCCAGGACGAAAAGCCCATTTTCTGTCATGATTTTTTGTCATAGAAGTAGGAGCCCACCACATCTATGATGATACGTGCTTTTGTCACAATTATCGTCATAGAAGTGTCATAAGCATGACAGAAAAAAAAATCGTTCAGCCCAAAATGTCACGGATGTGTATTTTTTTTGTAGTGTAGGTGGCCGTGTTCTACCACGACAAAGATAATTTGTAACGAGCAAGTAACGGTAATGGTAGATAAAGTGCAGCAAAATCTATGCTCATGAGTATATACTCCCTCCGTTCACTTTTGTTAGTCGCGAAGCAAAATCTAGTACATGCTCACTCGGTCGCGGCCAGAAATTGCTTTTTTTTATTTTTACCTCCGTTTCGGCCGAGACACGGTGGCATAACACCTGCATCCCTCCCTCACGCTCGCCCGCATCACCGGCGCCCTCTCTCGCCCATGCCTCCTCTCCCCGAACTCCTTCCCCGCTTGCGTCACCGGCGCTCCCTTCCTCTCGCATCTCCCTCTGCATCATTAAAAATGGGATTCCCCCTCCCCCCTCCGGTTCTCCGATCAGCAGCACCGGTGCTTGAACTATGATGGGGACTACCAAGACGACGCGACGGAGCTGCTGCTCTCGGTTGTCTGGTGAGGATCTCGTCTCCTGCAGCCGCTGCTACCTGGCCGCCTTCGTCGGACTCATCGTCACCACCACCTCAACGCAAGACCCCCTTCATTTCTCCCCCACACCACCTTTCACTTCCCCCCATTTTCAGCTCCCCTGAATGAGTGCCTGACTGACACTCAAGATGGTTTGTTTGTCCACCACGTGGATCTCGACAGGTCCGACTACGTCGTGGCCATGGTCACACAGTAACGGCGGCGGGAGGGTGGCGGCAAGGGCCTACCTCGTGGGATCATAGAGACCAGCTCTGACATGTTCCTCCTCCCGCTCTGGGACGCCACCACTAAGCACACCAACCCCAAGGTCTGCTCCTCGCCCCCCCCCCCCCCCCCGACTGTTACTCTTACAGATGATGTCATAGAATTGGTTGGGATCTTATCTGAAACTGAACCACACCAGATGAAGTTGTCTACACTGAATGAATTGGCTCTCTTGGCTGAAACTGAACCACATTGAATGGATGAATGAAATTGTCCCCTTAGTAACAGATAGTCTCTCAGAGCATGGTTAATGATATAGCCAGCTGATGGCTATAAGGAACTGCCATGTCATCTATAGCCAACATCTATATGCACTCATACAATAATGTGGCCTGTAAGGTTGGTTATTTCATTAATACTTTTTTTCACCTTCTCTCTACCACTTTCTTCACATTTATTGCATTCACTTAGGAATGCGTGTGTAGCTAGGCTCTTGCATGAGAGCCTGATGACCCACAAGTATAAGGGATCAATCGTAGTCCTTTCGATAAGTAAGAGTGTCGAACCCAACGAGGAGCAGAAGGAAATGACAAGCGGTTTTCAGCAAGGTAATGTCTACAAGCACTGAAATTGTCGGTAACAAGTAGTTTGATAGCAAGATAATTTGTAACGAGCAAGTAACGGTAACGGTAGATAAAGTGCAGCAAGGTAGCCCAATCCTTTTGTGGCAAAGGACAGGCCAAAACGGTCTCTTATGATAAGCAAAGCGTTCTTGAGGGCACACGGGAATTTCATCTAGTCACTTTCATCATGTTGGTTTGATTCGTGTTCGCTACTTTGATAATTTGATATGTGGGTGGACCGGTGCTTGGGTGTTGTTCTTACTTGAACAAACCTCCCACTTATGATTAACCCTCTCACAAGCATCCGTAACTACGAGAAAAGTATTAAGATAAAATCTAACCATAGCATTAAACATATGGATCCAAATCATTCCCTTACGAAGTAGCGCATAAACTAGGGTTTAAGCTTCTGTCTCTCTAGCAACTCATCATCTAATAATTACTCCACAATGCATTCCCTTAGGCCCAAAGATGGTGAAGTGCCATGTAGTCGACGTTCACATGACACCACTAAGGGAATCACAACATACATATCATCAAAATATCGAACACATATCAACTTCACATGATTACTTGAAACATGACTTCTCCCATGATCTCAAGAACAAAAGTAACTACTCACAAATGATATTCATGCTCAAGATTAGAGGGGTATTAAATAGCATAATGGATCCGAACATATAATCTTCCACCAAAATAAACCATATAGTAATCAACTACAAGATGTAATCAACACTACTAGTCACCCACAGGTACCAATCTGAGGTTCCGGTACAAAGATTGAACACAAGAGATGAACTAGGGTTTGAGAGGAGATGGTGCTGTTGAAGATGTTGATGACGATTGGCCTCCCAAAGATGAGAGGGTTGTTGGTGATGACGATGGCTTCAATTTCCCCCTCCGGGAGGGAAGTTCCCCCGGCGGAATCGCTCCGCCGGAGGGCAAAAGTGCTCCTGCCCAAGTTCCGCCTCGAGACGGCGCGCTCCGTCCCGAAAGTCCTCCCCTTATTTTTTTTCTAGGTCAAAAAGACCTTAAGTACCAGAAGATGGGCACCGGAGGTGGGCTGTGCTGGCCACAACCCACCAGGGCGCGCCTGGGGGGCCTGGCGCGCCCTGGTGTCTTGTGGTCACTATGTGGCCCCCCTCCGGTAGTTATTTGCTCCAGTATTTTTTATATATTCCAAAATAATTCTCTGTAAATTTTCAGCTCATTTGGAGATGTGCAGAATAGGTATCTCTGACATAGCTTTTTCAGGTCCAGAATTCAAGCTGTCGGCATTCTTCCTCTTTGTGTAAACCTTGCATATTATGAGAGAAAAGGCATTAGAATTACTCCATAAGGCATTATTATGCATAAAAACATTATAAATAACAGTAGGAAAACATGATGCAAAATGGACGTATCAGAGCCCACTCCCCTTACTTTTTCACATCTCTCTCCTCCACATAGACAAAAATGCCACATAAGCGGGCTATAAGCCCATTATTGTACTTGCTCTTAATGTGACGACGGTTCGAGCTTTTTGTGTACCGAGCAGTCTTATGCTCGCCTATGCCATGGTTCCTATACTTAATGCTTGCAGTTGCTGTGACTCAGTATAAGTTGGTTTATTTACTTAGCTGGAAGTAAATAAAGAGTATCCTTACCTGATCACTTATGTCATGGTTATTGTGACTCAATTTCAGTTACTCCCTCACTATCAGTTTAATGTGACTCATTAGAGTACTAGAGTATTGTGTGTGTGTGTGTGTGTGTTGTCCATGTGTAAATGTGTACATATTGGTATACATGCACATGTGTGTGTTGTGTTCATGCACATACACATCCTTGTACAACTACTCCTAGGCCAAGAGAGAGATTATGAGTACTCCTAGGCTACGAGTGAGATTGAAATTGAGTATTCCTAGGCTAAGAGAGAGAGATTATGAGTACTCCTAGGCTAAGAGAGATTGAAGTTGAGTACTCCAAGGCTAAGAGAGAGATTGAAATTATGCATGATTTGGCACTGGCCTGGAGTAGTTCATCGATAGTGTTAAAAATTCTGTTAAGCAGGCATGATACGTCTATTCTTGGAGTAAATTCAGTTAAAGAGCTTGGCTCCTGATCTTAATATTTGCATCTCATTTTTATTGTAAGCAAGTTTGCTTAAGTTGTTGTAGTGTTAGTGCAAGCTTGCTGGAGTGTTTTGCAACTTGCTAGGAGTATATATTCTTTGTAACAATGGGTAAATTGGCTTGCACATTACCAACTGTCAGTTCGCTTACCCACCGCATTCTTTATTTTTTTCATAAGAAAAACAAAGCAGCCACGCACACGTGCTTCATGACGGGCTCGGCGTGCCGCCGAGCCTTCTACCTGCTAGTGGATATTAGAGGGGGTATTCGTCTATGAGGCCACATTTGGGGGTGAAAATGGGCAATCCCTATACGACGCGTAGGTCGCTCGCTATCCACATAGCGCGTACCCCCTCTCCACCGCTGGAATTTCTATGGGCCGGCCCATTTTCGGGATTCACCCCAAGCCGGTTTTGGGAAGGTTCTAGATCCTTCCCTGAACCGGTTTTTTCTGGTTTCTTTTTTCTTTCGGTTTTTTATTTTCTTTTTTTCGTTTTTCCTGTTTTTCCTTTTTTATTTTTTATTCTTATTTACTCAATTTGCAGTAATCTTTTGAATATACATGTATTTTTCAGTTTCTTTTTTGTTTTATTTTTTCGTTTTCATTTTGCAAACATCTTTTTTCAAATTCATGATTTTTTTTTTAAATCATGAACAGTTTTTTGAAATCATGAACATTTTTCGAATTTACGTACTTTTTCACTTTTTTGCAAATTTTCTTTTTAAATTCGCGAATACTTTTTTGTTCATCGAATTCAAAAAATGTTCATCAATCAATTTTTGTTCAGAAGATTTAAAAAATGTTCATAAAAATTCAAAAATTTGTTCATCGAATTGCAAAATTGTTCTTTAAATTTCAAATTTGTTCATCAAATCTGCACATGCTTACGGGCGCGTCTGTCTATATCTCGCTCGCTGCAAAACATGAAGCAGACGATGCCCATAGCTGAAGCATACATGTGTTGCAGTAAGTATGGTCTATTAACATAGGTAATTTCATCTTCATTTTTTTTAAATCGTTCATAAGAAAATATATATCAAGAAATATGTTTACTTCATTAATTTTGGAAAAAAAAGTTAAGTGAAAATTGTGATCACATGTTTCAAAAACAATGTTCACATGTATGTTAAAAATCTTCAGTAATTTTACAAAAATGTGTGTGTAATTGAATAAGTGTCCAATTTTATTAATCAAAGTGTGCAATTTTATAAATGTGCTCACACATTTTTTAAATGTTAGTACAATTTTTTAAAAGTGCCCATATATTTTAAAAACATTTAATTATAAAAGTGTTCCATATTTTTTTAAAGGTTCATGTAGTTAATGAAAAGGTTCATGCATTTCAAAAAGTCTTCATATAATTAAAAAAATGTGTAATCTCTAATTTTCATTTTTTATAAATTAATCATTTAATAAAAAATCATCCATCTTAAAAATGATTGTGTATTTGTAAAATAAATATTTAAGTTTCCCCCAAAAGTAAACAAGGAAAATGGATGATTAAATAAAAAGTAAAAAATAAAGAGTAATAAAGAAAAAAGAAAAAAACATTGGAATAGAATGAAAAAACACAAACACACTAGAACGGGGATCCTTAGGAAAACCAACCAAAACCTAGGAAGAAAAAAAAAAGCCACCTCCCAAGCTGCTGGGCCACTAGCCGCCTCCTCCTCCTCCTCCTCCAAGAAAGAAAGTTAGGGTTCGTGCCTCTCGCCGGCGCCGGCGCAGGTCCGCCTCGTCTCCGGTGGCCCTAGGGTCATGGAGGCGCGGTGGATCCTAACAAGGGCCGGCGGGAGGGCTCCGTTTTTAGTCGTATTTTTCAATCTTGTTAGGGTTTGTGTCCTGCTCAGGAAGGCGATACGGCGGCAGCTCCCTGAAGATGGAATAAAGGTCTCCCCGCCTAGCCCCCGTTCCGACGGTGCGTCTAGCATCGTTGGTGGGCGTGTGGAGGTGTGTCTCCGGCAGATCTATCTTTGGTGGATTTGCTCGGATCTCGTCGTTGTTCGTCTACGTTCGTGTGTCTTCGGTTTGGATCCTTCCGATCTACGTTATTCTTCATCGGCGGCGGTTGCTGTTCTGGGGTGTTGGCCCTATGGGGCCTTAGCACGACGACTTCCCGACTGTCTACTACAACAAGTTGTACCCGACTCCGGCGATGGAGGGGCGATGATGGCGGCGCGCCTTCGGCTCGCTTCAGTGCTTGTAGTCGTCGCTAGGTGGTCTACGGATCTGGATGTAATTTTTATTTCTGGTGTTCGTTGTACTACCATGATTGAAGATGAATAGATTGGAAGTTTTCTCGCAAAAAAAAAAAAACAAAACAAAGTCTTACAAGGTCAACCCACATGGAAACTGATTGCATGTGAGTAGTCCTCATTGCTCGCAATAGGCGAGTTATAGCCATTGCACATGATCACAACCATTCTATGCAGTGGCGGAGCTAGAGGGTGGACAGAGGCCCTGGGGTTTTTCCAATTGCTTTATATCATAGCAAAAAAAATTTTAAAAATATTTTTGAAAGCAAATTCTTTACAGTTCTACTATTGGCCCACCCAGAGTCAATGAGTTGGATCCGCTACTGATTCTACGCTCAAAAGGTAAAAGTGGTTACTACTATTCCTTTTAAATTAGTACTAGAGATTATTCTCCACATAAAAATTAAATTAATATAAAGAACCTTAAAACATGATATGGACTACTACTGGAGACCTACAACAATAGCCTCAAGATAAGATATGTCGCCGCACAACCGGGCTGGTGTGAGCGGTCAAATTGCTTGATTTCAAAATAGAAATCCTGCATATCCGATTATCCATGGACGCGCGCATGGGATGGCGCAGGAAACCGGATCTGATGCCCCTAAGATCGAAAACAGTCCAGGCACAGGACACCAAGTTAGGTTCTATAACTCTCATACTCTGTATTGCCTGACCTCGATGGGCTTATATATGGTTACAACAGAAGTACAGAGGGGGAGGAAGAGATTACAACGGCAGTCCTGCATGGCAGGACGTGCGGGGCGCGCACGGCGCATGACGTGCTCTAGACTGTTGGAGACGTGCGGGAGTGGAGGTAGAGGCCGTTAGTCACCAGGGGGACGACATGTAGGTGCTGTCGAACACCCCCCCGCAGTCACAACGTGGGGTTCGCCGACGTTGAGACTGGTCCGGAAATCATCGAAGATGCGCGTCGGGAGCCCTTTGGTGAAAATGTCCGCAAACTGCGAGCTCGTGGGGACGTGTAGAACGCGGATCTCTCCAAGAGCAACACGTTCGCGGACAAAGTGCAGGTCGATCTCGATATGCTTCGTCCGTTGATGCTGTACCGGGTTGCTGGACATGTAAACGGCGCTGATGTTGTCGCAGTAGACCACCGTAGCTCGCGAGGGAGGTTGGTGGAGCTCGCCGAGGAGTTATCGCAGCCAGACGGACTCGGCGATCGCGTTGGCAACCGCGCGATACTCGGCCTCGGCGCTAGAGCGGGAGACGGTGTTCTGCCGCTTCGACGACCAGGTGAGAAGGTTGCCGCCAAGGAAAACACAGTACCCGGAAGTGGATTTGCGTGTGTCGGGGCAGCCGGCCCAATCCGCGTCGGAGTACGCGACCAGATGAGTGGCGGTGTCGCGGTGGATCTAAAGCCCGAGGTGCGTCGTGCCGCGTAGGTACCGAAGAATCCGCTTGACAAGCTGGAAGTGGCTGTCCCGCGGCGCATGCATGAATAAGCAACACTGCTGCACGGCGTAGGAGAGGTCGGGGCGCGTCAAGGTGAGGTACTGCAACGCGCCAGCCAAGCTGCGGTAGAGCGATGGGTCGTGGAAGAGCGGGCCGTCGTCGGTGGAGAGCTTGGCGAGGGTGTCGACAGGCGTAGAGATCGGCTTGCAGTTCAACATGCCGGCCCGATCAAGAATCTCCAAGGCGTATTGCTCTTGGGAGAGGAAGAGGCCGCGGGTGGTGGTGGTGACGTTGACCCCGAGGAAATGATGAAGTGCGCCGAGGTCGGTCATCGAGAACTCGCGGTGGAGGGCCTGAATGATGGAGCGGAGCACGTCGGTGGAGCTGGCCGTGAGGATGATGTCGTCCACATACAACAGGAGGTAGGCGAGGTGGTCACCACGGCGAAGAATGAACACGGACGAATCCGCCCGTGACGCGACGAAGCCGAGTGTGCGCAGGTAGCTGGTGAAGCGTGAGAACCACGCACGCGGCGCCTGCTTGAGACCGTAGAGGGAACGGTTCAGCCGGCACACATGTGTAGGCGAGGCGGCGTCGACGAAGCCGGACGGCTGGGTGCTGTAGACCGTCTCGGCGAGGTGACCGTGGAGGAAGGCGTTCTTGACGTCGAGTTGATGAATGGGCCAGCCCCTCCCGGCAGCCAGGCTGAGGACAGTCCGGATGGTCGCCGGCTTGACGACGGGGCTGAACGTCTCGTCGTAGTCCACGCCCGCCTGCTGTGTGAAGCCGCGAAGCACCCAACGCGCCTTGTACCGGGCGAGAGAGCCGTCAGGATGAAACTTGTGCCGGAAAATCCACTTCCCTGTGACAATATTAGCACCTGCAGGACGCGACACCAAACTCCAAGTGTTATTCTGCATCAGTGCGTTATATTCGTCGAGCATAGCGTTGTACCAGTTCTCGTCTTGGAGAGCAACGCGGTAAGAGGAAGGGATGGGGCTAATGGGAGAGGAGGGAGATGTGGCGGCGGCGAGAGCTTTGGGTTGGGCAAACCCGGCCTTGGCCCGTGTACGCATGCGATGAAGGTTGGTGGGTGGCGGCACTGGTACAGCGCGCGGTGGGAGCGTGGGAGTAGCGGATGTGCGTGCATGAGAGGGTGGACGTGCATGCAGGGGAGGGGAGCCGGGCGAAGCTGGTGGACGTGCATGTGCATGGGATGGTGGGTCCGGTGGGGTCGCAGGATGCTGCGTGGGAGGGGGCGAGGCGGGTGGGGTGGGGCTCGCAGAGCGGGCGCGTGGGGAGGGAGGCGCACGGATTGGGCGCGTGGAGGGGCCAGGCGACGCTGATCCCGGCGGGCAGGTGGTGGGGCGTGGGGATCGGGGGGGGGATCCCGAGGGTCGCGCTGGCGGATGCCGATAGAAGGGATCGATAGTACGGAGTTCGGGAAAGATTTGGGGCCCGAGTGCTGCGGCCGGCCGATGGGTGGGCTGCTGTGCGGGTGGAGTGGGGAGGTAGGGGAATACAGATTCGTCAAACGTGACATGTCGGGAAATAATGACCTTGCGCGTGGCTAAGTCCTTCACGGTAAAACCAAACGGGTCAAATTCTATACTGCATGAGTTGTCAACGGTAAAGCGACGTACAGAGATGAGATTCTGGATGACAGTAGGGGAAACAAGCACATCATTGAGAGAGAAGGAAGAAAGTTTGGTAGAGCCTACAGTGGTGACGGGTAAACGAGAGCCGTTGCCAACTAGTATGCCCGAAGAGTGACGCAAAGATGGAGAAAAACACTGAGAGAGGGAGTCGGCCATACCAGTCACGTGGGAAGAGGCGCCGGTGTCAAGTATCCATTCCTGGCTGCCGCCGGCGTTCTGCTGCATCGACAGGTTCTGCAGAGCGGCGTACAGCTGATGGTACTGTTCCCACGTCGGGCCTGCGGACGAAGTTGCATGGACCGCCGGGTAGGCCTGCTGCGGCGGCGGCGGTCGAGGACCCAGGACGCCTGCGGCGTTCGGCGCGGCCCAGGTGGCGCGAGGCTGGGGCGAGCCGGGAAGGAGAGCACCGTACGGGGCAAAGTACCCGTGGAGCTGCACGTTGGCGACGGGAGCAGGGGCGGGGGCACCGCGCCCGCGGCCACGACCACGCCCGCGGCCACGCCCGCGACCTCCGGTGTCGCGATCGGCGGCGGGAGCGGTGACGCTTTTGCCCTTGTCGGTGGAGCCGCGGTCGATGGAGAGGCCGGAGTTGCCCGAGGAGCCGGAGCCGATGGTGAGGGCGGTGGCGGTGGCCTCCGGGCGGCCGTCGAGGCGAGCGCGCTCGTTGGCGGAGATTTCCTCCATCAGCAGCCTCGAGCGCGCCTGCACGAACGTCGGGAAGGGTGTCTGCATGGGGAGCAGGGTCGCCATGATCTGGAACTTGCGGTTGAGGCCGCGGATGAGCTGGAGGGTCAGCGTACGGTCGGTGATGCGCTCGCCGACGTCGCCGAGGTCCGTGGCGAGGGACTTGAGACGCCGACAGTACTCGGCAATGGAGAGGTCCCCCTGAACCAGATTGCGGAATTCCGCGCCGAGGATCACCGCGCGGCCAGCTTGGTTGTCGCGGAAGAGAAGATGCAGCTGCGACCAGATGTCGAAGGCGGTGCTGTCCGGCGAGGCGACCACGTCCAGAAGCTCGTCGGCGACGACGCCGTGGAACCAGAGGACGATGGTTAGGTCATCGTTGCGCCACACGGCGCTCTGGAGAAGCGGCTCGGCGGCCACGTCGAGATGGTGCTGCACATTATACTTGCAACAGACGACGTAAAAGATCTGGCGCCACTTGGAGTAGTTACCCGATTCGAGTTCGAGCCGGTGGTGGAAGAAGTGGTTGATGGAGGGTGGCAGGCCGATCGCGGCGGTGGAGGAGCCGACGTCGGGCGCATCGGGACGAAGTGCCAGGGCGCCGCTGGAGCCGCCGAGCGTGAGCGGCTGAACGGGGACGCTCCCCGCCGTGCAGAGAGCTGCCGCGGCGGGCGGCGCAGTGGGTGCGGCCGCCGGAGTCGAGGAAGTAGGAGCGGCCTCGGGCACGGCCTGCTTGCCGCGGAGGACGTCGGGCGCAAGGCGAGCCGCGCGGGGCGCGCCCGAGGGAGCAGGGGCCGCCGGTGGCGCGGCCGGAGGAGCGGCGGCCAGAGGGAAAGGGGCGAAGGGGTTGCTCGCCGGCTTGTCGAGGTCGGCGGAGCGGGTGCGGCGAAGGAGCCGATGCATAGCGGAAGCGGAGGAATAGGATCGGATGAGCGTCTGATACCAAGTTAGGTTCTGTAACTCTCACACTCTGTATTGCCTGGCCTCGATGGGCTTATATATGGTTACAACAGAAGTACAGAGGGGGAGGAAGAGATTACAACGGCAGTCCTGCATGGCAGGACGTGCGGGACGCGCACGGCGCATGACGTGCTCTAGACTGTTGGAGACGTGCGGGAGTGGAGGTAGAGGCCGTTAGTCACCAGGGGGACGAGCTGTAGGTGCTGTCGAACACACCATCCACGTGAGCCACGACAAAAGCCCTTGATAGCTCGGGAAGGAAAAGACGGGTCGTCGAGTCAGTCATATGATAGATCGAGGTACTGACCCTCACATGCATCCCCAGGATGAGGTACCTGACGTCCAACATTTCGGCTCGATCGATCACAAGCATGGGCCGTGGTCATACGTACCAGCCAGCTGTACCCCGCTCACGCAGCACGCACGTCGCCGTTGACGCGGTCCAACGACGAAGAAGTAAAGAAGAAACAAGAACTCCACCGAGCGTCGGTCCCGTACCCGCTGCCATCTAGTGCCGCCGAGGGAGCGAGGAAGCCGACGGTTACCAGCGCGCACAGTGGCACTAAAATCACTCCACGCAATTGAAAGCAAGATACTCCAACGGATGATGCGGTTTCGAGCGCGAGGCGACACGTTATTACGAGGATGCGTGGTGGCCTCCTCCTCCTCCCGTCCCGCACCCCACCTACTCATGCGCGCCGCATGAGGAGATATATTTATTTATTTATTTATTGACATATGCTGCATATCCATGCACGCATCCAGCCATCCATTGTGATCGTAGCGACGGCACCGAAATGAATGACGGGATTGACACCGCCCAAGGCCGAGGCGCTCTGTGCTTGCTTTCTGGCACGCGCCGGCAGCCCTCCTTAAATTCGGAGATACGTACATACTAGCACATCGCTCCCGTGTCGCGCACCCCGCAGGCCGTTTCTCGCTCGAGGCAGAGACATGGCCGCTCCTGCTGCGGAGGTGGAGATGGGTGGAGGCGGGGCGCTGCTGGAGGGGGACGCCGGCGGCAGTGGCGCCAGGAGGAAGCCGCTGGGGTGGAAGTGCATGCCTTTCATCATAGGTGTGTACTGTAGTACGCTTCACAAATCACAAGCTCGCTTCTACTTGATAGATTTCATACATTTCCCGTATCCATCTCTCACTCTGCTTTGGTTTCTTCTTCTTTCCGATCTGTGTTATTGCTTTACTTTTATGTGTGTGTGTGTGTGTGTGTGTGTGTTCTTTGTTTTGTTACTAGGATAAAGTTACAAGAACATCATTCATGGCCACTGGCCACTGGCTTACGGCCTCTACCTCTGCCTGTCGTACAGTCCAGGAGCGCAGCCCCTACCTCGGCCGGTCGTACAGTGCAGGCTCCCTGGCCGGCCGAGCTAGCAAGCTCATCATGATGGCCTTGAACAAATTCCACAAAAACAAAAACAGAAAACTATTTACAACTAATTCTGGCTTTCCCCGCAAAGGAAAAATGAGTCAAACAATTAGTTCTAGTAACTGTTTGATACTCCTATACTACTAGCAAAGATCAAGGATTAGATTCGCTCGTGCCGCGTTGAATGGTTGATCATATGCTTCCATGGCACACAAAAAACAGATGAATGGCATTTAGGGACAGATCGGCAAATCTCAAACATTTATGAGCTTAAAGATTGCGAGGTTCTGCCACTGCAATTATCATACATTCAATGCAGTAGACAGATATGTATCACGGTCTTCTGATTAGCTGATTCGTTTGATTTATATTTTAGGATCTTTTTTATTCACACAAACTTATGGACCACAACGACAGAATTGTTAACTTCTACACTAGTGTTAACAAAGCACAACCATTTAGATTCCATAACACCGCACAAATATTTATTAGTTAGCATAGGCAAGAAATGTGCCTCACACTTTCTTTCTATGCAGCAACCGAGACGTTTGAGAAGGTGGGGTCAGTTGGGGTGGCAGCAAATCTCACGGTCTATCTTGTCAATCGCTACAACATTGGGAAGCTCGCGGCAGCAAACATCACCAACATTTTCTACGGTACGCTGAACTTTGCGCCGTTACTAGGCGCCTTCATCTCCGACGCCAACTTGGGAAGGTTCAGAACCCTGGCCTACGGATCCTTCTTTAGCCTCCTGGTATGTCCGTGCCACGGTCATAGTTTCTTTTATTCATCTTGTTTCGCCTGCTTGTATTGACAAAAGGAAATGTGAGATTGGACGTTATTGACCAAAGAAGTCTAACAAATGAATGTAATAACCAACATTATCGATTGATTAATATGAAAAAATAGCATGTGCAACGAACCACAGACGATGGTTAACATTTTATCTGCTTATTACCGCAACAAAACTTGATGAGCAAATGACATTTATTTACTGGGTTAGCTGTTCTAAGGAATTACTATCACGCACTATAAAAGTGAACTGTACTGAATTTCCTACAAGATGTTCACAGATGTCAGCAACTAATAGATTTTGCATTGTTCACAGTCTAATCTGCGTATTTATTTGCTATGAAAACAGGGGATGCTGGGATTGACTTTGTCTGCATCAGTGCCAGCTCTCAAACCACCAGACTGCAGTCAGACAGCCCGATTAGGTGGACACTGCAACAGTCCATCAACACTCCAGCTGAGCGTGCTATACATATCTCTAGCGTTTCTAACCATCGGCGGTGGAGCAATCCGACCATGCAGCTTGCCCTTTGGAGTAGACCAATTCGATATGACTGATGAAAAAAGCCGAAAGGGCCTGAATAGCTATTATAACTGGTATTATGGCACAACTACTGCTGCCCTGGTGTTCTCCATGACTATTCTCATCTACATCCAGAATAGCATCAGCTGGCCAATAGGATTTGGCATTCCCACATTCTTCATGCTTTTGTCAATCATCATTTTATTCATGGGCACTAGACTTTATGTCCATGTACCACCAGAGGGAAGCATCTTCACTGGAATTGCCCAAGTTTTAGTGGCATCGTTTAGAAAGAGAAGACTCAAGCTTCCGCATCCTGACAATATAAATCAACAAGAGTTGCTGCTCTTCAGTCCTCCGATAGGTGGCCACCGTATTTTCAGATTGCCACTTACTTCCCAGTTCAGGTAAAATAAAGAACTAGCCACGATGGAAGTGTCACAACACAGACAAAAAATACGATTTGATAGCGTCCCATTCCCAAAAGTATCATGTTTTTTTTTCCAAGAAAACTATTCCAATTAGCTTGCAAAAGTGTTCTATAGGCTTAACATCCATGTAACTTGCTAAAACATGCAGAAATTCATGTGTTGGTAAATGTAAGCCATTTTTCTGCAAGTGAAGTGAGCAAAACGTCCTGCACTCCTCGACAAAGTGAAATAAAAAGATAAAGAACATGCTAGGCAGATCAAACAAAAATGCTAATCATTTCAAACAATTATGTGCTAGATGCTAATGTATATCCACCTTTTATTGTCATTTGTACTCAGGTGTCTGAACAAAGGTGCGATTGTAAGGGATTGTGATATAAATGATGATGGTTCTGCAAGAAACTCATGGGAGCTTTGCAGTATCCAGCAGATAGAAGAGGTTAAATGTTTGTTAAGAATTGTGCCTATCTGTATATCTGGCATCATATGCTTCGTCGCGTTGGCTCAACAATTCACATATATAATCTTGCAAACATTAACAATGGACTGTCACCTTGGAACACATTTTGAAATCCCTGCAGGCTCTGTTATATCCATATCCTTAATCGCCCTAACTGCATTCCTGCCGATTTATGACCGAATATTGGTACCTATAGCTAGAAGATTCACCAGAGTGGAAAGTGGAATTACACTTCTTCAGAGACAGGGTATAGGATTGGTGATTTCTCCCATTTCAATGATGGTAGCAGGGCTTGTTGAACACAAAAGGAGAAACTCAGCATTGTCTAATGGAGGAAAATCACCTATGTCAGTCTTGTGGCTTGCCCCCCAATTGATTTTAATGGGTATTGCTGAGGCCTTCAATGCAGTTGGACAAATAGAATTCTATAATAAGCAGTTTCCAGAGCAGATGCTAACCCTAGCAGGATCCCTCTTTTTCGTTACGTTAGCTGGAGCAAACTACTTGAGTACTGCTCTGGCAAACATTACAAGGAAAGTGACTACCAGAGATGGCCACACAAGCTGGTTGACAGATGACATTAATCTTGGCAAGCTTGATTATTACTTCTATTTCATTGCCCTCATAGGAGTACTGAACCTTTTCTACTTCCTTATATGCTCACACTACTATCAATATAAATCCATGTCACTCCATGCTGAAGAGTCCATCAAAGTACACACCAAGGAAGAGGCAGAAGCAGAGGTCGACACCAATACAGATGCACCTAAAAAATAAGTATTGGGAGGGAAATTTGTCCTGCAGAGAGTATATACTTGGAAAATTGTCAACAGACTTTCCTGTTTCGCAATATGGCACAGGACTTTATTATCTTTTTAATGTGACGAAGAACTAATGTAGCGTAGTTTAGCCAGGATGTATGACTGTTATCCAAAGAGCATCAATGAAGAGCTAAAAGGTCTATTGTATTCCAATTTGATGAAGTGTGAGTTTCTGGAACATAATGACGCCAGCGATATTTTTGTGGAACTTAATTAAGTCAGTAGTGTGTTGGCAGCAAGTACACACAGGCCGTACTTGCTAGTACAGCCTTTCGTGCATATAATATTTATTTATTTTTAAATGCATTCACATAATGTTTAGATTATTTACGGATCATTTGAGGATTGGACTAGGGCTCCCAAAACTAATGGCAACTAAGCAGTTAGATTAAACCAATCACGCCCTTGTGGACTGTGCCTCCACTAATAGGTGTTCAACATGTGAAGAAACTAACAAGTTAAATAACCTTTTCGTTATACACTTATACTTTCAGGTGAAGTTCAAAGATCCCCGCAAAAAAAAAAGTGAAGTTCAAACAGTACGGACATAGGGTCATCCTTCAATGAACTGTCTCAAACAACTGTTTCCAAAAAAAAAACTTAGATTTGTTTTATCTGAATTTGGGTAGAATGTTAAGGATATGCACAATAGCATATTCAAACGAGTATAGAAATCAAATCCCAGCAATGTTTCTGTATATTAGTTTACAGTAGCCAAAAAAGATCATATTTTAGGGAACAGATATGACAAAAATTTACCCACCGTGGGAAGTCGTGGAACAATAACTGGACCACCACGAACTTTGTCAAGAGCAAAACTTATTCGTAATGCCCGCCCCAGCATTACCTGTAGAATTAAAAAAAATCCAGGTCATTTGTTTGATCCTTCTATGAATTGAATATCTAGCAATAGCAGTTTGTAAGGCAACTCTCTTCATAAAGAACCTTTCCATCCATAGCGTCCTTGGCACACTTAGCCTCATAATTATTTGAGAACTGGACAAAACCAAAGCCTCTTGACCTTCCAGAGTTTTTGTCATACATTATTCTCACTGCAACACGAAATAGTATCCATATAACTTCACTGTATTAAGATAAGTTTAACACATGTAAAAACAGCATTAAGTATCGATTTTCTGGGATGAATAGAACAAATGATACTGAAGTTCCATTATGGCCACAAAATCTAATACCAGGCAAACAATGATATAACTCAGTCAGCTAGTTCCACAGTATATGCACATTGACATGTTATCACTCAGAGTATGCCCCTGTGTTAGGTCAATCAATAACCACATGCCACGGACAAACTTGCTCAAAATAGAAATGATGGACACTGACAGAAACCCATGCGCATGAACCAGACTACATGCAGGTACAGAGTAATGTACACTTGTGGGGGGCCACTGCAGACTAGCTATCTATGACATAAAACTAATAAAGTATATGGCTACCTCTTAGAGTCTTAGTATCAACACATCAGAAGTATAGGATCTGTCGGTACTGCAAGAGCAATATGCATGAATTATATCGCCTTTTAGGAAGAAAGGACGCAACTAGATTCATGAACACCCAACTCAGAAGTAATAACTCAAAATCAACTGATACATAGGGACTGCCAAAAGAAATTGCAAGTAGTAGCAGAAATACTTGGATCCAGTTAACCTGATCAATGGATGCAGATATAAAAATATGAATTATCAAATATTTCAAGCAAATCCAACTTATGTATTTTTGAATTGTCTAGGAGCTAATTGTTTGTTCATGAATTACATAATGAAGTGCACCCAATCATCTTACTCAAAAGTAACTAGATACTACGCACAGCACACAGCTGGTAGTTGCAGCTTCCTCTACCAACATATATATTACTGTGAATGTACATTGTTGTCTTGTTGATGTTGCTGCTATTCACTCTCCTTTTCTTTGGAGTTGTTGCAATCAGCACACGTGTTTTCAGGACCAGCTCCAGAGTGATTGATACAGATGCCAATCAAGCCAACCAGAGGTTAGTAAGATTGGGACTCCAAGTTCTAACCAGATATATTCCAACCCATATGTAAAGGAAAATGGGCATAAACAAAAGAAAGTAATGAAAATTTGGGGTGTGCTTAACAACTCTTCTAAGTGGTCAGAATACCGTCTGACGAACTCCACATTCATGTGTCAAAAGGCTGAGCCGACTGTTAGTCACAAGACTTAAGACCCAATGGCCAAGGGTCCGAGGCAATCCACTATTGCACCTGAGCCTTTTGAAACCTAATGCTGATGCTCATCCATTGTTCACACTTCACAGTAGACTAACCATTTGACAAAGTAAAATTCAAACGTTAAAGCCTAAAATAGATTCCAATAGCTTGAGACTGGTGGTCCTTGTGTGATATATCCTTACCCTTCCCAGGGAAGTACTCTTCAGCTACCTTGTGATGGATCATGGATGGCATGGCCTAAATTGAACTAAGCCCCAGAGTTTTCTTTGCGATCTGTTTTGTATAACAGGATCTGACAGATTCAGCAGCACTGAATTTCCCAAGTGATGCATAAGTGTTAGAAAGTAACAACACGTGTCCATAATCAAATGATTCCACTGTAAGCACCTTCTCCGCAGCAACATTAGTGAACTTCGTGTCACTGTGCAAATGACCCCCTCCCATAAGGGCTTTCCAAGCATTTAGTCCCAATTTATTGTCAGTCAAGCTAGCCACTCCTGCTGCTTCGTCCAAGCGGCCAGCTCTTGCTAACATATCCACTATGCATCCAATGTGCTCCTGACATGGATTTATGCCCTTATCGTTTATCATTCTTCTAAAGATGATCAACCCATCATTCACCAGGCCAGAATGGCTGCATGCTAGCAATGTGTTCAAGTATGTTACGCTGTCTCGGCCCTCGCTAGATTTCTCCATCTCATTAAAAAGTGTTATTGCTTCCTCTCCTTGGCCATTTATACCAAAGGATAATATCATAGTATTCCACGAGACAGTGTCTCGACAAATCATCTCATCAAACAATTTTTGGGCTAGAGCCACATATCCACATTTACCATAAACTGCCATAAGGGTGTTAAGAACAGGTCTGTACAAAGACAAACCTGACTTGTAGCTATACCCATGAAGCTGAACACACAGGTCAAACTTAGCAATCACATAACAGGCGAGCAATAAGGTGACTAACGTTACATAATCAATCGCAAACAAGCCTCCATGCCTCATCTTAGCAAAGAGATCCAATCCTTCTAGCACATCTCCATTTTCTACACACGCCGCCACCATTGCAGTCCATGAGACCAAGCTCTTATCCCTTCTTCCATCAAACAACTTCCTTGCAGAGCTTAAATCCTTACATTTGGAATACATTGTGATTAATGAATTCACTACAGGAAGCTCTCTACTAAACCCACGGATTACAATCTGGTTATGAACCAACTTTCCTCTGCTTCCATCACCCATAAGTGCACAAGCTTGCACCAAACCAACCATTGATACCATGTCAGGAACTATACCGTTTGACCTCATCTTGACAAACATACATATAACTTCACCAGCATGCCCTTTCTCAAGAAGGAAACCCATCATCATCGTCCAACTAACAACATTGCTAACAGGAACCTTCCTGAAAATCTCTCTTCCAATCTCAAGACTAGCAAAACTCAAGTACATGCCCAGTATCGAGTTTGTCACCGATACATCCAAATCAAGCCCCATCTTGACTGCGTAAGCATGTGCAGTCCCACACAGTCCAGCATCACCACAGCCAGCACAAGCTTGAGCAGTGCTTATCATAGTCACAACATTACGAATTGGCCCCAACGAATGAAGCAACCTTTTAAACACCAACACTGCCTCCTCGAACAAATCATTATGCGCTAACCCGGAGATCATCGCATTCCAGGTAACTATACCTGGATCCCTCATTTCACCAAACAAAGCACGTGCCTTGATGGGGCAGCCGCATTTCGCATATGAATCAAGCAACGCGGTTCGGACAAAAGGATTGGAGTCCAACCGAAGCTTGGCAACCCACCCATGGATGCACTCGGTGAGCATGGCGTCGCCCAGCCCGGCCGCGGCGAGCGATGCACCGACCAAGGTGAACGAGTTTGGGCACACTCCTGCCCTCACCATGCCGACAAACAGCCCAACGGCCTCGTCGAACGACCCCGCCCTCGCATTCCGGTAGACTGCCGCCGAGCAGGCGACCACGTCCCTAACAGGCATTCTGTCGAACAGTTCGCGAGGCTGGGTGGAACCAGGTCGTCCACGGCCTGGGAGCCGTTTCGTCGAGCACCTACCACGCGCACCATCTGAACCCGCCCAGCACCCACCACTCGAGAGGTTATATTGCTACCGACCAAATGAGGAATGGCTTTAGCTAGCATGTGGGTTGGTGTTTACCTTCGGTGACGGTGCCGAAGGAGGAGAAGGCGTCCGTCAGCGACCGCTCGTCCGCGGACCACGAGAGCCCTGCGCATGCTCGCAAGCAAACGAGGCAAACTGAGGTGAGAGGCATGACCGATTGGGGAATAAGTAGACGGGGACAGGAGGGAAGAGTGTTACCGGCGACGAAGAGCTTGTTCTTGTTGGAGGCCGGCTGTGGCGTTGGGGCGGGATGGGGAGGAGGCGGCTCGTGTGGTGGAGGGGCGACGGCGGAGAGAGAGCGGCGCAGGTGATGGTGGAGAGGTGCGAGGCGCAGACGCGAGAGCAGTTCCGGGAGCGCCATGCCGGCGGGGCCTGTGACGGACTGACGGCTGGCCACCAGAACAGAGAGGAGCACGGGGCAGAATTCTACAGCGAAGGGGGTAAATCGGGGGAACTT